>JARQOD010000010.1:101213638-101256608 GCA_033576555.1 Oophaga sylvatica
GAAAAGAAGGTTTAGCCATAATCACAGACGCAGATTCTTTACTGTAAGAGCAGTGAGACTATGGAGCTCTCTGCCGTCTAATGTTGTAATGAGTGATTCCCTACTAAAATTTAAGAAGGGACTGGGTGCCTTTCTTGAAAAGTATAATATTACAGGCTATATTCACTAGTTTCCTAGATACAGCGTTGATCCAGGGAGCTAGTCTGATTGCCGTATGTGGAGTCGGTAAGGAATTTTTTTCCCCAATGTGAAGCTTACTGTTGCCACTTGGGTTTTTTTGCCTTCCTCTGGATCAACATGTTAGGGCAGGTTAGGATAGGATATGGGTTAAACTAGATGGACTTAAAGTCTTCCTTCAACCTTAATAACTATGTTACTATGTTACCATATGTGTGTGACCAGAATGAATACTTATTTCCAGCAGATAATACCCAGCACCCATCCCTACACTAAATGCAGCTACCAGCGGTATAATAGGGAACAGAAGAGATGTTACCTTGATATTTTTTTGGGCTGCAGCAGCAAGGATTATAATTTATAAGAAACAATCCCTGATACCTGTAATACAATATCCCTACAGTGTCAGCTCACCATAGACGAACTGCAGATAAAAGCAGTATTGCAGAACATAGAAGGGATTTGAACCAGAACTGAAAAGATTTTTTTCTTGTACGTAGCAGCAACAAACTCTGGAAGAATGCAAGCAACCCTGCCTGCTTTCATGAATTTCTGAGTACAGATCACACTAAAAAACATGAATCTGTCAATGAGTGCATGGAAAAAAGCCAGTCACTCACTCTGAATCATGGTATAACACTTGTACTACAATGATCTTATATAAAGTACAAAAAAAATCATATCATGGTGGACAAGTACATGATGTAAATGCAATTAACAAGGGAAACCTCATGACCAGGGATACACCTGAACACTAATGGAGTACTTAGATCAGTATGTACAATAGCAAGAAAGAAAGGTATTTAGTGTCAAGCTAAACATGAGATGCTTCTGCCAACTCCCACCTCTGACAGGGTAACAAACCTTTTCTATACCATAAAATTTAAAGCATCTAGTGTCTCCATTATATGCATTGACAAAGTGCTTTGCCGCACCCAGGTAAGATGCATTCTTTTTTACTGTATTAGCCGGGTGTTCTGAAATACATTGCTTCAATTTTGTAATGGTGCAGCCTATGTATTTTACTTAGCACATATCGTATTCAATGAAATAAATTATGCGATGACTGTCACAATTAATAAATTTAGCAATATGAAAAATCTCACCCATTGAAGAGGTGAATTCCTTTGTTTTATTGAAGGCGAAAGTACACATATTGCACCGGCATCCCTTAACATTTAGCCAAGTTCTGGTAATGTCAGGTCTATGAAACAGACTAGGTGATAATATATTTCCAAGCAATCGTCCCCTCCAGGCAATATAACTGCATCCACCTAAAATAATTTTACGCAAAATATCATCTTGGCATGCAATTGAATTTTTTTTTGGGTAATATTCCTAATATGCCAAAATTGCAGACTTCATGGCATAGAAAATGTTACTAATGTCCCTGAGCCACGCCTCGTTCCTATCTTCCAACAACGCATTCCTACATTGAGATGCTACTCTATGGTGTGCTGTAGTGACTAAAGAGGAATTATAACTTCTTTCTTGCAGCCTACTGTTAATAATAATAGTACTTTCTCTGCAGAAACTGCTTTCCTCTGAGCAAATGCGCCTGTCAAGCATAAACTCGCCGTAAAGAATGGCTCGGGTGGTGTGTCTATGGTGACAGCTTGAGGATTGCAGTATTGTGTTGCTAGATATGGTTTTTCTATATAGAGAAATATGGACCTGTCCCTGTATATCATCATCTGTCAATAAAATGTCCAAAAACAGAGTCTGCATTGTGTGGGGTATTGACTGTGAACTGCATTGTCATTTAGATAGGTGGCAACTTGTTAAGGGATGCCGGTGCAATATATGTACTTTCGCCTTGAATAAAACAAAGGAATTCACCTCTTCAATGGGTGAGATTTTTCATATTGCTAAATTTATTAATTGTGACAGTCATCACATAATTTATTTCATTGAATGCGATATGTGCAAAGTAAAATACATAGACTGCACCATTGGAAAATTGAGGCAATGTATTTCAGAACACCAGGCTAATATAGTAAAAAAAGAATGCATCTTACTCGGGTGTGGCAAAGCACTTTGTCAGTGCACATAACAGAGGCACTAGATTATTTAGATTTTATGGTATTGAAAAGGTTTGCTACCCTGTCAGAAGTGAGAATTGGTAGAAGCATCTCATGTTGAGAGAAGCCTATTGGATACTCAAGCTCGACCCTAAATACCCTATGGACATGATATTTCAGAAACTATTTATTCTTTACTTTTTGATATTATTATTTTCTTTTTTCTTGCAATCATACATACTGATCTAAGCACTTCATTAGTGTTCAGGTGTATCCCCAGTCATAAGGTTTCCCTGTGAATTGCATTTACATCATGTGCTTGTCCACCATGATATGATTATTTTTTTGTGTCTTAAATAAGATCATTGTAATACAAGTGTAAGGCCAGGATCACACATGCGAGAAACACGACCACGTCTCGCATGTGAATTCCCAGCTCTGGCACCGGCACTCGGGAGTGGAGTGTGTGGCTGCATGTATTTCTATGCAGCCGCTCGCTCCACTCCCGAGTGCCGGCGCCAGAGCTGGGAATTCACATGCGAGACTCGGCCATGTTTCTCGCACGTGTGATCCCGGCCTTATATCAAGATTAAGGGCAAGTGACTCGCAAGAAAAGTGTGGGTTTTAAATCCCTTCTTTGGCATTTTAATGGATACAGATTAAAGAATTATCAACTTATTTACTATAATAGATGTTACATTATTATTTTTATTTTAGGTTACATCAGCAAGGATTATAATTTGTAAGGCAATAATCCCCGACTAGATGTCTGTAATACGCTATCCCTACTGTGACAGCTCACCCTATAAGAATTTCAGATAAGAGCGGTTTTATTAGATAGTAGAATCTATTTGAATTAACCCTGATAAATAATATTAGTTTAACAAAGCAGCATCGCGGATTGTTATTTCATACAACATGCTGGCGAATATTGTGGAGCATTTTGCATCTACTTATATATGTAGGAGACAGAATCTTCTGTACTTACTGTACAAAGTCTCCTGTCCCGGTTGTGAAATCCTGTATGCAGTATGAGAACTCCCTATGTGATGACCACCTGACAGCCCACAAGGCACTGGATCATATACTAATAGAACCCACTGGCTTTTTAGGTTTTCAAAAATGTTCCCTCAACTAGGAAGTAGAGCCTTAGAAAAACATTTTTTCCCCTTATTAAGGAGTGGGTCTCCTAGAGTGATAAAGCGTATGCAACAAGTGCAAAGGATGTAAAAAATTAGAAGGAGGTACTCCAATACCCCTTTGAAGAGATGTACTGCAGGACCTTAGAAAACATTTTTTCCCCATTGTTAAGGAGTAACAATCCAAGACTGCACTAAGTGCATGGGCTAAAAAAACATTTACCCCTGGGGAGTATACATATACATATATGAAAGAATGTTAGAGGTAGGCCTCTCAAAAATCTAAATGCGGGCATCATGAACTCCCTTAAAAAATGTATAGCAAAGGTAGCATGATTACCCTACTGATATGGTGATGGTGGAGGAGAAGGAGGAAGACGACACAAAGAAGACAACATCCTGAAGTGTATACCCATGTTAGGGTGACAAAACGCTAGTGGCAGGGCTGGCAAGGACGTCCACGGCACAGAGAGACAGTTCGTGTCACGTGTTTAGCATGGATATACAATAGCTGTAAGGCACAGAGGAATCACGGAGGACGCTGGTAAGGTTGGCAAGGTACTCCTTCAGCATCTTCCAAAACTTTTCCATCCTTGTCAGAGTAACCTGGGAATAAGGGCCTGGGCGATGGGAGGGTCTGAGAAAACTGTCCCAGACCTTTGATAGTGTTCCCCTGCCTCTGCTGCATCTGGTGTGTGTCTCTCTCATCTTTACTCCTTGGTTGTGCAAGGAACTGTGACCACTGCTGCCAGTGTTATCAGATGGGAATTTTTTAAATAATTCTTCAACTAGGGCCTTCTGGTACTGCAACATTTTATTAGACCTCTCAGCCATGGGAAGGAGATGGAAAAATCTTCTTGTAGAGTGGGTATAGAAGGGGAACCAACCAGTAATTTGTGTTGGCCAAAATGCATACAACATGAAGGTCACGGGAAAGGCAGCAGAATGTAAACTCAGCCATGTGTGCTAGACTGCCAACAGCCAAGACTTCCTTGTCTGTACTAAGAGGAAGACTGTCATTCTTCTCCTAGTCTTCCCTCTCTTCTTCGTCTTCAAGCCATACACACTGAACAGATGGGATAAAGGTGGTGTAAGTAGTACCATTTGTAGTGCACCCAATCCATGTTGAGAAGAAGAGATGAGGCTAGGCTGTGTAGCATCACCCTGTATAGTTTCTTGCTCCATCTCAATTTCCTCTAACTGCCTCCTCTTTAATCGTGAGTAGCGAGAGTATCAGTAGACAGAGAAGCGGGATGGTTATGCTGATTATGACATCATCACCGCTCACCATCTTGGTTGAGTCCTCAAAGTTTTGGAGAACTGCATAGATGCCAGGCATTAATGCCCACTCATCAGCTCTAATGTGTGGAGGCTGACCTGAATAACGACGGGCATGTTGTATCTGGTATTTAACTACTGCCCTCTGTTGCTCACAAAGCCTTGCCAACACATGTAATGTTGAGTTCCAATGCGTGATGTTGCACACCAGTCAATTGCAAACACTGCATCAGCACTGCCAGGGTGGCGGCAGCTGTATCTGACGGTGTAAAGGGCACACACGGCGTATTTTCACAAGTAGCTCAGGCAGATCTGGGTAAGTTTTGAGAAAAAGCTGAACCACTAAGTTGAGCATGGTGGCCAGGCATGGTACGTGTGCAAGGTTGCCAAGTCTCAGAGCCGCCACCAGGTTAAGACCATTGTCACACACGACCATGCCTGGTTGTAGGTACAGGGGCGAAAGACACAGATCAGCCTGGTCTGTTAGACCTTGTGGAGACACAGAGATCAGTGGGTGCCCTAGTCTAACCAAAAAATCAATGACCCATGATTATCCCACTGAACGCTCACTCTCCTTTAACCGTAGGCATAATGCTACTCAAACAACACAGGGTGAGGGTAAAACAGTGTGGCAATGCTTTATTGAACCACAAAACAGGCAAATAATATGCAGGACAGTCCCAGCACAATAACTAAGACTGTGCAAATTACTAAGTCTCACTCTTCCGCTGACTCCTCAGGATAGGAGCAGCTGTTACTTCAGATCTTCCAGGGCCGACTACCCCACCTGTGGCACGCACACAGACAGGAGGTAATGACAAGTTTAGGAACATGACAGTCCATTAAGGTACACTGCCAGTTGACTGCAGGGTAACAACCTGGCTTCTCTGAACATCTCCATAGAGCCAGGCGCCCTGCAGATCCCATTCCTGGCCCCCACAAACGTATCCAAGGGGCTCAGGTGACCAGTGGGTCCAAATTGTGACTACCCCAAAAGTATACATAGATTCAAGATGGTCAATGGAGCAGAACTCTATTCTTCCAGCCAGGGCTGTGGTCCCCTAAGCTGGCATACTATAGAATGAGAAATCTGTGTCCCTTGTGATGGAGCCATGATGTTGGCTGCTGTTTTGTAAAGGGTTTCTGGTCCTTTTTGGATATTTTGGTTGAATTTCTGTCTTTTTTTTTACAAAGGCATATAAACAGGGGCCTATAACCTCTTTTTATAGTTAACAACTGTCCAGGATCACACATGCGAGAAACACGGCCACGTCTCGCATGCTCGTGATGCTACTGCTAACCAACCAAGTCTGGGTGTATGCTTTTGACACACAACTGGTGTAGTATAAATGGTGTATAATATTTCCCTGCTCAGAACAATTTGCAGGATTAAGAGCAAAAAGATTATTCTTCCTGAGAAGGGCTTTTGGCATGAGTTGCGGCTGAAAGGATGTGCAATTAGCCCTATCCTGTCCTACACTATCCCTTCAGCACAATCTCTCCCTAAGTGCTGATAACAGCAGTATGAATATTGATTATAAGTAGCACTAATAAGTGCGGTTGTTGCACTTGAAAGAAATATTAATGGAGTCTATAATCCCTGAGTACATGCAGCTAAAACTCTGTCCCTAGCTCAGCCGGACAGCAACTCTCCCTGCTCTGCCTGTGTCTGCAGGTACACTGTACTGAGCATGGTGTTCTGGGTTTTACATAGACCTGATGACGTTATGCAGCCAGCCAATCACAGTAATGCCACAACTAAGATGGCTATGGCATTACAGTGACTAGCAGGCAATCCACACATTTATTGGCTGCCTGCAAAGCGCTTAACATGATGGGCGGGGACTCGAGCATTCAAGTAATGAGCATCTTGAGCACACTGATGTTCGAGTGACGAGTAGTGACGAGCACGCTCAGTCATCACCAGTGACCATATCTTCCACTTATTTGGGATACTAAGGCTAAGTTCACACGTTGCGGAATTGCCGCGGAAATTTCCGCGGCAATCCCGCACTTCTCCCGCAGGAAATACGCACGTTTTTTTGTGTGCTGATTCCCGCCAGAATAATAGCGTTTTGCAAGCGTAATTAGCTTGCAGAATGCTAGCGTTTTCCTAGCGATCTGTAGCATCGCTTGGAAAACTGATTGACAGGTTGGTCACACGAGTCAAACATAGTGTTTGACAAGTGTGACCAACTTTTTACTATTGATGCCGCCTATGTCGCATCAATAGTAAAAAGATCTAATGTAAAAATAATAAATAATGATATTCTCACCTTCCGGCGGCCCCCGCAGCCTTCCCGCCTTCAGCGACGCTCCCGGCAACTCCGGTCCCAAGGATGCTTTGCGGCAAATCACACCGATGACGTAGCATCTCGCGAGACCGCTATGCCATCTGGGTGATTCTCGCAAAGGACTCTTGGGACCGGAAGTTGCCGGGAGCGTCGCTGAAGGCGGGAAGGCTGCGGGGGCCGCGGGAAGGCTGCGGGGGCCGCCGGAAGGTGAGAATATCATTATTTTTTATTTTAATTATTGTTTTACCAGGGATATGGTACCCAGGGCCTGGAGGAGAGTCTCCTCTCCTCCAGACCCTGGGTACCACCGCACATGAACCGCTTACATTCCGCAAAATTAATGAACATGTTGCTATTTTTTCCGCAAAGCGTTTTTTTCGCGGAAAAAAACGCAACATGTGGCCAAAACATGCGGAATCAATTAACATGTATAGGATGCTTAATGCTTGCGTTTTTATCGCGTTTTTACCGCGGAAAACCGCGGAAAAACCGCGAAAAAAACGCAATTATTCCTGATCGTGTGCACTTAGCCTAAAGGTTTAGTCCTAGGTATTTTACTCTTTTCTCTCTACATACCCGTACTTGGCAATCTATCAGCAGTTTTGTCTTTCAATACCATCATTATGCTGATGACACCAGATTATACACCTTTTCTTCTGACATCACCCCACACTACTACAAAACACTGATGAATGTCTGTCAACTGTTACTAACATTATGTCATTTCTTATCTGAAGCTAAATCTTTCAAAAACTGAACTTCTGTTTCCACTATCAACAAACCGATCTACACTATGTGATGTTTTCATTTTAATGTACTTTACTAGTGTAGCTCCTTGGCAGCTCTTTGCTGTCTTTATTCTCTCAGCTTGATTACTCTAATTACTAATTGGTCTACATCTCACTAAACTTTGGCCTCTGAAATCTATCCTGAATGCACAGGCAGGCTCATCTTTCTGAACAACCACCATGTCAATGCCTGTATACTTTGCCATCACCTTATATCTTTTCCCTTGCCTCTGTCTATATTCTGAAAACAACCTAGGTCTAACATCCTCTATAATCTGAAACATTCTGTAATGCTCTATATCAAACAATCAAATTAATTTCTTACATTCAAAGTTTTAAGCATGTCCATGAAACACATTGACAGATCTTTCACCCTACTACCAACTCTTCTCTACTCTTCGTATTTATTACTTTCCCTTCTACAATATTTGTCAGAACTTGACTTTAGTAGTAACCCCATACTCCATGAACTCAGTCATGACAGAAGCGATCACCGATAGCTGCTATTGCGCAGGCGGCACCATGTTGGAGGATTTTTTTTCTCTAGCAAGATGGCGCTGCATGCGCCTGTGCAATATCAGCTGCTGGCGCCATTTTCAAACACAAGCCGCCCCTGAGTACGAGAATATCATTAACTGAAAACTGAAAATAAGGATTAAACAACAACCACAATACAGATTTCATCAACCAAGGTATCATTTTAATCAGTATATCAGCACCGACCAGTGTCTGTAGGTTACTGTGCACAATCCTGCTGACAGGATCCCTTTAACACAATGGTAAGAAGGAAAGACGTGATAAATATACTTGGGGAAGCATCTCAATTCCATTCCATCAATCTGGGAAGACCATTGCCAAACAATTTGAAGTCTTGAAGTCCATTATTCTACAGTAAGAAAAATGATTTACAAGTGTAAAACATTCAAGACAATTGAAAATATCAGGACTGGAATTCCCAGCAAATTCTTCCCAAAGTCAGACCATGCAACACTCATACATATTGGAAAAAACCTAAGAGCTACAGCTCAGACACTGTAGGCCTTACCAAGCTAAAGTTCAAGGCCATGACAGTACAATAAGAAAAAAACTCAACAAATACTGCTTGTTCGGATGGGCTTCCAGGAGAAAGCCTCTTTTTCTGACAAGATCATAGCAGCAAGGCTAAAGTTTGCGAAGATGCATCTGAATAAACCATAAGATTTCTGCAAAAATATCCTTTGGACAGATTAGACAAAATGAAGATCAGATGTTTGTCCATAATGCCCTGCGTCATGAAAACCAAGCACAGCAAAACACCCTAAACTCCTCATACCAACAGTGACGAACGGTGGTAGAGGGGTGATAATTTGGTCCTGTTTTTCAACCGTTGATTCCAGGCACCTTGAAGTCACTTAGTCAACCAAGAACTCCTCTGTACTGACCACCAAAGTATTCTACAGCCATTTATGTTACACCATCTATTCAAAAGCTAAAGCTTAGCTGAAACTGGGTGTTTTATTTTTATGTCCTGATACTTAAAACCATAGAATTCAAAGAGGATGTACTTAGTTTTCCTCATGACTATATATTTGTACAAAAACAGACTTTTGCTGAATAACTCTTTTTTTTGTAGCTTCAAGAGAACTGATTTGTATTTAGACAATATGGCTGAACTATAGTAGGAAACAAGCATCTATTGTATGAGCCCTATTCACGCACTCAAATTCTTTAAAGAAGTGGTCGTCAACCATTCTTAACTTGAGCATCACATTCAGCTTTGAGAGATGGCCACAAATAAGATCCAGCACCTCCCACTCATCCCAGTATTGATCCCCAGATTATTAGTATAATTACAGCCAAAGCTTCTCCAAAGAAATCACACCGAGCTATTCTGCCCCCTTTCTTATTAGCAACACGCTTACATCCAGTGGTTCCCATTCCACCACTTTTATATTCTCATATCAACCACACTCCCTACATTATTGCATCCAGCGTCAAACAGCCCTCTAATTTAGCTGCATTATTCCATATCCAGCTTACTATATTTATCATCCCCTACCCTAGGCCAGTATATGTTCATTCAAATATGCTCTTCAGTGCAAGGATACTCACCAAAGTCACCATGAGAAGACATTTTCTGTATAGCTGTTGGCTAGACATGGTGCCAATGCACCAAGCTGGTAGACAGCCGTAAGCCACACATTATGGGCCAGAGAGAAACTTGGGGTTCCTGAGCCAAAGGATGGGAACCTCTGCTTTAAAGAGAACCTGTCATCAATATTTTATTCTCCAAACTATGGGCATACATATAAAACAGCTGTAATGCTGAATAAATCCTTATATTTCTTGTACAAATCCACAGTTCGAATTGTATGCTAATGGATTGCAGCTGTAGTGATTGGGTATTGTACTTACAGCTCTTTTGCCTCTCTCCCTTTTGCCCACCTGCTGCCTGCATCTTATTGACAGGTCACTGAAACAGGAGACCTGACCATCGCAGATAAAGGCAAAAAGCAAGTGGGGAATGAGGCGAGAGGCAGGAGAGTTGTAAGTGCCCAGGAACTGGCACTGCACTTACAACTCTCCTGCTTCTCTCCTTATTCCCCGTGTGCTGTGAAGCACTGTACTTACAACTCTCCTGCCTCTCT
Source organism: Oophaga sylvatica (assembly GCA_033576555.1). Lineage (NCBI taxonomy): Eukaryota > Metazoa > Chordata > Amphibia > Anura > Dendrobatidae > Oophaga > Oophaga sylvatica. The sequence goes on from JARQOD010000010.1 coordinate 101,223,963, forward strand.
CTTTATTCCCCTGAGTGCTGTGGAGAACTGTAATTACAACTCTCCTGCCTCTCTCTTTATTCCCCTGAGTGCTGTGGAGAACTGTAATTACAACTCTCCTGCCTCTCTCCTTATTCCCCTGCGTGCTGTAGAGCACTGCACTACCAACTCTCCTGCCTCTCTCCTTATTCCCCGCGTGCTGTGGAGAACTGTAATTACAACTCTCCTGCCTCTCTCCTTATTCCCCGCGTGCTGTGAAGCACTGTACTTACAACTCTCCTGCCTCTCTCCTTATTCCCCTGCATGCTGTAGAGCACTGCACTACCAACTCTCCTGCCTCTCTTCTTATTCCCCTGCGTTCTGTAGAGCACTGTACTTACAACTCTCCTGCCTCTCTCCTTATTCCCCGCGTGCTGTGGAGAACTGTAATTACAACTCTCCTGCCTCTCTCCTTATTCCCCGCATGCTGTGGAGAACTGTAATTACAACTCTCCTGCCTCTCACCTTAGTCCCAACATGCTGTGGATCACTGTACTTACAACTCTCCTGCCTCTCTTCTTATTCCCCGCGTGCTGTGAAGCACTGTACTTACAACTCTCCTGCCTCTCTCCTTATTCCCCGCGTGCTGTGAAGCACTGTACTTACAACTCTCCTGCCTCTCTCTTTATTCCCCGCGTGCTGTGAAGCACTGCACTTACAACTCTCCTGCCTCTCTCTTTATTCCCCGCGTGCTGTGGAGCACTGTATTCACAACTCTCCTGCCTCTCTCTTTATTCCCCGCGTGCTGTGGAGCACTGTATTCACAACTCTCCTGCCTCTCTCTTTATTCCCCGCGTGCTGTGAAGCACTGTACTTACAACTCTCCTGCCTCTCTCCTTATTCCCCGCGTGCTGTGAATCACTGCACTTACAACTCTCCTGCCTCTCTTTTTATTCCCCGCGTGCTGTGGAGCACTGTATTCACAACTCTCCTGCCTCTCTCCTTATTCCCCGCGTGCTGTGAAGCACTGTACTTACAACTCTCCTGCCTCTCTCTTTATTCCCCGCGTGCTGTGGAGCACTGTATTTACAACTCTCCTGCCTCTCTCCTTATTCCCCGCGTGCTGTGAAGCACTGTACTTACAACTCTCCTGCCTCTCTCCTTATTCCCCGCGTGCTGTGAAGCACTGCACTTACAACTCTCCTGCCTCTCTTTATTCCCCGCGTGCTGTGGAGCACTGTATTCACAACTCTCCTGCCTCTCTCCTTATTCCCCGGGTGCTGTGAAGCACTGCACTTACAACTCTCCTGCCTCTCTCTTTAATCCCCGCGTGCTGTGGAGCACTGTATTCACAACTCTCCTGCCTCTCTCTTTATTCCCCGCGTGCTGTGAAGCACTGTACTTACAACTCTCCTGCCTCTCTCCTTATTCCCCGCGTGCTGTGAAGCACTGCACTTACAACTCTCCTGCCTCTCTCTTTATTCCCCGCGTGCTGTGGAGCACTGTATTCACAACTCTCCTGCCTCTCTCCTTATTCCCCGCGTGCTGTGAAGCACTGTACTTACAACTCTCCTGCCTCTCTCTTTATTCCCCGCGTGCTGTGGAGCACTGTATTTACAACTCTCCTGCCTCTCTCCTTATTCCCCGCGTGCTGTGAAGCACTGTACTTACAACTCTCCTGCCTCTCTCCTTATTCCCCGCGTGCTGTGAAGCACTGCACTTACAACTCTCCTGCCTCTCTCTTTATTCCCCGCGTGCTGTGGAGCACTGTATTCACAACTCTCCTGCCTCTCTCCTTATTCCCCGGGTGCTGTGGAGCACTGTATTCACAACTCTCCTGCCTCTCTCCTTATTCCCCGCGTGCTGTGGAGCACTGTATTCACAACTCTCCTGCCTCTCTCCTTATTCCCCGGGTGCTGTGGAGCACTGTATTTACAACTCTCCTGCCTCTCTCCTTATTCCCCGCGTGCTGTGGAGCACTGTACTTACAACTTGTTAGCAATGCAACTACACCTATAGATTTCTCTAAAACAGCAATTTGGATTTCTACAAGAAAGGCACGTAATTACTGACCATTAAAGTGCCTTTGCACACATGCCCTTCGTTTGGGGTAGAAAATCCTGATGACAGGTTCTCTTTAAATTGCTGTTAAGCTTGTCACTGTTTAAGGACTTATCTTATTTGTACAAGAACATACTGAATGTAACATTACTGTTGATTATGTTGGCTGTCCAAAAATAAAGATTATTTTAATTACAAATGGTGATGTGTTCTAAGTGGGAGACATTTTTTATGGCGATTGGCAAACAGAAGCTGACCTCAACCTATGACATGTGTCATAGTATTACATGGAAAGGGGTTGTAGTGATGGGAAACCTGATGTTTTACAATTTGATTGTTTTTTTTTCAAAAATTGGACATTGCAACTATCTGGTGAACTTTTCCATTAAACAGAAAAGTCCCATTGGTGAGCAAGTGAAAATTATGGAGGGAAAAGTCACATTTTTTACTAACAATAAAAAAAAAAATCTTAATTTACAAGATGATTTTCCATCTACATATTCTTAGCTACACATTGATTCAATAAATTTCAATTTTTTTATGGTCAGCCTAATAAAGATAGGTCATAAGGTAGATGGATAAATAACTCTATATGTATCAGAATCCTCCACACTTTACTGTTATGCATGTAACATTTTTTTGGAACTAGACTGAAGCAGAGTGCCCTGACACATGGCCCACAACTTGGACACAGATCAAAATGTATTTTCCGCGTTGCAATATTTTCTCCTTGGCCGAGACTCAAGTAAATTTCAAGTGAAAGCACGGTTTTTGTGAAATGTGCCAAAAATCTATTACTGTGTTCGCCTGTCTAAAAATAACATGGCATAGGCTGTATCATTTTTAGTGATTAAGAAGGCAGATGGGCTCTGCCTGACTGTACATGAATCACATTGTATTTAACGGTTGGCAGGTCAAAGTCTTCCTAAACAGCACAGCCATTTCTTGTTCTTGCATAAGGTTACGCCAAGGCAGCATATTGCCTGCAAGAGAAAGAGCTCTAGACTTGCCACTTTCAAATTCCAACCACGTGAAGCAAATTAATCACTTTGTAAATACAAATAATATCATATTACTGAGTGATAGCTTTTGGGGAGGAGCGAATAGCTTTGGCTAACTCCTTATCCGAATAGCTATAGTGCTTACCGAATAGCTGCATCGGGAACCCGGATACCTGGAGCGCTCCCGATAATCAGCTGTTCGGTGCCGAAGCTGCATGTATCACAGCTGTGTGACAGTCACAATATATGCATGGAGAGCCTGTTTGTTGGGTTCTCCATGCATATGTTGTGACTGTCACACAGCCGCAACACATGCAGCAGCGGCGCCGAACAGATGATTATCGGGAGCACTCCAGGTATCCGGGTTCCCGATGCAGCTATTCGGTAAACACTATAGCTTGCAGAATAAGGAGAGAGCAAAAGATATTCGCTCATCCCTAATAGCCATCTTTTAGCAAATCTCATTGGGACACATTGAATTTTGTGACGAAGACAAGATTAGAGTCATACTGCACCGGCAGGAGATTCTGGTTTTTATATCTAATTTGAAAGGAAAGGTTTTTTATCTCTGTAATGGCTGAATGCAGCAAAATATAAAAATGCTAAGCAGCACAAAGTAAATGAAAAAGTAACAAACATATATGGGTACTAGATGGTGGCCCGATTCTAACGCATTATTTATCATTTATCATCATTTATCATTAAATGTTATTGCTCATAGAACTTAATACAACTGAACAAAATTATTAAACAGATCATCAAAATATATAAACTATTTATTAGACGTTACTGTGTATTACCTCATGTCATTGTATATTACCTCATATTACTGTGTATTACCTCATGTTACTGTTATTACGACATGTTACTGTATATTACCACATGTTACTGTATATTATCTCATGTTACCTGTGTTTTAACTCATGTCACTGTGTATTACCTCATGTTACTGTGTATTGCCTCATATCACTGTGTATTACCTCATGTTACCATATATTACCTCATATTACCTCATGTTACCTGTGTATTACCTCATATTACTGTGTATTACCTCATATTACTGTGTATTACCTCATGTTACTGTATATTACCTCATTTTACTGTGTATTACCATATGTTACTTATGTATTACCTCATGTCACCTGTGTATTACCTCATGTCACTGTGAATTACTCGTGTTCAGTAAACGTGACAGAAGTACATCAGACACTGTAACTGACAAAACATGTTCAGTAAATCATGGGCAGTTGTTGAGTCACATGACCACATGGGCAGAGTTAGCCCTGCATCGCTGATTGGCCACGGCCGGACCAATCAGCGACGCGGGATTTCCTGGACAGACAGACAGGATAAGACGATTATATAAGTAGATTGTTATTAATTCATAAACATAATTTTGAAGAGGTTGTCCGAGACTTTATCACAGATGGCATATCCTTTGGATAGGTCATCAATGTCTGAACGGTGGGGGTCTGATATCTGACACACACCTGTAGATCAGATGTTCCCGATGTCAGTGGTGGTTAGAACTGCTCAGTTATGGTGCTGCGCAGCTCCTTTGACTGTGTAGTGGCAATAAGAGAATATCTAGCAGCCTATAAGATATATTCATGCCCACAGTAACCTCCATCCAGCGACTGAAAAAAAAAAGTGTTATTCTGAAGCATTCTTTCTTGGATGATCTCAGCTGTTCAGTATTGGCCACTCCTCTCTCCTATAAATACTTGCCTCTGGCAATTTGGATTTCCAGTGTTAGTCTTGTTCTGCCTGGTGTGGAGTGGAGGAGTCAGATGTTGACAGAGGCGTTTGGAGTGTTGGTCTGTGACTGCTGCTTGGTGTTTTAGCTGCGTGCAAATCCTCACCCTCTCATATATGGTTTACCTTCCTTTTCTCCCTGATGTTCCTCTCTGTTGTCTATAAGTGCATATTTGTATGCTTGGTATTTAATTTTTCCCTGTGCATACTCCCTTGTTAGTCTGGTTTGTGTATATACATGCACTATTACTCCCCGCTTCCCTGGGTGGGGGAAGGTGACAGATATAGGGAAGATTCAAAAGTTCAGCAAAGTACGTGGCCCCGGCAGAAGTAATTCGGTGAGCAGGGATAGCTAGGCTGCCCATAGCATTAGGGACAAGGAAAGGGCCTCTAGACCCAGGTATTCCGACAACAGACTTTTGACATTCACGATGTTCGTATCCAGGGAGCACTATTGAAACCATCATTGTTGTGCACTGTTTTCAATAAACTGTTTATTTGCATCAATTGAGTGTGCAGTCCGCGCATATGCTGTCTACTACTACTTGGGATTCCACTCCGGTTCCACTTGCAGCTCACACTCACCAGGTGTGTACACGCCAAATTTTATACTAGAGTGACAGTATAGTAGCCGCAGCCGAGTACTGCACATCTGCCCCCTATTCAAATCAATAGGGGGCAGATGTGCAGTACTCCACCTTGGTCACTATTACATCTAATAAGCTGTGCAGCACTGGGAGCAGCTGATTGTAGAGGGGGCGTGCCAGGTGTCAAACCCCTACCGATCAGACATGGATCAATTATGCTGAAGATAGGCAATCAATGTTAAAGTATCAAATAACCCCTTTAAAACTAATATAAATGGATCAAATGGTAGGAAAATCAACATCCCTAGAAGACGACACAGGAGATAACAAATATGTCCACATGATGGTATGGAAGAGTAGATGAAATTTACAATGAGTATCAAAAATTAAGGCAAACTACAACCGGGTGTAAAAAATAAGTCTGAGATAAATTATACATTTGGTTGGCATATGTGTAATTTCCTATTAATCTCGTTTGAGATGTCGCCTTTCCTACCATGTGATCCATTTTTTTTATTAGATTTAATTAAATGTGCATGAGTTGAAACGTAGACTCATATATGCAGTATTTTTCTTTGTCTTATTTACATTGTGCTGCTTGTCATTTTTAGGTTGTGGTTCTGTAATTTGGATGTTGATTAGGTACCATGTAATATAGTTTTTAGGCACTTAACTTCTTTTTACATTAACAGTCTTTTGATGTGACTATGTGATTGATTGATTGATTTACTGATTGCACGTATTTCAATTTTGTCATTATTATTGGTATATTCAATGGCTGAATAAAGCATTACTTTGTGGAAATAGGAACAAAAACTGCTCATACTACACCAATATTGGCTGTAGCACTATTTAACATGATAAGTTCATAATAGGGTAGCACGGTGGCTCAGTGGTTAGCACTGTTGCTTTGCAGTGCTGGGGTCCTGGGTTTAAATCCCACTAAGGCCAACATGTGTAAGAAGTTTGTATGTTCTCCCTGTGTTTATCCTCCCTGCACTCCAAAAGCACACAGTACTGCTAGAGAATTTAGACTTTCCCTTGCGGGACAGTGATGATAATGTCTGTAAAGCGCTATGGAATTAATGGTGATATATAAGCGAGTAAAATGAATAAATATAGGGTCACTGGAGACTTATGATCACTAACACAAAAATCCTAAAGGGACATTTACACTGCAACATAATGGTGAACAAGCGGTGTTAAAAATGCTAGTTTCACAATTAATCTGCCGTATAAACAGGGTTCATCTTGTGTAATGATCTTTTGCGCAGCATAAAAGATCATTATTTTCAGCACTATATCATCCTGTGTAAACAGGACTCACATCGCTGAGCATAGATCGATCAACACGCATAATTTAATTTACACACTGCTATCAAATAACCGTTAATTGGTAAAAGTTTACAGATCAGCAATCGTTTCATGCCGCTGGTCGGTCCATGTGAACGGACCCTTTGCTTTTTGTTCCTCCTTACTACAAAGTATCCATCAGCTGAAATGTGAGCACAGTGGTGCGCGCATTCTCAACCACCACTCCATTCAAACTCCTCCTCGCCTTGATCGTGCTATGGGGAGGAACAAAATGCTCTGGAACCCATGTTTCGGCAACTATACAGTGACCTGCTCTGCTTTGGATAGGAGAAAAATGTACTCATTTATCTCAGTGAAGGATCAATACAAACAAAAAAGAGTTGTGATCTGACCAATTCAGCTCCATTACATCTACAAGACTTATCCTCACCATAGATTATGATAGCGGATTGTACTTTAATCAGAGCCATTGAATGTTTTACCAAGCAAACACCTATTAAATGCAATCTCTGAGCTTAGTCTACTTAACAATAGCTTACAATATTTTCACTCGAAGTGTAATAAGCTGCTAACATCTATAAATTGTAAAGAGTCAGCTTGAACTTGCCATCAGACAGATTACAATTCACAAGCCGGTGGCAGAAAACAGAAAATTTAATGTAGGAGACAAAGGCACTGAAAGTAACTTCTGGATCACAATTTGTTCTGCAGCTCAAATTAGAAGTTGATGAGCATTCGGTCACGGCAAAGACCTCCTACAAAATGACCACATCAGACAGAAAACCCCATGCATTGAGACAGACTTGCGCTTGTTATACTGTATGTACCCATCCAGATCTACAAACAAGTTATCCTGCTTCTCGGCAATTTGTTAGGCTTGATGAATGAGTTCCTGTGTGCTTTGAGTTGATTAATTAGAAAACTAGGGTGACTCAGAAAATCCAATAGCACTGCACAGATATCCAGCATACTAATGTGGTCAGTTGTCTATGAGGGAGGATGCTGACAGCATATATTATCAGCGGGGAACATCTCATCTCATTTTAATATGTGAACACTCAATGCATCACCTCAAGCACAAATAGTTTCCACATACAGGTAGGCACGAAACATCTAATCTACAGCTCATGACATGACAAAACGTGGAGTGAATTATATATCACAATTCCAGTCTGAAGCCTCTTAGGTGCGAACAACTCCATAAGAGGAAATGTCTTACTTTACAGCAAGTGATAGGAAACAAGAGTTATTGGAATTCCTACATAGAGGGTTGCCAGAAGTATCGGTGAGAATGCATATAGTGGATTCTCATTGATGTAATTGAATCAGTATACAGCACTCATAGCATTCAATGTGCCTTTTCACTCTCTGATACATAGAAGTATAGGAAATATCCACTTTAACCCCTTCATCCTGAGCCAGTTTTCACCTTCATGATCAGGCCAAATTTTACAATTCTGAGCACTGTGACTTTTTGAGGTTATAACTCTGCAACACTTCAACGGATCCCACTGATTCTGAGAAAGTTTATTCGTGACATATTGTACATCATGACAGTGGTAAAATGTCTGTGATATGACTTGCATTTATTTGTGAAAAAAACGGATATTTGGCAAAAATTTGGAAAAATTTACAATTTAATATTTTTTAATTCTTATGCCCTTAAATCAGAGAGTTATGTCACACAAAATACTTACCGTAATAAGTAACATTCCCCATATATATATGTATATGTATATATACTTTACATTAATATAATTTTTTAAACAAATTTTTTGTTAGGACGTTATAAGGGTTAAAATTTGACAAGCAATTTTTCATTTATCAAAAAAAATGTCCAAATCCTTTTTTTATGGACCCCATTACGTTTGAAATTACTTTGGGGGCTATGTGACAGAAAATACCAAAAAAAGACATGTCTAAAAAGTGCACCTCCCAAGGTGCTCAAAACCACATTCAAATAGTTTATAACCTTTCAGGTGATTCACTGGAATTTATAGAATGTGGAAGGAAAAAATGAACATTTAACTTTTTTTCACAAAAATTTTACTTTAGACCCAATTTTTTTCACAATGGTAACCGAAAACAATTTTCCCCAAAATTTGTGGTGCAATTTCTTCTGAGCATCCCAATATCCCATACAGTTGTGCTCAAAAGTTTAGGTACTAAGGCAGAGTTTTTGCTTTCTTGGCCTTTTTTCAGAGAATATGAATGATAACACCAAAACTTTTTCTACACTCATGGTTAGTGGTTGGGTGAAGCCATTTATTGTCAAACTACTGTGTTTTCTCTATTTAAATCATAATGACAACCCAATACATCCAAATGACACTGATCAAAAGTTCACAAACCCCATTTCTTAATATCGTGTATTGCCCCCTCTAATATCAATGACAGCTTGAATTCTTTTGTGGTAGTTATGGATGAGGTTCTTTATTTTATCAGATGGTAAAGCTGCCCGCTCTTCTTGGCAAAAAGCCTCCTGTTCCTGTAAATTCCTGTGCTGTCTAGCATGAAATGTCCAGGAATGTCCACAAAGAAAGAAATGATCCAGCTCCTTAAAACTTGAAAATTTATTGATCCATTAGAATAAAATAATGAGAGGTGGTAAATGCTCCATGAAGGAGAGCCACATACAGCGACGCATTTCAATCAAATGATCTTCATCAAGGCAGCAGAGAAAAAGTTTTGGTGTTATCATTTATATTCTCTGAAAAAAAAAGGCAAAGAAAGCAAAAATTCTTCCAGGGTATGTAAACTTTTGAGTACAACTGTATATGGGAGGAAAACCACTGTTTGGGTGAATGGCAGAGCTAAGAACTGAAGGAGCGCCATTTGACTTTTTGAAAAAAAAATTGCTGGAATAAATAGCAGATGCCATGTTGCATTTTGAAAGCTCCTGATGTGCCCAAACAGTGAAAATCCCCTACAAGTGACACCATTTTGGAAACTAGACCCATCAGTGAACTTATGTAGACATGTGGTGAGCACCTTGAAACCAGAGGTACTTCACAGAAGCTTACAACGTAGAGCCGTGAAAATTTAAAAAAAAGTTTTCCCAACAAAATTTTATTTTAGCCCATTTTTTATTTACACAAGACAACAAGAGAGAATGAACGCAAAATCTGTCATACAATTGCTCCTGAATACGCAAGTACCCCAAATGTGGTGAAAAACTACTGTTTGCGTGCACATCGGGGCTCAGAAAGGAAGGAGTGACGACTTGGAACACAGACTTTAATGGAATAGTCTGCAGGTGTCATGTCGCATTTGGAGAACCCCTGATGTGCCTAAACAGTGGAAACCCCCACAAGTGACAATATTTTGGAAAATAGACCCCTCAAGGAATATATCTAGACGTATGTGAGCACCTTGAACCCCCATATGCTTCAGAGAAGTATGTAACGTAGAATCATGAAAAGAAAAATTCCCATAAAAATGTAGTTTTAGTCCCAATTTTTTTATTTTCACAATGGTGACAGGAAAAAATGGAACCAACAATTTGTTGTGCAATTTCTACTGAGTACAACGATACCCCGTATGTGGTCAAAAACTAGCTTTGAGGCACATTGCAAATCTCAGAAGGGAAGAAGCGACATATTGGATTTCAGGTTTTGCTGGACTGGTTTGAGGGTGACATGTCACATTGGCAAAGCCCCTGAGATGCCAGGACAGCGGAACCCTTTATAAGAGACACCATTTTACAAACTACACATCTCAATGAATTCATCTAAGGGTGCAGTGATCATATTGACACCAAAGGTGGGTGACAGAATTTTGTACCATTCAGCAGTAAAGAAAAAAAATATGGTGTATACTTGTGTATAAGCCGAGGCACCTAAGTTTGCCACGAAAAACTGGGAAAAATTATTGACTCGAGTATAAGCCGGGTATGCATTGTCCCCTCATCCCTATCCTGGTATGCATGGTCATGGTTCCTCATCCCCATCCTTGTATGCATGGCTCCTCATCCACATTCTTGTCTGAATGGCTCAACACCATCCTTGTCTGAATGTCTCCTCATCCCCATCCTTGTATGCATGGCTTCTTATCCCCATCCTTGTATGCATGGTTCCTCATCCCTATCCTGGTATGCAAGGCTCTTCATCCCCATCCTTGTATGCATGACTCCTCATCCCCATCCTTGTCTGCATGGCTCTTTATCCCAATACTTGTATGCATGGCTACTTATCCCCATCCTTGTCTACATGCCTGCATGGTTCCTCATCCCTATCCTGGTATGCGTGGTTCCTCATCCCCATCCTTGCTCGCATGGCTCCTCATCCCTAACTTGGTATGCATGGTTCCTCATCCCTGTCCTTGCATGCATGGTTTCTCATCCCTATTCCTGTATGCATGGCCCCATGAGAAAAGCATTAAAAAAAACCTATTTACCTTCCCTGCGAGCCCTCGCTATATATTATTTCATTGCTGCAGCTCCAGCGGCCAGGCAATCACGTGTCCGCACTCATTAAGGTAATAAATATTCACTCCATGCCTATGGGAGTGAAAAGGTGAATATTCATAACTCTTAAGTAGTGAACACCTTTGATAGCCCGGCAGCTGCTGGAAGCAGGAGTCTGTGACTGACTCTGTGCGTGTTATAACAGAAATGAATATTCACTGCCAGCAGCGAGCACAGGCTTTAGCTGCAGCAGCCAGCTCTTGCCCCCTGTGACCCGCAGCTCTGCAGCTCCCCCTTCCCCCACCTGCCATCTTCTGGGACATCTTCTGACTCGAGTATAAGCCGAGGGGCGCATTTTCAGCACAAAAAAATGTGCTGAAAAACTCGGCTTGTAATTGAGTATATACAGTAATTACATTTTTCCCAACAAAATTTTGTTTTAGCTCCAGATTTTACATTTTCACACTGGGAAATGGGTAAAATGGTAACAAAATTTGTCCCACAATTGCTGCTAAATGTAGAAATACCCTATACAGTGGGTTCGGAATGTATTCAGACACCTTTAAATTTTTCACTTTGTTTATTTACAGCCATTTGGTAAATGCAAAAAAAGTTCATTTTTTTCTCGTTAATGTACACTCTCTCTGCACCCCATCTTGACTGATAAAAACCAGAAATGCAGAAATTTTTGCAAATTTATTTAAAACGAAAAACTGAAATATAACATGGTCATAAGAATTCAGACCCTTTGTTCAGATACTTATATTTATGTCACATGCTGTCCATTTCCTTGTGATCCTCCTTGAGATGGCTCTATTCCTTCATTGGAATCCAGCTGTGATTAATTAAACTGATGCACCTGTGTACATAAGACCTCACAGCTCACAGTGCATGTCAAACCAAATGAGAATCATGAGGTCAAAGGAAGTGGCCAAGGAGCTCAGAGACAGAATTGTGGGCAAGGCACACATATGGCCAAGGTTACAAAAGAATTTTTGCAGTACTCAAGGTTCCTAAAAGCACAGTGGCCTCCATAATCCTTAAATAGAAGAAGTTTGGGACCACCAGAAGTCTTTCTAGACCTGGCCGTCCAGCCAATCTGAGCAATCATGGGAGAAGAGCCTTGGTGAGAAAGGTAAAGAAGAACCCCAAGATCACTGTGACTGAGCTCCTCAGATGCAGTAGGGAGATGGGAGAAAGTTCAACAAAGTAACCTATCATTGCAGCCCTCCACCAGTCAGGCCTTTATGGCAGAGTGGCCCGACGGAAGCCTCTCCTCAGTGCAAGACATATGAAAGCCCACATAGAGTTTTCTAAAAAAAACACATGAAGGATTCCCAGACTATGAGAAATAAGATTCTCTGGTCTGATGAGATGAAGAAAGAACTTTTTGGTGATAATTCTAAGCAGTAAGTGTGGAGAAAATCAAGCACTGCTCATCACCTGCCCAATACAATCCCAACAGTGAAACATGGTGGTGGCAGCATCATGCTATGGGGTTGTTTTTCAGCTGCAGGGACAGGACGACTGGTTGCAATTAAAGTAAACATGAATGCGGAGAAGTACAGAGCTATCTTGGAAGAAAACCTCTTCCAGAGTGGTCTGGGCTTCAGACTTGGACGAAGGTTCACCTTCCAGCAAGACAATGGCCCAAGCATACAGCTAAAATTACAAAGGAGTGGCTTCAGAACAACTCTGTGACCATTCTTGACTGGCCCTGCCAAAGCCCTGACCTAAACCCAATAGAGCATCTCTGGAGAGACCTGAAAATGGCTGTCCACCAACATTCACCATCCAACCTGACGGAACTGGAGAGGATCTGCAAGGAAGAATGGCAGAGAATCCCCAAATCCAGGTGTGAAAAACTTGTTGCATCATTCCTAAGAAGACTCATGGCTGTACCAGCTCAAAAGGGTACTTCTACTCCATACTGAGCAAAGGGTCTGAATACTTATGACCATGTGATATTTCATCATTTTTAAACTTTTTTTCAGTAAAGATGGGGTGCAGAGTGTACATTAATGAGAAAAAAAATTAACTATTTTGCATTTACCAAATGGCTGCAATGAAACTAACAGTGAAAAATTGAAAGGGGTCTGAATACTTTCCAAACCCACTGTATATGGCTGTACAGTACAGCGTAGCCAAACCCCAAGATTTGGGCCGGACAGACAGAGCGCCATTTGCCTCCTGGAGTGCAGATTTTCTTATATTGGGATTTCCATCTAAATCTCTGTGTGACATGATTCAAATGAAACCCAAAGGGAGCCACTTAGTATTATGAAGCTGGAGAGTTACTCTGGATTCTTTCTAGTCTCTGTTCAGCGTTGTCCTTCTTTCCAGAGGAGCAAAAAACTGTGTCCGACTGCACTTTTATGCATGACTAAAAAGATGGACACAGCCTGATCACAGTTCAGATGGCGTCCACAGTGCCGCCATCTGCTTTATTATAGGGAATCTTTCGCTGGAGGTTCCGTCTGAATCACATATTTCAAAGACTTACAAAGGTGTAAGCACTCTGTGTATACTGCAGGATAAATGTGAGCTGATCCTTATTGTGATCTTTGGGAGGCAGAATGAACAAATCAACAGCAGGTGAAGAATTGGTTTCACTTATTTTTTACGCTGTTCCTCCTGCAGTATAAGTGATTAGGTGACTTCGGTTTGGTGTGATTACAGCGATACCAGATTTATATTGGGTTTTTAATTTTGGCTGTTGTCAGACACTTAAAAGACGCTTCTTTTTGCAAAAACTAGTTTCTGCATTGCCATATTTTGAAAGCTATAATCTTTCCATATTTCAACCACCACAGCCATGTGAGGGCTTGATTTTTTTATTGGTACAGTTTTCAGGCACATTACATTTTTTGATTGCTTTCTATTCTGATTTTTGGGATGCAGAATGAACAAACATCAACAATTCAGTAATTTGTTTTTTTTTTCCGGGGGGTTATGTCATTCCACATGTAGTAAAATTGATAAGGCAGCTTTATTCTTAGAGTCAGTACAATCAGGGCTGCCACTAGGAATTTCGGGGCCCCATACTGGCAAAATTTATGGGGCCCCCCTTGAGAATCCGCCCAGGCTCTACCCCCCGCAGTTCCGCATCCACCCTAGCTCCTCCTCCACCACGCAAACCTTCCAAAATCCCTCCGCCTTTTCATGGAAAAACTTCACTTCTGCACCATGCCCTCACCAATGACACATTAACACCAATCATTCGATGAATATGCAGCATTTTGCTTGTTTAGTATAATACACCCCATAGACCTCCATATATTATAATGTGCACCACAGTCCTCCATATTGTAAAGTGCACACCCATAGTCCTCCATATAATATAATGTATCCATAGTCCTCCATATAGTATAATACACTCCTAATAGCCCTCCATATATTAAAATACACTCAGTCATCCATATAGTATAATACACTCCTCATAGTGCTCCATATAGTATAATGCACCGCCATAGTCATCCATGTAGTACAATTCATTTTCCATAGTATAATGCACCCCATAGTTCTTCATATGGTATAATGTATTCCCCATAGTCCTCGATGCAGTATAATGCAGCCCATATATAGTATAATGCAGTCACCCTATAGAGCAAAATGCAGCCACCCCACAGAGCATAATGCAGCCAGCCCACAGAGTATAATGCAACCACCCCACAGAGTATAATGCAACCACCCCACAGAGTATAATGTAAACCCCATAGAATATAACTGAGCCCCCTTATATAGTATAATGTAGCCCCTCCATAAAATACAATGTAGCCCTCCTCATATAGTATAATGCAGCCCCCATAGAATATAATGTAGCCTCCTCATAAAATATAATGAAGCCCCCATACAATATAATCTAGCCCCCCATAGAATACAATGTAGCCACTTCATACAGTATAATGTAGCCCCCTCATAGAGTATGATGCAATCACCCCTCATAGAATATAATAAATATAATACAGCCCCCCCATAGAATATAATGTATCCCTGAATAGAATATCATACAGCCCGCCTCCCAAAGGAATATAATGTAGCCCCCCATAGTATATAACACAGCCACAAAGTATATTACACAGCCACATATCAAAAACAAAGACAAACACAAATGCAGCCAAAAGGTCTATAAAACTACAAATTTTATTGAAACATGTCAAAAAAGTATATATGACAAAGTAGGATGGCAACTGTAGGGGAAACCCACATCACAGAAACACACATGATAATTGGGCTGCCATAGCAACAAAGCACTGCAGATAAATATATCCAAAAGTCCTATGAAGTGTAAAGCACAAACTCTGTAAAACAGGTGTCTATAGACATATAATACATAATAAACGTTAACAAGGCAATGACATGCCCAGCTGTATGCTGTAAATATAAAATAGGCAAAATAGGAGCTTGTGCTGAAAGATAGTATGTAGAAGCATTGACAGCTTGTGCTAAACATGGCCAGGACAGAGTAGCAGCAGAATAAACACATTAGGTGAAGGCATATTTACCAGAAGTAAAAAGCACTGCAGATGCCCGCCGCCAGATAGCCCTCCCCGACGCGCGTTTCGGTCCTTATAGACCTTTTGGCTGCATTTGTGTTTGTCTTTGTTTTTGATATTTATATTTAGCAGTTGGTCTTATTTGTCCATAGGCATCCATGTTTTGGTAGTCTTTGTGATTTCACAGGCATTGTGCTATATATTTCTTGCCATTCATGTATTTTGCCATTTTCACTACCTTTTTATTGTACACAGCCACATAGTATATAACACAGCCACCCTATAAAATATAATATATCCCCAATAGTATATAATACAGCCCACATAGTGTATAGTGTGGCCCACATATTATATAGCAGGGCCCACATAGTATATAGCGCGGCCCACATAGTATATAGCGCGGCCCACATAGTATATAGCACGGCCCACATAGTATATGGCACGGCCCACAGAGTATATGTCACGGCCCACATAGTATATAGCATGGCCCACATAGTATGTAGCAGAGGCCACATAGTATATAGCAGGGCCCACATAGTATATAGCACGGACCACATAGTATATAGCAGGGCCCACATAGTATATAGCAGGGCCCATAAAGTATATAGCAGGGCCCACATAGTATATAGCAGGGCCCACATAGTATATAACAGGGCATACATAGTATATAGCGCGGCCCACATAGTATATAGCGCGGCCCACATAGTTTATAGCGCGGCCCACATAGTATACAGCAGGACCCACATAGTATACAGCAGGGCCCACATAGTATATAACAGGGCCCAAAAAGTATATAGCAGGGCCCACATAGTATACAGCACGGCCCACATAGTATATAGCACGGCCCACATAGTATATAGCACGGCCCACATAGTATATAGCACGGCCCACATAGTATATAGTGCAGCCCACATACAGTGGTGGCCAAAAGTATTGGCACCCCTGCAATTCTGACAGATAATACTCAGCTTCTTCCTGAAAATGATTGCAATCACAAATGATTTGCTATTTTTATCTTCATTTAATTTGCTTGCAAGGGAAAAAAAACACAAAAGAGAATGAAGCAAAAATCAAATCCTTGATCATTTCACACAAAACTCCGAAAATGGGCCAGACAAAATTATTGGTACCCGCAGCCTAATACTTGATTGCACAACCTTTAGCTAAAATAACTGCAAACAACCGTTTCCGGTAACCATCAATGAGTTTCTTACAATGCTCTGCTGGAATTGTAGACCATTCTTCTTTGGCAAACTGCTCCAGGTCCCTGATATTTAAAGGGTGCCTTCTCCAAACTGCCATTTTCATATCTCTCCACAGGTGTTCTATGGGATTCAGGTCTGGACTCATTGCTGGCCACCTTAGTAGTCTCCAGTGCTTTCTCTCAAACCATTTTATAGCGCTTTTGGAAGTGTGTTTTGGGTCATTGTCCTGCTGGAAGACCCATGAACTCTGAGGGAGACCCAGCTTTCTCACACTGGGCCCTACATTATGCTGCAAAATTTGTTGGTAGTCTTCAGGCTTCATAATGCCATGCACACGGTCAAGCAGTCCAGTGCCAGAGGCAGCAAAGCAACCCCAAAACATCAGGGAACCTCCATCATGTTTGACTGTGGGGACCGTGTTATTTTCTTTGAATGCCTCTTTTTTTTCCTGTACACTCTATGTTGATGTTTTTTCCCAAAAAGCTTGACTTTTGTCTCATCTGACCAGAGAACATTCTTCCAAAATGTTTTAGGCTTTCTCAGGTAAGTTTTGGCAAACTCCAGCCTGGCACTATGGCCCACATAGTGTTGTGAACACGTTGGAGGCGACTTCGGAGCTGGGGCTCCCTCGGTGGTTGCTGAGGGTAATGAACCAATTGCTGAATGGCTTTCAGCTGGGTCTGAATGGTCTGATATAAGTGACCTGAACTCCCATCAGCCTTGCCGGTAATCAATTGTTCTTCCAGGTCTTGCTTGGAGCTCAGCTTGGATTCCTGCTTTCATTCAGATAAGTGACTTGTTTTTTTTTCCTCTGGTTGGATTTTCCTTGCTGGTTTGCTGCCTTGCAGTAGACTTCAGCCTGGTCCCCTTTTGGGGCCTGGTGCTGCATTTGTGCTCAGTTTGTGTTTGCACTTTTGCTCTGTTCCTGTGTCACTTTTTATTTGCTGAATTGCTGTGTGTTACACCAGAGATCTGATTTAGGTCTTAGAGATTGTGTGATCTCAGGTTTTTTGTTAATCAGAAGTGTTGGTATTTTTGTCAGGGTTTTTTGGGTTGCAGTCAGAATTCTTTCCTATACTTTTCTATCTAGACAGTATTGGGCCCCAGCGTTTGCTCATTCTATTTTCTGTCTGTGTTCGTATTTTCTTCTTGTCTAACCGCCATTACATGTTTGGGGGCTTCCTATTTCTTTGGGGGTTCTGCTACGGGGCAGTTAGCTTTCATTTTTCTGCCTTTAGGTGTAAGCTATCTCTCCTGCTGTGACGAGGCTTCTAGGATCACCGTGGTACGCTCCACGGCTACTTCTAGTGTTGGGGTTAGTTTAGGGTCCTGCAACCCAATAGTTTCCAGCCTCTCTGGTGTATTGCTACTTTGGCTATTTTTTGTTATTTCTCCTCAGCTACCGAAACATAACAGTATTACCGGCCAAACTGAAAATTATATGGTACTCAACAGAAGGGAAAAATAGTAAAAAAGGAAAAAGAAAAAAGGGAGCTGTCAGAATTTTTTTTTTCTGTTTGTTGCATTTTTTCCCTCTTTTTCTCTGGGTGCTGAGGAGGAATTTTTTTTTCTCCTCAATGGAGTTTGCACAGTTGTCTGGCCGTGTGGAGCAGCTTCCCATTGAGGTTCAGAGTATTGCTACCTATCTTGCTAGGTTGCCGGTTGTGGAACCTAGGATCCCCATATCAGATTTATTTTTGGGGGATCGGTCTAAATTTCTGAATTTCAAAAATAACTGTAAGTTGTTTTTTGCCTTGAAGCCTAAGTCCTCAGGGAACGCAGCACAGCAGGTTCAAATTGTCATCTCTCTGCTGCGCAGCGACCCTCAGGATTGGGCTTTTTCCCTGACACCTGGGGATCCTGTTTTGAATGATGTTGATGTATTTTTTCAGGCTCTGGGGTTATTGTACGATGAACCTAATGTCACTGATCAAGCTGAAAAGACCTTGTTGGCATTAAATCAGGGTCGTGAAGACGCTGAGATGTACTGTCAGAAATTCCGAAAGTGGGCAGTCCTGACCAAATGGAATGATGATGCTTTGGCAGCCCTTTTTCGGAAGGGTCTGTCAGAAAATGTAAAGGAGGACGTTATGGTGGGATTCCCTGTTCCCTCTGGTCTCAATGATTCTATGTCTTTGGCTATTCAAATTGACAGACATTTGCGTGATCGCAGAGGTATGCGTGAGATAGTGTTGCCTTGTGAGCCAGCTCCTGAGCTCATGCAGTGTGATGCAGGGCCCACATAGTATATAGCAGGGCCCACATTGTACAGCCCTCATCTCCTCCCCCCTCAGGAATGGCCCCACAGTCAGGGTTCAGTACGCACTGACAGATTTATAAAAAAAAAAAAAACACTCCTCACCTCTCCTCGGGCCCGCGCTGCTCCCGGCTCCTGCTCTGCCCGGCACACAGTGAGTGCGCGATGATGTCATCGCGCACACGCTGTGTCAGAGACAGAGCGGGGAATGATGGGAGAGGGAGTGTCAGCTGACGCTCTCTCCTCCATCATTGCTTTGAACTGTACCGGCGGCGGACGCCGGTATAGTTCAAAGCAACGGCGGGGGAGTCGGCGCTGGGGGCAGGCGAGCCCCCCTGCCTTACAGGGGCCCCCAAAGTGGCTGCGTGATGTGCCGCTAGCTGGGGGCCCCTTGGGGAGCAGGGCGAGCGCGGACCGGCGTGCTCGGGCCGCAGGCCCCCCTAATCACCGGGCCCCATACATCTCTAAGGGTTGTCATGCCCTGATGGTGGCCCTGAGTACAATTACAGCGATACCCCATTTATATCTTTTTATGTTTTAACGCTTTTATACATTAAAAACTATCTTATAGAAAAAAATAATTTGCATCACTTTATTCTGGTGGCTATAACTTTTTTTATTTTTTCCACTGACTGAGCTGAATGGTGGTTTGTTTTTTTGCGGGACAAGATGACGTTTTCAGCAGTATAATTTTTACTTAAGATTTTTTTTATTATGTTTTATATCACTTTTTGTTTGGCGCTATCGGTTTTTGCCTAGTTTTTCTTATTTATTTACAGTGTTCACTAAAGGGGTTAACTAGTGGGACAATTTTATATGTCGGGTCGTTCCAGATGTGACGGTATCAGAAGTGTATTTTTTTTTCAGAAAAATATTGTGAAAACAAAAAAACAAAATTGTAAAAATCTATTAAAAAAGAAAAAAAAATACTTATATATACATATATATATATATATCTCACTCCACACTTTTTTTCACTTTGTTTCTTTTCATATCAGGAGGAGCTACCCCCATATACAATATACAAAAAAAGATTGCACTCTATCATGCTAAAGCATGTCAATGTGTAATATGTGAAATTTGAATAGCAATATGGCTTTGGAGTATTAGGAAAAATTTGAGACGCTTAGCATTTGTTTTTTTGTCTTTTGTATGTTAGCTTACTGACCGAGCACTCCACCCCCACCAGGTGGTGATTTTAATCACAACAGGTCCCTACTTACCCACAAATGCAGGCATTGCTGACAGAGGTGTCCACATTCACCCAGGAAATCAGACATCAGCCTTAGAGAGGTATTCACACAGGTCAGGGACCCATCAGAATGAGACCACCTTGACATTGGTTGGTGGGCAGATAATATTTGGCCAAATTTTATGCTAAGCGTCTCAAATTTTTCCTAATACTCCAAAGCCGTATTGCTATTCAAATTTCACATATTCCACATTGACATGCTTTAGCATGATAGAGTGCAACCTTTTTTTGTATATTGTATATGGGGTTAGCTCCTCCTGGTATGCACCTATTAACATTAGTCTGGATGTGCCAGTCACTTTTTTTTGTCTCATTGCAATCTTTTGTGATCAGGGAAATAATCACAATGGGACAAATTCTTCAAAGCTTTACACCTGAACGCCAGTTTAAAAGCTTTGAAGAGTCACTAAATGTTTGCACTATGGGGAGTTGTGCAAAAATGTTGCAAATTTTGTTATTTGCATGTTAGTTTCAATCAGATCTGCAGAAATGGGCGGATATGTCGTGAAACCTGGGTGCAGCACCCCATCAAATTAATAAAAAAATACTAGCATTTTGTAATCCAAAAATGCTTCTCCAGTTCCTGAATAGGTCCTAGGTTTTGTCTATTAATTGGCTACAGTGTGAACCTACACCTACACACTACACTTATACCAACGTGTCTTGACTCATTTATTTGGTTTTACTTCAGTTTTTAGTACTTTGTACAAACCAGGGCATGGCTCTCCCCATTATTTGGGCTGCTCAACTTTTCTAAATTTATCCACAGGCAGGTGCAAAACAGTCATGTCTGGGTCCTATTATTATTATAGGAGCTGTCCATTACTAGGACCACCTCTTCTTGATCTAAATGTTTTGTTCCAATAAAATAAAAAAAAAGCTTTTACTCCCCTTCCCACACCAGCGCCATTCCAGCGATGTCGGCATTCGCATTCCCGGGTCTCCCGTGAGGTTGTCGTGATGCGTGACACTGGCACCCTATCATCGCTGGCGTCACTGTCCCCACCTTTGGACATATTGAACATACCTGAAGAGGAAGTGAGAGCAGCTGCAGCCCTGACTTCCTCTTCTTGTTCATACAAATTGGTTTGAAGGCGGGGACAGGGACGCCAGCGCTGATTGGGAGCCAGCCAGGCTCACGTGTAATTACGATGGCTCAAATGTCCCGGGATCACGAGTGCCAATATGGCTGGAACAGTAACAGCACAAGAAGTGAGTAAAAGGCTTTCTTATTTTATCGGGGCCAAACATTTAAATCAAGAAGGGGTTGTCCAAGTAATAATTACTCCCTTTTTGCCCTGAAATTGAATGTGATTGTATTGATAATTTTCTTCAGCATATGTGATTCAACCCAACATGGGAACCTGTCACACGATTCATGCTGCCCGAACCAAGTGACATTTACTGCAGAGGAATGAGAATACTTACACGCCCTGCTAGTTTGAAGTTCATAATCCTTTCTGTAAGATGTGCTGATATTTATCTCCAATTAGCACTTTTCTGCAAGATCTTAAAAGGCTAGTCATTTACACAAGAACTAAAAATACCTTACAAAAGTAATCAGAGGAAAACTTTAATAAAACAACCAAAAATTGGCTTAAATTTCGGTTCGCCCACTGCTATTTACTGTGATTTCTAGCTTTGTTCTCCCAGGCAGTGAACATGTTAAATGAAACAGAGACAGAATCGGCTGCAGAAGTGTAAAATATGGGACTTGGCAGGATTCATTAATTCCGGTTTCTGGGCCATGATTTCTGATACTATGCAGTATATTAAAAAAGAACACGTTGTCTCCTGTGTGTAGGCTATGCGTAGGCTCCTTAGCCTTAAAAGTTTGCAATGATATTGGTTAATTGGTAGATATCATGCACCTTTCTAGCCTCGCTTTTCAGTGGGCGTGAAAGGGTTTATTTGTATTATACATTGCCACTGACAGAAATCTATCTGTGTTCTCCTACAATCTCAGCCGCAATTCCCAAGTCAGAGGCTTCCCCAGAAAGCTCGTCAAAGGATTTCTACCCACGCACTGCATAGATAACAAGACCTGACCCATTTTTTTCCTTGTTAAAGTAATAGTGCCGATATTAAAAATGCATAGTAAAAACATTCTTCTGAGTCTGCAGACAATTATCCAAGCCCCGGCACATGGACAGGCGGCTGTCCTGACATTTGTACTGCGACAAGGTTTTCCTTTCTGCCTTGGGGCTGATATACAGTACAACACTGCCTGAGCCAACCCCTTGTTAAATCTGCCTATTTTGTCACAAATCCCAGAATATTATACACAGATGATCTGAAAAACAGTCTTGGCTTCAAAACATTATGTTTAATGTAAAAAGAGAAAGGAATATTCAGAGACCGGAAAGCAGGATTGTTCACATGCCTTTCAAATAATCATTAATATAAATGATGCTCTGGTCTATGAAAAAAAATTAAATTAATAATAAATTATGTACTAAGGCTCTTAAATTACATACTAAGGCTCCTAAAACTATAATACTACCTTAGGTGGCTGTTATAGCTGTTAAAAGTGCACAATCACCACCGGGGGAGTCTGGGGTTCACATCCTGGCTCTGCAAATAATATAACAGTAGTGGTCCTTGGGTAAGACTACTAACACTATAGTGCCTACCTCAATAAACATGAGAGTGTCACGAACAAAGAGAGTCATGCCGACTCGGACATCGCCCGCGTCAGATGTCGAGGAACTAGGACAGTCTGATGATAAATGGGCTAGATACACTAGAGAAGCTGAGGGCAAGAAGATAAATGCTCTGTTCTCCAAAGAACCATCCAAACTGTACTCCCAAAGGCACAAAGGCAGCAACTCCACCAATAGCAGAGACTGAACAATACTGGAAGGACATATGGGAGAAGGAAAAAACACACAACACCAGTGCAATGTGGCTGCAAGATTTGAGAATGAAACACAGCAACCACCTAGAGCAAGTACCAGTCACCATTACAGAAGCAGACATCCAACAGCGGGTCAAGAACATGAAGAGCTCATCCACACCTGGATCATGAAGAAATATATATATACAGTACAGACCAAAAGTTTGGACACACCTTCTCATTCAAAGATTTTTCTGTATTTTCATGACTATGAAAATTGTACATTCACACTGAAGGCATCAAAACTATGAATTAACACATGTGGAATTATATACTTAAAAAAAAAAGTGTGTAACAACTGAAATTATGTCTTATATTCTAGGTTTTTCAAAGTAGTCACCTTTTGCTTTGATTACTGCTTTGCTAACTCTTGGCATTCTCTTGATGAGCTTCAAGAGGTAGTCACCAGAAATGGTCTTCCAACAATCTTGAAGGAGTTCCTAGAGATGCTTAGCACTTGTTGGCCCTTTTGCCTTCACTCTGCGGTCCAGCTCACCCCAAACCATCTCGATTGGGTTCTGGTCTGGTGACTGTGGAGGCCAAGTCATCTGGCGTAGCACCCCCTCACTCTCCTTCTTGGTCAAATAGCCCTTACATGGCCTGGAAGTTTGTTCGGGGTCATTGTCCTGTTAGAAAAAATGATGGTCCAACTAAACGCAAACTGAATGGAATAGCATGCCGCTGCAACATGCTGTGGTAGCCATGCTGGTTCAGTATGCCTTCAATTTTGAATAAATCCCCAATATCAGTCTGTCCATGATGTTTTTTCTGGAGAGAAGTGGCTTCTTTGCTGCCCTCCTTGAGACCAGGCCTTGCTCCAAGAGTCTCCGCCTCACAGTGCGTGCAGATGCACTCACACCTGCCTGCTGCCATTCCTGAGCAAGCTCTGCACTGCTGGTAGCCCGATCCCGCAGCTGAAACACTTTTAAGAGACGGTCCTGGCGCTTGCAGGTCTTTCTTGGGCGCCCTGAAGCCTATTTGGCAACAATGGAACCTCTCCTTGAAGTTCTTGATGATGCGATAGATTGTTGACTGAGGTGCAATCTTTCTAGCTGCGATACTCTTCCCTGTTAGGCCATTTTTGTGCATTGCAATGAGACTGCACGTGTTTCTTTAGAGATAACCATGGTTAACAGAAGAGAAACAATGATGCCAAGCACAGCCTCCTTTTAAAGTGTCCAGTGGTGTCATTCTTACTTAATCATGACAGATTGATCTCCAGCCATGCCCTCATCAACACCCACACCTGTGTTAATGGAGCAATCACTGAAAAGAGGTTAGCTGGTCCTTTTAAGGCAGGGCTGCAATGATGTTGAAATGTGTTTTGGGGGATAAAGATCATTTTCTAGCCAAATATTGACTTTGCAAGTAATTGCTGTTAAGCTGATCACTCTTTATAACATTCTGGAGTATATGTAAATTGCCATTAGAAAAAGTGAAGCAGTAGACTTTGTAAAAATTAATATTTGTGTCATTCTCAAAACTTTTGACCATGACTGTACTGGAAGCAACAGCCTGTTGGACATATACAGCAGTACTGAGCAGTGTAGCTGTGACTACAGCACTTGGCTGGGATATTACACTTACTAAAAGCAGACAAATAAAGTACATTCTGAGCAGTGTAGCTTTGGGATGAACTAGCTGGAATCTGTCCAGTTTGTTTGTCTGCTTCACATTCTGCTTCTCCTTCCTCCTACTTTCATAGACTTCTATATGCTCTGTAACCTGATCTCCCAGTAAGCAGCATTTTGTTTTTTCTTAAGCAAGATAGATTGGAACATTTGTTTAAGGCCCCATCACACATAGCGACACACCAGTGATCCCGACAACGATCAGGATCGCTGGTGTGTCGCTACATGATCGCTGCTGAGCTGCCAAACAAGCAGCTTAGGCAGCGATCAGGACAACGACACTGCGGGTAACGTTGCCTAGTTACCCGCAGTGTACGTTGGATACCAGCCTGATTCAGGGAGCTGGTAACCAAGGTACACATCAGGTTTCCAGGCGCTGCGCGGTGCCTGGAAACCCGATGTGTACCTTGGTTACCAGCTCCCCTGCAGCAGCGTGCTGGTATCCAACGTACACATCGGGTTTCCAGGCACAGCCCCGCGCCTGGAAACCCGATGTGTACCTTGGTTACCAGCTGATCGCTGGTCTCCTGCCTGCCACACGCAGCGACGCGTACTGGCCAGCGGGAGACCAGCGATCAAAAAAAGTCCAGGCATTTATGACATGACCAGCGATTCACAGCAGGGGCCTGATCGCTGGTACGTGTCAGACATAGCGAGATCGCTGCTGAGATCACTGTTGCGTCACAAAACTTATGACTCAGCAGCGATCTCGCTATGTGAGACGGGCCCTTAGAGTTAATGATGAGTTCAAGAGGTGAGAGGACAAGAAGCGGTTCATTAGTGGAGAAAGACGCAGATTTCAATGATGAAATGTATTGCAAAGTTTCTTATGTTTGCTTGATTTATGCAAAGTGTGTTCATCGTTCTGCTACCATTAGAGCATAGCAGGGTCTGGTGTGGTGGCATATGGTGCGGGATAAGTGTAGTATAGGATGTTACATTGTAGCGTAGCATAGTCTGGCATGGTTTCTTATGTGTATGATTAGTGCAGCATAGGATGGTTTGCTGTGGTCTCAGATGGAGAAGTAGGTTATTAAATATTATTTCATGGTTTTGGATGTTCTGATACCGCATAATATGAGGACCACTGGCCACAAACCACTGGTGCCACATCTCCCTCTAAAGCAGCTGGAATTGCTGCTCCATGAGGAGCCATTAGACAAGGGCACAGGGTCCACGTCACGTTCTTGCACAGGGGCCTCCTCTGTGTCCTCTTCTACATGACACAATATACATTTGCATCTCACAAAATAAGAATATCATCAAAAAGTTAATTTATTTCAGTTCTTAAATACAAAAAGAGAAACTCGTATATTGTATAGAATCATTACACACAGTGTGATCTATTCCAAGTGTTTATTTCTGTTAATGTTGATGATTATGGCTTACAGCCAATGAAAACCCAAAAGTCATTACCTCAGTAAATTAGAATACTTTATAACACCAGCTTGAAAAATTATTTTAAAATCCGAAATGTTGGCCTACTGAAATGTATGTTCAGTAAATGCACTCAATACTTGGTCGGGGCTCCTTTTTCATCAGTTACTGCATCAATGCAGTGTGACATGGAGGCGATAAGCCTGTGGCACTGCTGAGGTGTTATGGAAGCCCAGGTTGCTTTGATAGCAGCCTTCAGCTCGTCTGCATTGTTAGGTCTGGTGTCTCTCATCTTCCTCTTGACAATATCCCATAGATTCTCTATGGGGTTAAGGTCAGGCGAGTTTGCTGGCCAATCAAGCACAGTGATACTGTTATTTGTAAACCAGGTATTGGCAGGTGCCAAGTCCTGATGGAGAATTAAATGTCCATCTCCAAAAAGCTTGTCAGCAGAGGGAAGCATGAAGTGCTCTAAAATTTCCTGGTAAACACCTGTACTGACTTTGGTCTTGATAAAACACAGTGGACGTACACCAGCAGATGACATGGCTTCCCAAACCATCACTGATTGTGGAAACTTCACACTAGACCTCAAGCAGCTTGGATTGCGGCCTCTCCACTCTTCCTACAGACTCTGGGATCTTGATTTCCAAGGTCAAGTGTGAAGTATCCACAATCAGTGATGGTGTAGGGAGCCAGCAGGACTTGCCACCTGTCCCCACTGCCAAAAGTACCAATTCCTGGTTTAAAAACAACAGTATCACTGTGCTTGATTGGCCAGCAAACTCGTCTGACCTTAACCCCACAGAGAATCTATGGGTTAATGTCAAAAGGAAGATGAGAGACACCAGACTCCACAATGCAGATGAGTTGAAGGCTGATATCAAAGCAACCTGGGCTTCCATAACACCTCAGCAGTGCCACAGGCTAATCACCTCCCTGCCACGCCGCAATGATGCAGTAATTGATGCCAAAGGAGCCTCGACGAAGTATTGAGTGCATTTACTGAACATACATTTCAGGGAGACAACATTTCAGATTCTAAAATCATTTTTCAAGCTGCTGTTATAAAGTATTCTAATTTGCTGAGATAATGACTTTTGGGTTTTCTTTGGCTGTAAGCCATAATTATCAACATTAACAGAAATAAACACGTGAAACAGATCACTCTGTTTGTAATGACTCAATCTAATATATGAGTTTCACTTTTTGTATTGAAGAACTGAAATAAACTAACTTTTTGATATTTTAATTTTATGAGATGCACCTGTAGAGGCTTCAGCTATTTTCCTCTGTGTTTGCATCTCTTGTAGGACAACTAGATTGTAAGTTCTGCAGAACAGAGACACGTGGAGATCGCAGCAACGAGCAAGCTGTACAGTGAGAGGCTCGCCATTGTACCCGTAGAGCGTGCACAGTCCCTCTGATGTCCTCCTAGCTCTGATTTACAGCTCTCTGCTGTTTGGCACCAGGGGCCACACATAAAGTTAGACATCACAACCTTCATGTACTATGGGAACCTCCAGGAAAAAGATGCAGTAAATAAACTCTCACTATGTGTAGTAATATTGGAGGAAAACTATGGCCCCCTCTAATGAATCAGATTATGTCCCTCGAATAAACCCCAAGGGCCAATTACAGAGATTTCCCTCCTTGCAGTTCTGGCTCTGGTAAAATTAGCTTTCCCAATGCCTGGGAGCAGCCCCACAAGGCTTAAAACTCTTCATTTCCTTCTGCCATCATAAAACGTTTTCTGGGGGCTCTCGGACGCGGTGCGGGGTCGGTGTGGGGACTCGACACAAACTTTCACTTCCCCAGTGAATGTGGCAAAATATTTCCAGTATTGGAATAACAGAGCCGGTGTGACAAGGCCATAAATTATGTGACCACCACGTCCTTCTGGAGTAAGACCACTGCTGGAGGAGGTCATGCGAGGCTGGAAAATGGAGATAAAAGTAACCGGTCTGCAGGAGATGAGATGGAAGCCAATCCTGGTATATAAAGAAGCATGGAGCGGTCCACAGCTGTGCCATATCCACATGTCTGCTGAAACCCAGCATCTATCCACGTATCTGCTGCACCCCAGCATCTATCCACATTTCTGCTGCATCCCAGCATCTATCCACATATCTGCTGCACCCCAGCATCTATCCATGTTTCTGCTGCACCACATCATCTATCCATGTAGCTGCTGCATTCCAGCATCTATCCACGTTTCTGCTGCACCCCAGCATCTATCCACGTTTCTGCTGCACCCCAGCATCTATCCACATATCTGCTGCATCCCAGCCTCTATCCACATGTCTGCTGCATCCCAGCATCTAACCACATGTCTGCTGCACCCCAGCATCTATCTACATGTCTGCTGCACCCCAGAATCTATCCACATGTCTGCTGCATCCCAGCAACTATCCATGTTTCTGCTGCATCGCAGCATCTATCCACGATTGCTGCATCCCACATCACCAAGTTTCTGCTGCAGCCCAGCATCTATCCACGTTCTGCTGCAGCCAGCTCTTCTCTTTGCTGCAGCCCAGCATCTATCCACATTTCTGCTGCAGCCCAGCCTCTATCCACTTTTCTGTTGCAGCCCAGCCTCTATCCACGTTTCTGCTGCACCCCAGCCTCTATCCACGTTTCTGCTGCAGCCCAGCCTCTATCCACGTTTCTGCTGCAGCCCAGCCTCTATCCTCGTTTCTGCTGCAGCCCAGCCTCTATCCACGTTTCTGCTGCAGCCCAGCCTCTATCCATGTATATGCTGCACCCAAGCATATATCCACGTTTCTGCTGCAGCCCAGCCTCTATCCATGTATCTGCTGCACCCCAGCATCTATTCATGTTTCTGCTGCAGCCCAGCATCTATCCACGTTTCTGCTGCAGCCTAGCCTGTATACACATATCTACTGCACCCCAGCATCTATCCACGTTTCTGCTGCACCCCAGCATCTATTCAAGTTTCTGCTGCAGCCCAGCATCTTTCCTCGTTTCTGCTGCAGCCCAGCATCTATCCACGTATATACTGCACCCCAGCATCTATCCACGTTTCTGCTGCAGCCCAGCCTCTATCCACATATCTGCTGCAGCCCAGCCTCTATCCATGTTTCTGCTGCAGCCCAGCCTCTGTCCACGTTTCTGCTGCAGCTCAGCCTCTATCCACGTTTCTGCTGCAGCCCAGCATCTATCCACATTTCTGCTGCAGCCCAGCCTCTATCCACGTTTCTGCTGCAGCCCAGCCTCTATCCACGCATCTGCTGCAGCCCAGCATCTAGCCATGTATCTGCTGTACCCCAGCATCTATCCAAGTATCTCGTGCACCCCAGCATCTATTCACTGTACAACATAAGATCCCATGGCCTCATACCTGCTCCACATAACCTCATAATAGGGCAGGTCCAGGGGTCCTAATGTCCCACCATATGCCTCATAACTAGGGCGGATTGTAGCTAATTCTGCGCCCCCCACAAAGTCTCACCTCTCCCAGTGAAATATAAACCTGCAAATACATGAAAGTCTATCATTGTTGTTTGGGTTTTGATTTAAAGGTAAAAGTGACCTGTGAGCATGATTCTCCAGCTTAGTGCGATTACAGCAATACCAAAGTTGCTACGTTTTTTTTTTTTTTAGGAAGGCGAGGTGACAAAACAGTTCTGGAGTATTTATTTTTTTACTTGCTGTATTGTAATTAGTATTATCTTTTGATAGACCAAACTTTTATGAATGTACAACAGTTTTACTTGTGTAATTTCTTTATTTTTAATGAGGGAATACATCCACAGAACAACCATAAATACATGAATGCACCATCAGAACCACAATCAGTACATGAATACAGCCCTAGAATCACTAAGGCCTCTTTCACACATCAGTTTTTTGCCGTCAGTCACAATCCGTTGTTTTGACGGATCAACGGATCCGTTGCATCACTTTTTTTCATCCGTTTCTTCCGGTTTTCAACGGATCCGTTTTTTAAAATCCGGCAATTCAGTGCACTGTACAGTCATGGCCAAAAGTTTTGAGAATGACACAAATATTAATTTTTACAAAGTCTACTGCTTCACTTTTTCTAATGGCAATTTGCATATACTCCAGAATGTTATAAAGAGTGATCAGCTTAACAGCAATTACTTGCAAAGTCAATATTTGGCTAGAAAATGAACTTTATCCCCCAAAACACATTTCAACATCATTGCAGCCCTGCCTTAAAAGGACCAGCTAACCTCTTTTCAGTGATTGCTCCATTAACACAGGTGTGGGTGTTGATGAGGACATGGCTGGAGATCAATCTGTCATGATTAAGTAAGAATGACACCACTGGACACTTTAAAAGGAGGCTGGTGCTTGGCATCATTGTTTCTCTTCTGCTAACCATGGTTATCTCTAAAGAAACACGTGCAGTCATCATTGCAATGCACAAAAATGGCCTAACAGGGAAGAGTATCGCAGCTAGAAAGATTGCACCTCAGTCAACAATCTATCGCATCATCAAGAACTTCAAGGAGAGAGGTTCCATTGTTGCCAAAAAGGCTCCAGGGCGCCCAAGAAAGACCAGCAAGCGCCAGGATCGTCTCTTAAAAGTGTTTCAGCTGCGGGATCGGGCTACTAGCAGTGCAGAGCTTGCTCAGGAATGGCAGCAGGCAGGTGTGAGTGCATCTGCAAGCACTGTGAGGCGGAGACTCTTGGAGCAAGGCCTGGTCTCAAGGAGGGCAGCAAAGAAGCCACTTCTCTGATGAATCCCCTTTTCGATTGTTTGGGACATCAGGAAAAGCCTCATTCGGAGAAGACAAGGTGAGCGCTACCACCAGTCTTGTCTCATGCCAACTGTTAAGCATCCTGAAACCATTCATGTGTGGGGTTGCTTCTCAGCCAAGGGAATCGGCTCTCTCACAGTCTTGCCTAAAAACACAGCCATGAATAAAGAATGGTACCAGAATGTCCTCCAAGAGCAACTTCTCCCAACCCTCCAAGAGCAGTTTTGTAAGGTTCTATGTATATATTCCTGAAACTCAGTTTGTTCGTCAGCCATTTTACTTTCTGTCTTGCTGCAGTTATCTTGCCCTCAGTCAAAATGGAGTTTCCAGCTTGCATGTTCCCGCCCTGATTCTCTCCTTTGCTTCTTAAGCAGCCACAGCTGAGCAATCAGTGCTTCAGAATCTAGCCTGCAGTGAACCTGTGACTTGACTCCTGTAAGCCTTGGACCTTGTACTCCAGCTATTCTTACTGAGGAACTCTGAAGCACTTGTGGACTCTGAACCCTGCTCTTTGAAAGACCCACGTTTGCATGGACTTACGGTAACAGAGAAGAAGATCCTGAATCTGTATTGGAGAGTGATTGCTGAGCTTGGATTACTCTGGCCTGCTGTGTCTCCTGTTTCTGTGTCTGCAAACTGTGTGACTATTTCTGCCAACTTGTATGAAGTAATACAGGACTTTTCTATATCAAACCTGTGTCTCATGTATGTTCATCGCACCCAAGCACAAGACGCTATATGAACTGTACTACATACATAACAAGATTCTGAAGCCAAAACGTTAGTGTCTGCTGGGTCTGGAAGGCTGTGTCTGCTGTACTGTGGATATCAGACGTCCGGTTGTACTTTCTGTGATGACAGTGGTTGTGACTTCTCACAACCATTCCAGGTGAGCAATTCCCTTAAGTTTTTTCTTTTTTGCAGTGTTACCACAGGTAAACACTATTGTTTTTTTTTCTCCTTTCTTTTCTCTTTTTTGTCTGCTGTAACTCTGGATATCAGATGTCTGGTTGAAACTTTCTGTGATGATAGTGGTTGTGACTTCTCACAACCATTCCAGGTGAGCAGTTCCCTTAATTTTTTTTTCTCTCTGCAGTGTTGCCACAGGTGAACACTATTGTTTTTTTTTTCTCTCCTCTTCTTCCAGTAATCCTGTCTTAAAAGATCTGGAAAATGGAGGCCCGCATAAAGGAACTTTGCGGAGTGACTGATAATATCCTTGCAGATTTGCAGAATATAAAGACCCGTTTTACAAATCTACAGGACCTCAATAATCACAATTTGCAAGTGGTTGGACAGACTACCCAGGATTTGCGAGCCAGGATTGAGGTTCTAGAGGGGCGAGTCCAGGCTCCTGCCGTAGCCCCGAGTGCTGGGATTCCCAAGTTGCCCCCTTTTCGTTTTGGCGGTGAACGTGAGAAATTCAGGGGATTTATTAATCAATGCAATCTTTTTTTTTCTGCACATGCTTCACAATTTCCCACTGAACGATCTAAGGTGCTTACTATAATTATGTTGCTTACCAACAAGGCTTTAATGTGGGCAAACCCTCTGATTGAGACTGAGGATGATTGTTTGAATCACCTTGATGATTTTATTTCAGCCATGGGGCAGGTGTTTGATGACCCCAATCGAGGTGCAACAGCTGAAGCAGCCATGTTAGCTTTGCGCCAAGGTAAGCACTCGGTAGCTGAATATGCCTT
>JARQOD010000010.1:101256708-101306945 GCA_033576555.1 Oophaga sylvatica
AAACAGGGGCCCCCCCCAAGCGCATTCTGGAATGTGAAAAAGAGGGAGTATGCGTGTGCGCAACAGCTGTGTTTTGAATCTGAAGAGGCGGGTGAGACAGTGCCGATGGTCAGCACAAAAAAGTTTCTGATGATGATGAGACTCGTGCAGTTTCTTTGGCCATGGGGGGGGCCGCCCCCCAACAGCAGCGGTGTGGAAAGAGGTTGTGGAGATGAGAGGTCCAAGCCACATGGCGTGGGAAAGGAGGTGTGGAGCAGCTTGAGGAAGCGATTGCCCCAACGGTACAAAAAAGGGAGGTTGGGCTGCATTATTGTTCCTGAGCCTCCATTTTGGCACCTGTTGGATTTTTTCCCCAAAGTCTAAGGACGCCCCAGGATGCACTGCGTGGTCCTTTTTCACACACTTGCAGATGTTTTTTTGCTATGTAAATGAAGGCTGTGAATCAAAAAAAAAAAAGGGGAAAAAGTGTCAAAAACCCAATCAAAAATATGTAAAAACATGTGCGGAAAAAAAACGTATTGGTTACAAAGACACACTGAAGATGTACGTCTTAAAAAATCCTGAAAAAGTTTAACTCTTGTATGGTTAAATTGAAATTTTTTTGGCACACTTGATGTGAAAAAAAAAAATAGCTTTGAGACACTGATGACTTTGGGCAACGCAGTGGCCTTTAAAAATAGTGGGAAAGAAAAAAAAATTTACGAAATGACAATGTTTTAATTTTAAAATAATTCATGGGAAAAAGAATTTTTACCAGGAATTAGGCAAATTTAAAACCCCCATTTGGGGTAGGGAAACCCGGGAAAATTATCCCTTGGGTATGCGGGTGGATAATGTGTTTTTTGTTGTTTTTGGGGGAGTGTGTAAAAAAAGGGGTGAGGGGGGATTGAATATTAAGGAATGTCTAGTCTTACAGTCTTGGTGATCAATTAAAGTTTTTGTCGGTACGTAAATTTTTTGCGTGTAAAATGTAGGGCCCAAAATTAGTTGTCTGTGGGTTTGGGTTTTAAGGGGCAGTTTTCTATAATTTCGGCAAAGTTGGGTTTTTCATAAAAGATAGCCCCCCCCTTTTGTGGTTTAATAATAATGTTGGGGTTTTTTTTCAGAGATTTTATGGTTGTTTATCTGTGGGTGTCAGGTTTGGGATCGGGTGTGGGGCCCCAAATTGGAAACACCACGAAAAAGGTCAACTGGCTTGAAAAATTTTCCCTTGAACTGCACAGGGGGGAGCTGAAAGTTTAAAAAGGCGGGGGCCCCAAACTTTTCCAAGCGTTTTTTTTTTATGGAAGGTCCCGGGGTTAAAAGCTTTTTTTAAATTTTAAAAATTTAACATCCAAAAAACCCTTGAAGCCACCCCCCCCGGGGGGAAGGGCCCCCCCAGGGGCCTTTCCCCCTTCCCCTTGGGGGAGGGGAGGGGTTTTTTTGGGGGGGTTTAGACACAGGTGGGGAATAATTTAAAGGGTTTTTGGGCCCGAAAATGTTGGGGGCCGTCATCACCCCAATGGCCCTAACCAAAAAAATTTTTTAATAAAAAATTAGCACGTTTCTTTAAAAAATTTTTAAAAAAAATTAAGGAAAAAAAAAAATAATAAAAATTAACCGGCTGGGAGGCTTAAATTTTTCAAAGGGGGGGGAGCAAAAAATTTAAATTGTTTATAAATGTGTATTTTTAATGTGGTCAGCCCTTTTTTGGGGTGGGGATGGTGGAGATAGTGAATGGGTACACACAACCAGTTAAAAAAGAAGACTTTATTTTTGGGAAATTTTAAGGGCCCCTCTGAACAAAAAGGGGTTTTAGTGTGGAATAGGGCTGTTAAGGGGTGTTGAAGTCTCCAAAAGGAAGGGTTGGTATTCTGAGGCATGAAAGTGCGGCAGCCCCGGGAGAAAATGGTCAAGGGGAATTGTGGGCGAGCCCGGGGTCGATTATTCCGCCCCTTTAGGGGGGGGGGACGAAAGAGCCGATGGGTGGACCTTAAAAAATTTCAAAACTTATTAAAAAATTTAATGTTACATATTTACTCTAGTATAAAAAAATTTTAAACCTTAAGCCTACTTCAGAACAAGGAATTAAAAAAATTGTGCTTAAAAAAAAAAAAGCAAATAAAATGTGGAAGGGGGGTCAAAAAAATTTAGGAAAAAAAATAAACTAACTTTAGTGCTGTGTGTGGTAAGGCCAGAACTTAACATGAAAACATCTGGAAAAACGGTGATTTTCTCCCCTAACCCGAATAACATTCTGGGGGAGGGGTGTAGAGTCAACGTCAGCAATAGTACGGTAGATAAATACCTAAAAAAAAAAAAAAAATTATTTAACATTCTAAGATATTTTTTTATTTAAAAAAAAAAAAAATTTTTAAAATTTTAAAAAGATAATTTTTTTAAAAAAAAAAAAAAAAAAATTTTAACATTTCCCAAAAGTAATTTTTTTTAAAACATAAAAACTATAATACACAGCAGGATTTTAAAAAAAACCAGACTTACCAAAAACCTTTTAATCCTTGCAAGCTTACACAATTTTGACAAGGTACACGCAGGGTGGTCGGTCCCTAGACAAGAGCAAATCCTTCTGTTGAGAGAGGCCAAAAATTCCCTTAGCTTTTGGTACTTTTCTGTGGGATGAGTTGTCCCCAAACCCCGCCGGGAAATCCATTGATGGCACACCATGGTTTGGTATTAGCCCCCAGTACCAAAAGTGAAGCCAACCCATTTCCCCCTTTTAGAACTTATTTGTTCTGGTGGCCAAACATTGTTTCTCACAAAGGGTGAAGCCCTGATGGCGTAGGTGCAAGTCTCTCCAGCATGACTTTTTTTTTATATTTGCCGTCTAAACCTAAAGAACATCTCTAAAAACCCCCCTTTTCTCACCATGGAAAAACAAAAACCTCACTGTAGATTGATCCCCTCCCGCCTGGACTATGAAAGCTCTATTACTTGGCCCCCCCCAAATTACTGGACTTTCCCCTCCCAGTCCACCCTTAAAGTAGGTTTTCACCCACAAAGCTCTCCCCAGTGCGCCCCCCCTACATCTCCCCCCCATTTTTTTATGGGCCCAAACCCCCACTGCTGCGCTTGCAATGTTTTTGTAACCTTCATAACCCTTTTTCCCCACCCCGACTCCAAGACTTCTCCCGCGCTGGCAAATCCTCGGAATTGTCTACCACAAGAAATTAGGGACTATCCAATTTGCCTGGTTTCAGGCGCCCCCCTCAAAACACTTTTGTTCAGAGTGGCCTATCACATTCAATAACCAAGTCGTTTATGTTTAAGTGGATGTGGAGCCCATTCACTACCCCATCCATGCCTCACTCCCTCAAGAGGGGCGGGGACCCCTTTTGGGGAAATGCACCATTATATTTAAAACCTGTACTTTGTATCTCCCCCACCTCATTGTAGATTGTAAGCTCTCACGAGCAGGGTCGGCTTATTTTTGCTTTAATTATTGTATTGTTAATGTTGTTACCTATGACTTGTGTTTTGAAACTGTTAAAGTGTAAAGCGCTGCGGAATATGTTGGCGCTATATAATAAAGATATTATTATTATTATTATATCAGAGGGGAAGAGGATTGGGCCTTGACAAGGTGCCGATTGCATCTTAAGTCTTATTGAAGTTGGAGCCAGTCCACCGTATAAAAGCAGCATAGAGTGTCCGGGTACCTGCTTGGATTTCGATCAAATGAAGACTACTTTGATGTACATGTACACCAATTCGGGAAAAATGACAAGGATGGGGCGAGTAAGACACGCTCAGCAGAGTACAAGCAGCATTGCTTGAAGAAGTAACTTGAGGTGATCAAAATTGAATAAATTAAAATCTCAGATACAGTGAAAACAACTCTTAGCTGTGAAAGGGCTTTTTGTGTCCTTCTACAGTGTTTTCAACCAATGTATTGGATACGGATGGAAGCACGTCACACTATAATTTCAATTGAATGGAGCAGCAAGAATTACACTAAAGAAAAAAAAAAAAAAGTGTGAGAGTGACATGTGCAGATGCCTACATACAGCGTTGTATGCGAGCAAACTGCAGCGCGTCACCTGCACTCAAAC
This sequence comes from Oophaga sylvatica, assembly GCA_033576555.1. NCBI lineage: Eukaryota > Metazoa > Chordata > Amphibia > Anura > Dendrobatidae > Oophaga > Oophaga sylvatica. Next base: position 101,260,758 of record JARQOD010000010.1, read on the forward strand.
ACACACCTTGCAGAGCTGTGGAAAAAAACACTGCAAGGCAAAAGGAAGATGTACACAGCGGTTGGTAAAGTAGCCTGCCTAAAGCACAGTACACAAAATCGCAATCTCTAACTGTCCCCAGAGTCAGCAGAGCAGCGTTCTGTCCCAAACTGAATTAACAGACAGTGACGCTAAAATGGCGGCTTTATCCGGCAACAATACCTTCCTTGTGTCACGGTTGGGTAGCGTGTGTCTATTATATGAGTGTCTGTAAAATGTAACGTTACGCAGACTTATTCTGCCCTTGGGACGCAAAAAATAAGACAGCAGTAATCATTTTACTGTATAAAAACTCCACCTATGCGCAACAAAACAAGCACGTTCCCTCTTACGGTTCCTGCGCTGACATGTGAGTAGGGAGTTTGGAGACGTTCCGAATTTATCCAGGTATCCAGCATATCAGGCCGATAGGGAGCATTAAAAACCACCCACGGTGGTGACTTAAAATGGGTGAATCGAACCAGTGAAGAACTGTAGGTCGATGCGAATGAATGTGCGATCACATGACACACGTTTTAATAACCCTTGCTAGACACGAGTAACTTTGTAGACATTTGGACACACCTGAACCCAGATGGCAGTGAATATTCATTCTATTCGGCGCCACATGACTCTTGGTCCCAGAATAGATTTATATTGCTAGCACAGGAGCTATTAAGGGGAGTGAAGAGGCAGATGTGCACAACGTAGCTATATATGACCACGCGCCCGTATCAGTGACCCTGCCAGATATGGTGCAGATGGGGCCAAACCAAATTGGCGCTTCCGACCTATTTTTAATGGATGAGAAGTTTCGACATCACGTGAAGCAATGGTGTTTTTTAATATGTAAGGATAATGGAGATACTAGGGATAGGCCGGAACTTTTATGGGCAGCAGGGAAGGGAGAGTAATGCGCGGGAACTAATAGTTATCAGACAACGCTAAAAAAAGATCGCGACAAACTACTCGCAGGCTAGCAGGATATTACGCGATAGGTACATGGCAAACAAGACAAGTTCATCAACACAGGTTAAAAATAGATGTAAGCAGGCTAAGGCTGACTTACACGTATGGGTATATCGACGAGAGAGAGCAGAGTAATAACAATTATGAGCCGATGTATATCGTTATGGTAGCAAATGAGGGAGGACTATTAGCACGACTAGCGAAAGGAAATCACATTCGTCATCAACATATTTACAGCGTTAACGAATAAACATGGGATCATGAACACAGACCCTCGAACCATAAACACCATTCTACAAGAATACTACTCAGACTTATATAAGGTGGAACATATGGATAGTGCGGAGGGTAAGACCTTTGTAGATGGAATACGGTTACCATCCATCACAAACTATCAGCTTCTCCTTTTAAAAAAACAATTGAGGTGACGGAAGTGACAGCGGCGATAAGTTACTTTAAATACGGGAAAGCTCCAGGACCTGACGGGTTTACAGCCAAATTATTAAAATTATTGAGTGAGGATATCCCGTCCACATTGGTACGCACCTTCATCATATATTGGAGACAGGAGGGTTGCCCAGCCATTCAAACATGTCACACATGAAGTTGCTACTAAAACCAAACAACCTTCACATCTGCCTGGATCCTATGTACATTCTCACTCATTGACCATTATATCAAGATTTTGTCCAGGATCATGGCAGATCTTTTGAGTAGCATTGTTCTACGCTGATAGGGCGATCACAAGTGGCCTTTGTTAGTACTTTGTTGGTACTATCAGTCTCACTATGCATAACACATGTGTGCAGTGGGCAGTATTACCTTTGCCTTCGGTGGAGTAGGAAAACCCTCTCCTATCGAATTGTTAGTTGGGGAGATTGGAAGATTTGACACCGGGACCTGAATTGTAATACTTAAATGTGACAGGTGACAAATTTGTTAAGGCGCAACTCCGTGGCCCCTACGTTGAGTCTGCCGGTGAAAATTTACTGGTTGTCAATGGGGAACCCCAACACACCAGGGCAGCTACAGTATTTAAAACAATTAGAGCTGAACCAAGATTTGCTGTATCATGGTTTATAAAATACATGTTGTAATTTTTTAGCAATTGCTGCTACCGCAGTCATATCGGAGGTTGGTAATGGACTTAGCGCATGCGCATGTACTAGGGTGACATTTGTGCCAAAAGAAACCCTACACGAATTATACAACGGTTTTACTGGCTGGGGGTTATCAGAAGTTTTAAACGGTATTGTAACTCTTGTCGCATGCGCCAGGTACACAGTCCTCAGCCTCATTTAGTGAGTCCCTTGGTGCCATTAAAAATTTTAGAGGTCCAGTTTGAGAGAATACCCTGGATCTGGTGGAGCCGGTTAATAAATCAGCAAGGGGTCATCAACAGGGGCAATAAAAGGGGGCACTGTGTGGGTCACCAGTGTAACGGGTCTGGGAGGCGGAACCTCTGATCTTTATTATACAAGGAGGCTTTCCTTGTAAAGGAGCGGGTGGCACCTGGGGAGACGGACAGGAAGTCACTGCAAGTGACGGGGGCAGTCTCTGGAATAGACAGGCGGGTAGTCACGGCAAGTGACCGGGGCAGTCTCTGGGTAGACAGGCAGGTAGTCACGGCAAGTGACCGGGGCAGTTCTGGATAGACAGGCGGGTAGTCACGGCAAGTGACCGGGGCAATCTCTGGGTAGACAGGCAGGTAGTCACGGCAAGTGACCGGGGCAGTCTCTGGATAAACAGGCGGGTAGTCACGGCAAGTGACCGGGGCAGTCTCTGGGTAGACAGGCAGGTAGTCACGGCAAGTGACCGGGGCAGTCTCTGGATAAACAGGCAGGCAAGGGGCCGGGGCAGTCTCTGAATGGACAGGTATATACGACCTGAGATGGTGGAGCCTCCCGGTAGGCTAGCAGGCAGATGACAGATGAGCGCCCCCAAGTGAGCAGGCGAGAGTCTCTGGAATAAGCGATGAACACCGCAGGTGATGGCCGAACCTCCAGGTAGGCTTGCAGGCAGATGGCAGATGAGCGCCCCCAAGTGAGCAGGCGAGAGTCTCTGGAATAGCGATGAACACCAAGGTGATGGCCGAACCTCCAGGTAGGCTTGCAGGCAGATGGCAGATGAGCGCCCCCAAGTGAGCAGGCGAGAGTCTCTGGAATTGCCGATGGTCACCGCATGTGACGGCTGAACCTCCAGGCAGGCTAGCGGGCAGGTAGCAGAAAGCAAACTGGCAGGAAACAGGCAGGTAACTGGTAACGGACCTGAGGGCTGAAGCAGAGTTAAACAGTGCAACAACAACATTGCACGGGCACCTCCATTAAGGAGGAAGTACTTTATATAGGGTGGAGTCCTCCGGCATTGGCCGGGGGACTTTTTTGAAAGATTGCGCGCGGCCCTTCAAGAGCGGGGGAGCGCGCGGGCCGCGCGCCCTAAGTCCAGAAGCAGGGAAGGAGCGCGCGGCCCCAGCAGGACGGAAGGAGGACGCTGAGCGCGGGTAAGGGGGGCGACGTCCCTGCCTGGCAGAGGACCCTGTCGCAGGGGAACAGCGTCCCTGCCTGGCAGAGGGCAGGGACGTCGGCGCTACAGTACCCCCCTCTAGGCCCCCCCTTCTTTAGGCCAGAAAGAAATTTAGCTAGGATGAGAGGGGCATGGATGTTCTCCCGAGGCTCCCACGTTCTCTCCTCAGGACCAAACCCTTCCAATCCACCAGAAAATAGGTCTTTCTTCCTACCCTTTTGGTGGCCAAAATGTTCTCTACCTCAAATTCGTCTTCAGCAGACACTGGGCAGGAGGTGTACCTGTAGATTTGACAAAAGAGTTAAGTACACCGGTTGAGGAGAGATACATGGAAGGAGTTAGGAATCCGCAAATTGGCCGGGAGTTTCAATTTATAGGACACCGGGTTGATCTGACTGATGATCTTAAAAGGACCGATGAACCGAGGGCCTAACTTGTAGGAAGGAATCTTGAGCCGGACATACTTGGACGAAAGCCAGACCTTATGCCCAGGACGGAATTGAGGAGGATCCAGACGTTTTTTGTCAGCATGTTTCTTCATGCGCTCGGATGACAGAATGAGTGCGGACCGGGTACTCTCCCATATGGAGGAAAATTTGTTAACCAGAGATTCCGCAGCTGGATTGTCCACAGAGATGGAGACAGGAACAGGGATCCGAGGGTGTTGACCGAAGACTAAAAAAAACGGAGATTTGGAGGAAGATTCGCTCTCGTGATTGTTGTAAGAGAATTCGGCCCAAGGCAGGAGATCCACCCAGTCAGAATGGTGGGCATTAACGAAGTGCCGGGAGATAACTGGTCAGATTCTGATTGATTCGCTCGACTTGTCCATTGGACTGCGGGTGGTAAGCGGAGGAGAAATCCAAGGTGACGTCTAGCAACTTACAAGTGGCTTTTCAGAAACGTGAGGTGAACTGTACCCACGATCCGACACAATGTGACGAGGCAGACCATGTAGACGGAAAATGTGGCGGATAAAGTCTTTAGCCAACTCGGGTGCAGACGGAAGCCCTGGCAGGGGAATGAAGTGAGCCATCTTGGAAAATCGGTCAACGACCACCCAAATGACCGTACAACCGGCAGAGACAGGCAGATCTGTTATGAAGTCCATGGCTATATGCTGCCAGGGGGCAGCGGGTACAGGAAGCGGAAGAAGACGGCCGGCAGGCAGGTGTCTCGGAACTTTGTTGCGGGCACAGGAGACACAGGCAGAAACAAAGTCTATTACGTCCTTGTGCAGGGTAGGCCACCAGTAATGCCGAGTAATGAGCTGGAGGGTCTTTCTCTGACTGACATGGCCAGCTAGTTTAGACAAATGACCCCAGTGTAGGATTCTCTTCCGATCGGTTACTGATACGAACGTCTTACCAGGAGGGAGACGATTTAGACTCACGGGAGCCACCTGCATCACTCTGGCGGGATCGATGATATGTTTAGGTTCCTCCTCGAGATCCGACACCAGGAAGGACCGGGACAAGGCGTCCGCCTTGATGTTCTTGTCAGCCGGGCGAAAATGTAAAAGAAAATCAAAGCGGGCAAAAAACAAGGACCACCGGGCTTGGCGAGGGTTAAGTCTCTGGGCATGCTGGAGGTAAGCCAGATTTTTGTGGTCAGTGTAAATGATTACCGGATGAAGAGCCCCCTCGAGTAGGTAACGCCACTCTCCAATGCCAGCTTGATGGCCAATAACTCTGGTCTCCTATGGAGTAATTGCGCTCAGAAGAGGAGAAGAGTTTGGAGAAGAAGCCGCAAGATACCATCCTCCCGGAAGAAGATTTTTGAGTAAGTACCGCTCCGGCTCCAGAAGAAGAAGCGTCCACCTCCAGGAAGAACTGCTTGTTGCCATCCGGACGATGCAGCACTGGAGCGGAAGAGAAGGCCTGTTTTAAAGAAAGAAAGGCCTCCTCTGCTTCGGGCGTCCACTGTTTGGGATTAGCATCCTTGCGGGTGGACGCGGAGATTGGAGCAGTCCGGGAAGAGAAGTGCGGTATGAAAAGGCGGTAATAATTGGCGAATCCCAGGAACCGCTGAATGGCCTTCAACCCCTCCGGTCGGGGCCATTTCTCGATGGCAGACAGTTTCTCCAGATCCATTCGTAGGCCTGTCTGAGAAATGATGTAGCCCAAAAACGGAAGCGAGGTCTGCTCAAAGAGGCACTTCTCATATTTGGCGAAGAGGTGATTCTGCCTGAGCCTGAGCAGAACCTGACGAACATCCCTCCGGTGAGACTGGAGATCCGGAGAGAAGACCAAGATGTCGTCTAGGTACACCACAACGCAGGAGTAGAGAAGGTCCTGAAAGATGTCATTGACCAATTCCTGAAAGACTGCTGGAGCATTACAGAGACCAAAGGGCATCACCAAATACTCGTAGTGGCCGTCCGGGTGTTGAATGCCGTCTTCCATTCATCTCCCCGACGGATACGGACTAGGTTATATGCCCCACGAAGATCCAGTTTGGTGAAGATTCTAGCCCCCTCAGACGATCAAACAATTCTGGAATGAGCGGAAGGGGTACTTATTCTTCACCGTGATCAAATTTAGGCCTCTGTAGTCAATACAGGGACGGAGAGAGCCGTCTTCTTTTTTACGAAGAAGAAACCTGCTCCCGCTGGGGAGGTAGATTTCCGGATGAATCCTTGGCCAAATTCTCCTCGATATATTCGGACATCGACCTGGTCTCAGCAGCGGACAATGGGTAAATACGCCCACGGGGAGGCGTAGTACCGGGTAGCAGGTCGATCTGGCAATCATACGGTCTGTGAGGGGGTAATGTCTCTGCTTCCTTTTTGTTAAAGACATCAGCGAATGACCAATATGGAATCGGGAGCCCTGGTAGATTAGTTGGTGTAGGAGAAGGACGGACGGGATGAACAGGAACCAAACACGTTTTATGACAGTCCTGTCCCCAGCGAAGGATCTCTCCAGTCTGCCAGTCGAGCACGGGTGCATGCTTTTGGAGCCAAGGCAGACCTAGTAAGAAAGCGTGAGAGAGTCCAGGCAGAACATGAAACGAGATGCTCTCAGAATGCAACATTCCCACCTGCAGGGTTATGGCTTCAGTGATAAGTTGGATGGGACGTGGTAGGAGACCCCCAGCCACAGCAGAAACAGATACTGGTTCACCCAGAGGTTTGGTAGGAATGCAATATTTCTCTACAAGAGCCTGTGAAACAAGATTCCCGGCTGCTCCAGAATCAAGTTGGGCTAGTTCGAAGTAACGGTTCTCACCGAGGAGAATTGAGACTGACAGCAGCAGAGATGAAGAGGATTTATTTTTGTCTAGGTGGACCTCTCCGAGCGAACCTAGACACAGGCGTTTCCCGACCTCTCTGGGCAGGTACGGATCCGGTGCTCCTTACTGCCACAGTAGAAGCAACTCCCTTCGGCACGGCGTAAGTCCTGACGGGCTTTGACCATCTTGGTCTTGTCGACTTGCATAGGCTCAGAAGAGTGTACCTGAGGAGAAACGGAAGGAGTTACAGGTCTCTGAAAAGAAGGAGCTAGACGAGGAAACCTTCTCTCACGGTGACCTCCTTAGCGCGCTCCTGGAACCGTAGATCAATTAGATTGGCAAGAGTTATTAGGTCATCGAGAGAGGTTGGAATGTCCCGACCGGCAAGTTCATCTTTAATACGGCCGGACAGACCCTCCCAAAAGACAGATATCAGAGCGTCATTATCCCAAGCCAGCTCCGAGGCAAGGGTACGGAACCGTATGGCATATTGACCCACGGTGAGACTTCCCTGACGGAGACGCAGCAGAGCTGATGCAGAGGAGGTCTTCCGTCCGGGTTCGTCGAATACCTTCCGGAAGGCTGAGAGAAAAGCAGACAGGTCAGACACCAGAGGATCTTCTCTCTCCCAAAGAGGATTTAGCCAGGCCAGGGCCTCTCCGGTGAGATGGGACATGATGAAGGCAATTTTGGCCCGGTCGGAGTTAAACTGGTGTGCCAGGAGTTCAAAATGCAGGGTGCACTGGTTAATGAAACCCCGAGCCAGAGCGGGGTCGCCTCCAAACCGAGGAGGAGCTGAAAGACGAGGTCCAGGAACGGAAACCACAGAACTGGCAAGCAGCGGAACTGCCGGGCCGCGAGCCATGGCGCCCGCGGTGGTTGCTGGTGAAGTAGTCAGGGTGTCCAGGCGGGAATTAACATTCCCCAGATGACCAGGATGGACTCCTGTTGAGACCTCTGACGAGACAGTTCATGACACAGGTCAGAGAGCGAGGGAGTTTGGGTGCCACCGGGTTCCATGGCCCGAGCAAACTGTAACGGGTCTGGGAGGCGGAACCTCTGAGCTTTATTATACAAGGAGGCTTTCCTTGTAAAGGAGCGGGTGGCACCTGGGGAGACGGACAGGAAGTCACTGCAAGTGACGGGAGCAGTCTCTGGATAGACAGGCGGGTAGTCACGGCAAGTGACCGGGGCAGTCTCTGGGTAGACAGGCAGGTAGTCACGGCAAGTGACCGGGGCAGTCTCTGGATAGACAGGCGGTTAGTCACGGCAAGTGACCGGGGCAGTCTCTGGGTAGACAGGCAGGTAGTCACGGCAAGTGACCGGGGCAGTCTCTGGATAAACAGGCGGGTAGTCACAGGAAGTGACCGGGGCAGTCTCTGGGTAGACAGGCAGGTAGTCACGGCAAGTGACCGGGGCAGTCTCTGGATAAACAGGCAGGCAAGGGGCCGGGGCAGTCTCTGAATGGACAGGTATATACGACCTGAGATGGTGGAGCCTCCCGGTAGGCTAGCAGGCAGATGACAGATGAGCGCCCCCAAGTGAGCAGGCGAGAGTCTCTGGAATAGCCGATGAACACCGCAGGTGATGGCCGAACCTCCAGGTAGGCTTGCAGGCAGATGGCAGATGAGCGCCCCCAAGTGAGCAGGCGAGAGTCTCTGGAATAGCCGATGAACACCACAGGTGATGGCCGAACTCCAGGTAGGCTTGCAGGCAGATGGCAGATGAGCGCCCCAAGTGAGCAGGCGAGAGTCTCTGGAATTGCGATGGTCATCGCATGTGACGGCCGAACCTCCAGGCAGGCTAGCGGGCAGGTAGCAGAAAGCAAACTGGCAGGAAACAGGCAGGTAACTGGTAACGGACCCTGAGGGCTGAAGCAGAGTTAAACAGTGCAACAACAACATTGCTCGGGCACCTCCATTAAGGAGGAAGTACTTTATATAGGGTGGAGTCCCCGGCATTGGCCGGGGACTTTTTTGAAAGATGCGCGCGGCCCTTTAAGAGCGGGGGAGCGCGCGGGCGCGCGCCCTAAGTCCAGAAGCAGGGAAGGAGCGCGCGGCCCCAGCAGGACGGAAGGAGGACGCTGAGCGCGGGTAAGGGGGGCGACGTCCCTGCCTGGCAGAGGACGCTGTCGCAGGGGAACAGCGTCCCTGCCTGGCAGAGGGCAGGGACGTCGGCGCTACAACCAGTTTTGAGCACACCCAAGTTCAAAAGAGAATTCATTGTCCAGACTGATGCGTCAGAGGTAGGTCTGGGTGCCGTGTTGTCTCAGGACTGGAGCTTAACGGGGAGGAGCATCCCATTAGTTTCCTGAGTCGAAAACTTACTCCATCAAAAAACAGAGACAGCATTGTAGAGAGAGAGTGCCTGGCGATAAAGTGGGCACTGGAGTCGTTGCGCTACTATTTGTTGGGGATAACATTTTGTTTTGTAAATGATCATTCCCCTGTGACTGGCAGTGTTGTAGCCCAGGGAGTAGAGTTCAGGTGGTAGAAAGATGAACATAACAGGAGACTTGGAAAACGTTGGCAAACAGTTATTTAATCTGAAAACGGACAGGCAAATTCAGGTGAGATCCATGCCTTGTTCATTTTCAGAAAAATAAGCCGGTCTACATTGTCTGAGGATAGTCGCATGCGACGGTCTGTTAGTACACCACCTGCAGCACTAAAGACGCGCTCCGATAATACACTGGCAGCAGGGCAAGCCAGCACCTCCAAGGCATACCACACATCAAATACAAATATAACAGTAATAATAATATTATTAATAAAAAATGAAATTGCACACACAGTACACAGACACAGCTCATATGTGTGTATGAGAGAGTGTTTCTGTGTGTAGTTCATGCCTCTAGCCTAGAAGATCAGTCTTGCTAAAATCTTTAACACTGACCCCTGTTCTGTTCTTAAAATGGTGGATGCTGAACTGCTTCTCAGCCCCTCATACACAATCATTATGTGGCACTGCTGGGCTCAGTCAGAGGCATCAGATTGAACTAGGCTGTCCTGAGTCATTCTCAATAGAACATTTTGTTCAGCAGTTCATCTAGTTCATTTAGTTCAGAGGTCACATGATGCATTTTCTATCAGCTCCTCACAGGATAGTGTGGAGAAAAACTGAACTAAATGAACTAATCTTTTGAACTAATCTTTTCAGTGAACTAGTTCATGGTGAACTAATCACCAAAATTAACTAGATTTCCCATCACTATGGTGTACACCTTGGTGGCGCTGTCACAAAACTTCGCCACATTTGTAACATACAGCTCTTGCCCTGTGCAGAGGCGCTGCTTGTGCTCCCTCTTGTTGCAGAGGTGTCTACAATGCCTTGACGCACAGAGCTGCTTTGTAAAGCAGTAGCAGCAGCAGCGCTCTCGGCTGGAATGGAGAACATTATGGATTTCAACAGTGTGTCTTGGTCCTCCAGCATTTTACGGTCCCGGTTCAACGGTGTGATGAGGCTTTGTAAGTTGTCCCGGTAGCGAGGGTCTAGGAGGGTGTACACCCAATAATCTGACGTGGTGAGAATGTGGCCGATGCAGCGGTCGTTTCTCAGGCAGTGCAGCATGAAATCAACCATGTGCTGCAGACTCACAACTGGCCAACAAACGCTGTCCTCTGGAAGAGCGTCACACTAATAGATTTTTGTAAATTTAAATAGAATAAAGCAGCAGCAATTTTTGAAAAATTACAAGGATGAGCCAGTGACAGACACTCAGCAGAGTACACGCTGCGGTGGTTGAAGTAAGTGGAGCGGGATCTACACTCCTACAAAAAAATTAAACCTCAGACTAGAGTGAACACTGAAACACAACTGTTCACTTGCTGTGAAAGGCCTTTTTGTGGACTTGTATTATGTTTGCAAGCAATGTTTTGTATTTTGATGGAAGAGCGTCACTAATAGATTTTGCTAAATTTAAAATAGAATAAAGCAGCAGCAATTTTTGAAAAATTACAAGGATGAGCCAGTGACAGACACTCAGCAGAGTACACGCTGCGGTGGTTGAAGTGGAGCGGGATCTACACTCCTACAAAAAAATTAAACATCAGACTAGAGTGAACACTGAAACACAACTGTTCACTTGCTGTGAAAGGCCTTTTTGTGGACTTCTATTATGTTTGCAAGCAATGTATTGTATTTTGATGGAAGAGCGTCACACTAATAGATTTTTGTAAATTTAAAATAGAAGAAAGCAGCAGCAATTTTTGAAAAATTACAAGGATGAGCCAGTGACAGACGCTCAGCAGAGTACACGCAGCATTAGTTGAAGTAACTGGAGCGTGATCTGCACTCAAAAAAATAAAATAAATCACAGACTGCAGTGAACACTGAAACACAACTGTTCACTTGCTGTGAAAGGCTCCTTTGTGGACTTCTATAGTGTTTGCAACCAAGGTATTGTATACGGATGGAAGCACGTCACACTATTATTTCAATTGCATGGAGCAGCAAGAATTACACTGAAGAAAAAAAAAAGAGTCTGTCAGTGACACGTGCAGATGCCTACAGACAGCGTTGCATACAGAGCAAACTGCAGCGTCACCTGCACTCACACACACCTTGCAGAGCTGTTAAAACAACACTGCAGGCAAAAGGAAGCTTTACACAGCCGGTGGTAAACTAGCCTGCCTAAAGCACAGTACACTAAATCGCAATCTCTAACTGTCCCTCAGAGTCAGCAGAGCAGCGTTCTTTCCCTAACTGAGTTCACAGCACAGTGACGCTAAAATGGCGGCGGCGCCTTTTATAGTGCATTCTGACATCATTTCAGCATCCAATCACAGCCATGCCATTAGTTAACATGACCGCAGCAGTACAGGATGTGCCCACACTTCTTAGGATTCCTCATTGGCTGACTAAAATCACATTGCCTCTCAAAGAATTATGGGAACTTCCAATTCCGGTATACGATATATGGAAAATATCGGAACTAAGTATCGGAATTCCGATACAGCGAATATCGGCCGATACCCGATACTTGCGGTATCGGAATGCTCAACACTAATCTTTAGTCATTAGTCACCATTTCTTCCAGAATTTGAAAAAAGACAATTTTTGTCATATTGGACCAGTATCCATTGGCCTTTTCCTACAGTATGTAAAATAGAGTGTGGGAGAAAACCAGAGTACACGGAGGAAACCCACGCAAACTCCGGGAGAACATAACAACTCTTTTTAGATGTTGTGCTTCATGGGATTTGAACCCTGGACCCCAAGGCTGAAAAGAAACAGTGTCCAGTGTACCAGAGGAAACAAGCTGTCAATCAGCCAGGGGACGGTACTGTTGGTTCTGGAGTACAGTAGAGGAAAAGAAGCTGAAAGTGCATCGTCACATTCAAGTGCTCGATGACGCTCCGGAGACTCCACGGATGTCGAGAATACAGAAGCTCGAAAGGAGAGAACCCAGTAGAGCCTGTGGAACCTCACAGATAGAGAACAGTAGATACTGTAGCAGACAGGCCCAGTCTCTACCATCCTTTTCTATGGCCTTCCTAAGCATACTTTTGAGTGTTTTATTGAATCTTTCCACAAGGCCATCTGTCTGTGTATGATATACTGATGTCTTCAGTTGTCATTTGCAGGGCCTTACACAGTTCCTTTATCACCTTACTCATAAAGGACATTCCTTGGTCAGTCACGATCTCCCTCGGCAATCATACCCGAGAAAAAACGTGGACCAACTCGCGGGCTATGCTTTTTGCATATATTGATGCCCTCGAGCAGACTTAACCATGGGACCGACCAAGACCATGGCAATTCTTTCAAATGGCGCTTCTATGATGGGTAATGGCACAAGGGGATGTCAAAAGTGAGAGGTGGGGTCAGTTAACTTGCATGTGGGACAGGACCTGCAATACTCTAAGATTCCTCGGTAACATCCGTGCCAAGAGAACATCTAAATGATGCATTTCTGAGTATTTTCCACCCACAGATGGCCACCCAAGAAATGTGAATGGGCCATGTTCAAAACCCTCCGTCTATAGGGTCCTGGTACCAATAACTGTTCCACTAGCTCCTCTCTCACTTTTTTAATACGGTACAATAACTACCCACTCAACATAAAATAGGGAAACCTGGTGTGAGTCCCCGACTTTTGCACTATATCACTTATGACAGTTAGATCCCTATGTTGGGCTGACCCAAATTTGTCACCGGTCACCCATAGCTCAGGAATGTCAGCCTCAAGGGACACTTCTAACACCAATTGGAGGGAATGCTACTCGCTTGGGTGCATCGGAAGGCAACACAAGAAGCGTTTCCATCTAAACGTCCATGTTGGTTTATTGCTGCTTCATAAACCATTTTCTTAGGGCTATTTGCACTAGAGCAATACTCCAGGATTACATCACAGATAACAAACATCTCTGTAATACATACCTCCCATCAACCATCTGTCCAGGAGCTGCCTTACAATATATATATATATATATATATATATATATATATATATATATAAATATATATATACAGTGAAGGAAATAATTATTTGATCCCTTGCTGATTTTGTAAGTTTGCCCACTGACAAAAACATAAACAGTCTATAATTTTAAGAGTAGGTTAATGTTAACATTGAGAGATAGAATATCAAAAATAAAATCCAAGAAATCACATTGTATAAATTATATAAATTTATTTGCATTTTGCAGTGAGAAATAAGTATTTGATCCCTCTGGCAAGCTAGATGTAATACTTGGTGGCAAAACCCTTGTTGGCAAGCACAGCAGTCAGACGTTTTTGTAGTTGATGATGAGGTTTGCACACATGTAAGGAGGAATTTTAGTCCACTCCTCTTTGCAGATCATCTCTAAATCATTAGGATTTTTAGGCTGTCGCTTGGCAACTCGGAGCTTCATCTCCCTCCATAAGTTTTCGATGGGATTAAGGTGTAAGGTTCTATGTATATATTCCTGAAACTCAGTTTGTTCGTCAGCCATTTTACTTTCTGTCTTGCTGCAGCTATCTTGCCCTCAGTCAAAATGGAGTTTCCAGCTTGCATGTTCCCGCCCTGATTCTCTCCTTTGCTTCTTAAGCAGCCACAGCTGAGCAATCAGTGCTTCAGAATCTAGCCTGCAGTGAACCTGTGACTTGACTCCTGTGAGCCTTGGACCTTGTACTCCAGCTATTCCTACTGAGGAACTCTGAAGCACTTGTGGACTCTGAACCCTGCTCTTTGAAAGACCCACGTATGCATGGACTTACGGTAACAGAGAAGAAGATCCTGAATCTGTATTGGAGAGTGATTGCTGAGCTTGGATTACTCTGGCCTGCTGTGTCTCCTGTTTCTGTGTCTGCAAACTGTGTGACTATTTCTGCCAACTTGTATGAAGTAATACAGGACTTTTCTATATCAAACCTGTGACTCCTGTGTTTTCATCGCACCCAAGCACAAGACGCTATATGAACTGTACTACATACATTACAAGATTCTGAAGCCAAAACGTTAGTGTCTGCTGGGTCTGGAAGGCTGTGTCTGCTGTACTGTGGATATCAGACGTCCGGTTGTACTTTCTGTGATGACAGTGGTTGTGACTTCTCACAACCATTCCAGGTGAGCAATTCCCTTAAGTTTTTTCTTTTTGCAGTGTTACCACAGGTAAACACTATTGTTTTTTTTTTTTTTTTTTTTTTTCCTTTCTTTCTCTTTTTTGTCTGCTGTAACTCTGGATATCAGATGTCTGGTTGAAACTTTCTGTGATGATAGTGGTTGTGACTTCTCACAACCATTCCAGGTGAGCAGTTCCCTTAATTTTTTTTTCTCTCTGCAGTGTTGCCACAGGTGAGCACTATTGTTTTTTTTTCTCTCCTCTTCTTCCAGTAATCCTGTCTTAAAAGATCTGGAAAATGGAGGCCCACATAAAGGAACTTTGCGGAGTGACTGATAATATCCTTGCAGATTTGCAGAATATAAAGACCCGTTTTACAAATCTACAGGACCTCAATAATCACAATTTGCAAGTGGTTGGACAGACTACCCAGGATTTGCGAGCCAGGATTGAGGTTCTAGAGGGGCGAGTCCAGGCTCCTGCCGTAGCCCCGAGTGCTGGGATTCCCAAGTTGCCCCTTTTCGTTTTGGCGGTGAACGTGAGAAATTCAGGGGATTTATTAATCAATGCAATCTTTTTTTTTCTGCACATGCTTCACAATTTCCCACTGAACGATCTAAGGTGCTTACTATAATTATGTTGCTTACCAACAAGGCTTTAATGTGGGCAAACCCTCTGATTGAGACTGAGGATGATTGTTTGAATCACCTTGATGATTTTATTGCAGCCATGGGGCAGGTGTTTGATGACCCCAATCGAGGTGCAACAGCTGAAGCAGCCATGTTAGCTTTGCGCCAAGGTAAGCACTCGGTAGCTGAATATGCCTTGGATTTCAGGAGATGGGCCCTTGATACCACCTGGGACAGTTCCGCCAAAAAATCTATTTTTCGAAAGGGGTTATCTCCACTGATTAAGGATGAACTTGCTCGTGCCGACCCTCCCACTGCGTTAGGTGACTTTATTAACTACTGCATCCGTATTGATACTCGTCTGACTGAACGCAGGCAAGAGAGATGGTTCGAAAGCAATCGTACTAACCTTTTCCTACCTTCCTCTCCAGCTAAGGAACCTTTGAGTAGGATTACACGGGAACCTGAACCTGAACCCATGCAGGTAGACTCTTTACAACGACGGGTTAGTGATGCACGCAAGGAACATCGTTTTAAGGAGAATCTATGTTTTTATTGTGGTAAGTCAGGGCACTTCATTATAAACTGCCCCAGCCGTTCTCGTAAGACTACTGCAGCACTCATTCATTGTGAGTGTTGCGAGAGGGGATCTGTCAGGTCCGAGCCTCAGGCTCCAGAGAGATCTGCAGCAACAGATCTTGATTTCTCGGACTTAAACTCCGTTACCTCTGAGGACGTTGACTGTGTAAACGCTGCCATTTTTCAAGTTTCCTCAGCGGTGTCCCAGCTGAGTTGTAAGAAAAACAATTCTCATTGCTTTCTTTCCATCAAACTCTGGGTTGACTCAGCTTGGGTGTCTAGCTCTGCTATGATCGACTCAGGGGCAAGTGGAAATTTTATGGATGTCTCCTTTGCTCTGAAACAGGGAATACGTTCAGTGAAGAAGGCTACTCCAGTACAGATGGAAACTGTGGATGGCTCCCTGCTGACCTCTGGACCAGTGGATCAGGAAACAGAGCCTTTGAGGGTTCTTATGGGTAAAGATCATCAAGAGAAACTGTCCTTTATGCTTATCTCTTCTCCCCACTTTCCCATTATTCTAGGGCTACCATGGCTGCAGGCTCAGAATCCTACCATTAACTGGGAGACCAAGGAATTACACTTTCCAGAGAAACAGATGAGTCCAAAAGTTTCAGCTTGCTCTGTTCCTAAAGGAATCATGTCAGTCCCTGAACTACCAGCTGTATACCAGGACTATGTGGATTTATGTGACAAGAAGAACGCTGACCAGCTTCCTCCTCACCGTCCATATGATTGTCCAATTGAATTATTGCCTGGAGCAGAGATACCTTTTGGTAAGATCTACCCCCTGGCGGGGCCCGAGCTAAAGGCTTTAAAGGATTACATAGATGAAAATCTAGCCAAGGGCTTCATACGCCCCTCTTCATCTCCTGCAGGTGCACCCATCTTCTTTGTAAAGAAGAAAGATGGATCTCTGAGACCATGCGTAGACTATAGGGAACTCAATAAGGTTACTATTAGAAACTGTTATCCATTGCCTTTAATCCCTGAGTTATTGGAGAGAGTGCGACATGCCAAAATTTTTTCTAAACTAGATCTTCGTGGGGCCTATAACTTAGTCCGTATTAGACCTGGGGATGAATGGAAGACTGCATTCAGGTCACGCTATGGACACTTTGAATATCTAGTTATGCCTTTTGGTCTGAGTACCGCCCCAGCCACTTTCCAACACTTGGTGAATGACATCTTCAGGGATCTCCTAGATACATTCGTGGTAATTTATTTGGATGATATTCTAATTTTTTCTAACTCCACAGAGGAACATCATGGACATGTGAGAATGGTCTTGGAACGTCTAAGACAAAATCATCTTTACATCAAACTTGAAAAGTGTGAATTCCATAGGACCGAAATTCAATTTCTGGGGTATGTACTGTCTACACAAGGAATTAGTATGGATGGAAGCAAAACCCAAGCCATCAAGGATTGGCCAAGTCCTAGAAATGTGAAGGAGGTACAGCGCTTCATCGGGTTTGCCAACTTCTATAGACGTTTCATTAGAAATTTCTCTGAGGTAGTGTCACCTATCACTCAACTTACCCGGAAAGAGTCTAGGTTTTCCTGGACTCCCCAAGCCCAGGAAGCATTTTCCCGTCTAAAAGATAAATTTACCACTGCACCTATCCTAGTACATCCCAACCCCGAGCTTGCCTTCATAATAGAGGTGAATGCTTCAGACTGTGCCGTTGGAGCTATACTCTCTCAGAGAACAGGTGAGAAGAATGTCTTGCATCCCTGTGCCTTCTTTTCCCAGCAGTTGTCTTCGGCTGAGAGGAACTACGATGTGGGCAATAGAGAGTTGTTGGCCATTATTGCCGCCTTCAAAGAATGGAGACACCTTCTTCAGGGAGCTGCACAGCAAATAGTCGTCCTGACAGACCATCGTAACCTTGAGTTTATCAGGTCGGCTAAGTGCCTGACTCCTCGCCAGGCTCGCTGGAATCTTTTCTTAAACCAATTTAATTTTATCATCTCTTATAGACCAGGATCGCGCAATGGAAAGGCTGATGCACTCTCTAGGATTTACTCAGCAGAGACACGTCCAATTACTCCTCCTAAGACTATTCTTCCTGACTCTAGATTCCTAGGAGTAATTCATAATCAAGACCTACTTAAGGACATCAAGGAAGCATACCATGCAGATTCCTTTTTGGCACAACCCCCAAGGGACGTAAGTCTTGTCTTTAAGAATGGTGTGTGGATTCAGGGACAACGTCTGTATATTCCTGAAACAGTCAGATTAAGAGTATTGCAACTCATTCACGATTCCAAGATAGCTGGGCATAGAGGAATTCTAAAGACACAGGAATTTCTTTCTCGTTTCTTTTGGTGGCCCACTTGCAGGAAGGATGTTTTGAATTATGTCACTTCATGTGAGGTCTGTGCAAGATGCAAAACACCTCGCTCCTCACCAACTGGTCTGTTACAGCCTCTTCCCACCCCGTCCCGCCCGTGGGATCCATTTCTATGGACTTCATTGTGGAGTTACCAACCTCTCAGGGGAAGAACACCATTCTAGTGGTGGTTGACCGTCTAACAAAGGCAGCTTATTTTATCCCTTGTGTCAGCTTACCCACTGCAAAACAGACATCAGATTTGATGATTAAAGATGTGTTTCGCTTACATGGAGTACCGGATGAGGTTATTTCGGATCGAGGGGTGCAATTCACTTCTAGGTTTTGGCAAAATTTCTGTGCAGCATTGGACATTAAAGTAAACCTTTCTTCTGCTTTTCATCCCCAGACTAATGGACAGACCGAACGAACCAATCAAACCCTGGAGCAGTATCTCCGCTGCTTTATCTGCCACCTACAGGATGATTGGGTGGATCTACTTCCATTAGCTGAGTTCTCGTATAACAACTCTCAGAGTGCCTCCACTAAACAGTCTCCTTTTTACTCTAATCTAGGTTATCATCCTAACATTCTACCACGATTTCCCATAGAAACGCCTTTACCAGCAGTGGCTGAAAGAATCACGTCTTTACAGAAGAATATGGATCTTCTAAAGGAAAATCTGGAATTGGCTCAAGAAAGGTACAAGAAAGCAGCAGATAAATTTCGTAAACCTGCACCAGCTTTCAAGGTAGGAGACTTGGTCTGGCTGTCAACCAGAAATCTTAAGTTAAGGATTCCATCGTCTAAGTTGGGACATAAGTACATTGGACCCTATAAAATCAGTAAAATTATAAGTGCCGTTGCTTGTCGTCTTCAACTGCCCAGAACTATGAGAATCCACCCTGTCTTTCATGTATCCCTACTAAAGGCTGCGACACCCAATACGTTTCCTGGACGTTCCTCTCCTTGCCCTGACCCAGTGCTAGTCGATGGTCAGGAAGAATTTGTGGTGGAAAGGATTTTAGATTCCAGGTTGTATAGAAATCAGTTACAATATCTGATTAAATGGCAGGGCTACCCAGTGGAGGACAACTCATGGGAACCGGTCAATAACGTTAATGCTCCTCACTTGCTCCGTCAGTTTCATCAGAGGTACCCACACAAGCCTGGTCTGAGGTCATCCGGAGGTTGTCCTTAAGGGGGGAGTAATGTAAGGTTCTATGTATATATTCCTGAAACTCAGTTTGTTCGTCAGCCATTTTACTTTCTGTCTTGCTGCAGCTATCTTGCCCTCAGTCAAAATGGAGTTTCCAGCTTGCATGTTCCCGCCCTGATTCTCTCCTTTGCTTCTTAAGCAGCCACAGCTGAGCAATCAGTGCTTCAGAATCTAGCCTGCAGTGAACCTGTGACTTGACTCCTGTGAGCCTTGGACCTTGTACTCCAGCTATTCCTACTGAGGAACTCTGAAGCACTTGTGGACTCTGAACCCTGCTCTTTGAAAGACCCACGTTTGCATGGACTTACGGTAACAGAGAAGAAGATCCTGAATCTGTATTGGAGAGTGATTGCTGAGCTTGGATTACTCTGGCCTGCTGTGTCTCCTGTTTCTGTGTCTGCAAACTGTGTGACTATTTCTGCCAACTTGTATGAAGTAATACAGGACTTTTCTATATCAAACCTGTGACTCCTGTGTTTTCATCGCACCCAAGCACAAGACGCTATATGAACTGTACTACATACATTACATAAGGTCTGAAGACTGACTAGGCCACTCCATGAGCTTAATGTGCGGTAAAGAAAACCCAAGACAGCATACTTGGAAGGGAGGTAGGAAAATTTCTAAAACAATCTACAGGGAGGGGATTAGAACAAAACAAAATCCTCTAAACTAAATACTTGCAAACGCCAGAAGCCTGACAAACAAGATGGAAGAACTAGAAGCAGAAATATCTACAGATAACTATGACATAGTGGGAATAACCGAGACATAGTTAGATGAAAGCTATGACTGGGCAGTTAACTTACAGGGTTACAGTCTATTTAGAAAGGATCGTAAAAATTGGAGAGGAGGAGGGGTTTGTCATTATGTAAAGTCTTGTCTAAAATCCACTTTTAGGGAGGATATTAGCGAAGGAAATGAGGATGTCAAGTCCATATTGGTTGAAATACATGGAGGGAAAAATAGCAACAAAATTCTCATTGGGGTCTATTACAAACCCCCAAATATAACAGAAGGCAGATAGATGAAGCTGCAACCCATAATCAGATCCTTGTTATGGGGGACTTTAACTATCCGGATATTAACCCCTTACTGCCATCGGACGTACTATCCCGTCCATGGTACCTGGGCCCGTATGACCGGGGACGGGATAGTACGTCATAGGCGATCGGACGCGCTCCCGGGGGGAGCGCAGCCGATCGCGGCCGGGTGTCTGCTGATTATCACAGCTGACACCCATGACTGTGTGTCAGGAGTGGTCACGGACCGCTCCCGGCACATTAACCCCTTGCACACCGCGATCAAACATGATCGCGGTGTACTGGGGGCACAGGGGAGGATCGCGCAGGGTGGGGGCTCCCTGCGCGCCCCCCTGAGACCCTCAGAGCAGCGCGATGTGATCGCGCTGTTCTGAGGGCTTCCTCCCTCCCAGGACCCGGATCCAAGATGGCGCCGGGGTCCTGGAGGGAGGCGGCTACCTCAGTGCCTGCCGAGAGCAGGCACTGAGAAGCCTGCTGCACTGCCTGAGCGATCGCTGGTGTGACAGAGTGCTGTGCACACTGTCACACCAGCGATCTGATAAAATACAGTGATGTCCCACCCTGGGACAAAGTAAAAAAGTTAAAAAAATAAAAATAAACATGTTTTAAAAAAAAATCCAAAATAAATAAAAAAAAAATATATATATTCCCCAATAAATTCACTTCTTCCTGTAAATAAAAAAAACAAAGCAATAAAAGTACACATATTTGGTATCGCCTCGTCCGTAACGACCCCCCCCTATAAAATTGTCCCACTAGTTAACCCCTTTAGTGAACCCCTTACAAAAAAAAAAAAAACGAAGCAAAAAATCAATGCTTTATCATCATACCGCCGAACAAAAAGTGGAATAACACGCGATCAAAAAGACCAATATAAAAAAACATGGTACTGCTGAAAACGTCATCTTGTCCCGCAAAAAACGAGCCGTCATACAGCATCATCAGCGAAAAAAATAAAAAAGTTATAGCTCGCAGAATAAAGCGATGCAAAATAATTATTTTTTATATAAAATTGTTTTTATTCTATAAAAGCGCCAAAACATGAAAAAATGATATAAATGAGGTATCGCTATAATCGTACTGACCCGAAGAATAAAACTGCTTTATCAATTTTACCACACGCGGAACGGTATAAACGCCTCCCCCAAAAGAAATTCATGAATTGCTGATTTTTGTTCATTCTAACCTCCCAAAAATCGAAATAAAAAGCGATCAAAAAACGTTACGTGCTCAAAAGTGGTACCAATAAAAACGTCAACTCGTCCCGCAAAAAATAAGACCTCACATGACTCTGTGGGCCAAAATATGCAAAAATTATAGCTCTCAAAATGTGATGATGCAAAAACTATTTTTGCAATAAAAAGCGTCTTTTAGCGTGACAGCTGCCAATCATAAAAACCCGCTATAAATAGTAAATCAAACCCCCCTTTATCACCCCCTTAGTAAGGGAAAAATAATAAAATTAAAAAAAAGTATTTATTTCCATTTTCCCATTAGGGTTAGGGTTAGGGTTGCGGCTAAAGTTAGGGTTAGGGTTGGCGCTAAAGTTAGGATTAGGGTTAGGGTTGGGATTAGGGGTGTGTTAGGGTTAGGTTTGTGGTTAGGGTTGGGACTAGGGTTAGGGGTGTGTTGGGGTTAGGGTTGGAGTTAGAATTGGAGGGTTTCAGCTGTTTAGGCACATCAGGGGCTCTCCAAATGTGACATGGCATCTGATCTCAATTCCAGCCAATTCTGCGTTGAAAAAGTCAAACGGTGCTCCTTCACTTCTCAGCTCTGCCATGCGTCCAAACAGTAGTTTATCCCCACATATGGGGTATCAGCGTACTCTGGACCCCAAGAGTTATTGTGCAATTTGTCCTATTTCTTCTGTTACCCTTGGGAAAATAAAAAACTGGGTGCGAAAATATCATTTTTGTACAAAAAAAAATATTTTTTTGTTTTTACGGCTGTACATTATAAACTTCTGTGAAGCACTTGGGGCTTCATAGCGCTCACCACACATCTAGATAAGTTCCTTGTGGGGTCTATTTTCCAAAATGGGGTCACTTGTTGGGGATTTCAACTGTTTAGGCGCATCAGGGGCTCTCCAAATGCGACATGACGCCCCCAGACCATTCCATCAAAGTCTGCAATCCAAAACGTCACTACTTCCCTTCCGAGCCCCAACGTGTACCCATACAGTAGTTTTCTCCCACATATTGGATATCAGCGTACTCAGGACAAATTGGACAACAACTTTTGGGGTCCAATTTCTCCTGTTACCCTTGTAAAAATAAAATATTGGGGAAAAAAAATCATTTTTGCAAAAAAAAAAAGGATTTTTTATTTTTACGGCTGTGCGTTATAAACTTCTGTGAAGCACTTCGGGGTTCAAAGTGCTCACCACACATCTAGACAAGTTCCTTGTGGGGTCTATTTTCCAAAATGGGGTCACTTGTGGGGGGTTTCCACTGTTTAGGCGCATCAGGGGCTCTCCAAATGCGACATGACGCCCCCAGACCATTCCATCAAAGTCTGCAATCCAAAACGTCACTACTTCCCTTCCGAGCCCTGACGTGCGCCCATACAGTAGTTTTCTCCCACATATTGGGTATCAGCGTACTCAGGACAAATTGGACAACAACTTTTCGGGTCCAATTTCTCCTGTTACCCTTGTGAAAATAAAATATTGGGGGCGAAAAAAATCATTTTTGTAAAAATAAAAGGATTTTTTATTTTTACGGCTGTACGTTATAAACTTCTGTGAAGCACTTCGGGGTTCAAAGTGCTCACCACACATCTAGATAAGTTCCTTGTGGGGTCTATTTGCCAAAATGGGGTCACTTGTGGGGGGTTTCCACTGTATAGGTGCATCAGGGGCTCTCCAAATGTGACATGACGCCCCCAGACCATTCCATCAAAGTCTGCAATCCAAAACGTCACTACTTCCCTTCCGAGCCCTGACGTGCGCCCATACAGTAGTTTTCTCCCACATATTGGGTATCAGCGTACTCAGGACAAATTGGACAACAACTTTTGGGTTCCAATTTCTTCTGTTACCCTTGTGAAAATAAAATATTGGGGACGAAAAAATCATTTTTGTAAAAAAAAAAAAAAAAGATTTTTTATTTTACGGCTGTACGTTATAAACTTTAGTGAAACACCTGGGGGTTAAAAGTTCTCACCACACATCTAGATAAGTTCCTTGAGGGGTCTAGTTTCCAAAATGGTGTCATTTATGGGGGTTTCCATTGTTTAGGCAGATCAGGAGCTCTCCAAACACGACATGGCGTCCAGCCAATTCTGCGCTGAAAAAGTCAGACGGCGCTCCTTCCCTTCCAAACTCTGCCATGCACCCAAACAGTGGTTTACCCCCACATATGGGGTATCAGCGCACTCAGGACAAATTGCACAATAACTTTTGGAGTCTTGTTACCCTTGGAAAAATAAAAATTGGGGTGAAAAGATCATTTTTGTGGAAAAAATATGATTTTTAAATTTTATGGCTCTACGTTATAAACTTGTGTGAAGCACTTGGGGGTTCAAATTGCTCACCAAAGATCTAGAAAAGTTCCTTAGGGGGTCTAGTTTCCCAAATGGAGTCATTTGTGGGGGTTTCCACTGTTTAGGCACATCAGGGGCTCTCCAAATGCAACATGGCATCCAATCTCAATTCCAGCCAATTTTGGTTGGAAAAAGTCAAATGGTGCTCCTTCGATTCCGAGCTCTGCCGTGCGCCCAAACAGTGGTTCCCCCCACATATGGGGTATCAGCGTACTCAGGACAAATTGGACAACAACTTATGTGGTCCAATTTCTCCTGTTACCCTTGGGAAAATAAAAAATTAGTGACTAAAAGATAATTTTTGTGGGAAAAAAATAGGATTTTTTATTTTCATGCCCGGGCATTATAAACTTGTGTGAAGCACTTGGGGGTTCAAAGTGCTCACCAAAGATCTAGATAAGTTCCTTAGGGGGTCTAGTTTCCAAAATGGGGTCACTTGTGGGGGGTTTCCACTGTTTAGGCTCATCTGGGGCACTGAAAACGGAACATGACCCCCATCAACGTCTGCACTCCAAAACGTTACTACTTCCTTTCCAAGCCCTGCCGTGCACCCAAACAGTTCCCCCCCCACATATGGGGTATCAGCGTACTCAGGACAAATTGGACAACAACTTTTGGGGTCCAATTTCCTTGGGAAAATTCAAAAATTTGGGACTAAAAAATCATTTTTGTGGAAATTTTTTTTTTTTTTCACACCCAGGCATTATAAGCTTTTGTGAAACACTTGGAGGTTCAAAGTGCTCACAACAGATCTAGATAAGTACCTTAGGGGGTCTAGTTTCCAAAATGGTGTCACTTGTGGGGGTTTCCACTGTTTAGGCGCATCAGGGGCTCTCCAAACACGACATGGCGTCCAATCTCAATTCCCGCCAATTTTAGTTTGAAAAAGTCAAACGGCGCTCCTTCCCTTACGAGCTCTGCCGTGTGCCCAAACAGTGGTTTTCCCCCACATATTGGGTATTGGCGTACTCAGGAGAAATTGCATAACAACCTTATCTGTCCATTTTCTCCTTTTACCCTTGTGAAAATAAAAAAAAAGTTTGTAAAAGATCATTTTTGTGGCTAAAAAGTTAAATATTCATTTTTTCCTTCCACGTTGCTTTAGTTCCTGTGAAGCACCTGAAGGGTTAATAATCTTCTTGAATGTGGTTTTGAGTACCTTGAGGGGTGCAGTTTTTAGAATGGTGTCACTTTTGGGTATTTTCTGCCATATAGACCCCTCAAAGTGACTTCAAATGAGAGGTGGTCCCTAAAAAAAATGGCTTTGTAAATTTTGTTGTAAAAATGAGAAATCGCTGGTCAACTTTTAACCCTTATAACTTCCTAACAAAAAAAAATTTTGGTTCCAAAATTGTGCTGATGTAAAGTAGACATGTGGGAAATGTTATTTCTTAACTATTTTGTGTGATATATTTCTCTGTTTTAAGGGAATAAAAATTCAAAGTTTGAAAATCGCAAAATTTTAAAAATTTTCGCCATATTTGCGTTTTTTTTAAAAATAAACGCAAGTTATATCGAAGAAATTTTACTTCTAACGTGAAGTACAATATGTCACGAGAAAACAGTCTCAGAATCGCGAAGATCCGTTGAAGCGTTCCAGAGTTATAACCTCATAAAGAGACAGTGGTCAGAATTGTAAAAATTGGCCCGGTCATTAACGTGCAAACCACCCTTGGGGTGAAGGGGTTAACTGGGAAACAGAGACCTGCGAAACCCATAAAGGCAACAGGTTTCTGATAATAACCAAGAAAAATTATCTTTCTCAATTGGTGCAGAATCCAACCAGAGGAGCAGCACTTTGAGACCTATCCAAGGGTCTGTGCATACGTTGCGGATTGTGCTGCGGATCCTCAGCGGATTTGGCCCTGCGGATCCGCAGCAGATTCGCAAGTCATGTACAGTACAATGAAAGTGAATGGGAAAAAAAAAACGCTGTGCACATGCTGCGGATTTTTCCGCATGGATTTGCTGCAGATTTAAATACGCAGCAAGTCAATTCTTTGTGCAGATTCTGCAGCGTTTTTATACCTATTCCATTATAGGTGTAAAACCGCAGGGCAAATCTGCATTAAATCCACAGGTAAAATGCAGGTCATGATACCTGCGGGTTTAGTAAAATCCGTGCGGAAAAATCAGCAAGTGAATCCGCAACATGTGCAGACAGAATAACAAATCTGCAGGTCGTCGGGCATCTAGGAAATAGTGACCACAATATTGTACAGTTTCACTTGTCCTTCGCTAGGGGGACTTGTCAGGGAGTCACAAAAACACAACTTTAGGAAGGCAAAGTTTGACCAGCTTAGAGATGCCCTTAATCTGTCCTCAGAAATAAAAATACAAATAATAAATGGGGAATGTTTAAGAACACCCGAAATAGGCACTGTAAGCGGTTTATACCTTGTGGGAATAAAAGGATAAGAAATACGGAATACCCAATTAGGCAAAATAAAGAAATAAGAGGGGCAATTAACAGTAAAAAGAAAGCATTTAAACTACTAAAGCAGGATGGCACCGTTGAAGCTCTAAAAAACTATAGGGAGAAAAATACTTTATCTAAAAAACTAATTAAAGCTGCCAAAAAGGAAACCGAGAAGCTCATTGCTAAGGAGAATAAAACTAATCCCAAACTGTTCTTCAACTATATCAATAGTAAAAGATTCACAAGTGAAAGTGTAGGCCCCTTAAAAAATTGTGAGGAAAGAATGGTTGTAGATGACGAGGGAAAAGTTAATATATTAAACATCTTCTTCTCCACGGTTTTCACCGTGGAAAATAAAATGCTAGGTGAAATGCCGAGAGACAAAGAAAACCCTATATTAAGGGTCACCAATCTAACCCAAGAAGAGGTGCAAAACCGGCTAAATAAGATTAAAATAGATAAATCTCCGGGTCCGGATGGCATACACCCACGAGTACTCAGAGACCTACGTAATGTAATAGACAAACCATTATTTCTTATATTTAGGGATTCTATAGCGATAGGGTCTGTTCCACAGGACTGGCGCATAGCAAATGTGATACCAATATTCAAAGAGGGCTTTAAAAGTGAGCCTGGAAATTATAGGCCAGTAAGTCTAACCTCTATTGTTGGTAAAATATTTGAAGGGTTTCTGAGGGATGTTATTCTGGATTATCTCAATGAGAATAACTGTTTAACTCCATATCAGCATGGGTTTATGAAGAATTGCTCCTGTCAAAACAATCTAATCAGTTTTTATGAAGAGGTAAGCTATAGACTGGACCAAAGTGAGTCATTGGATGTATTATATCTTGATTTTTCCAAAGTGTTTGATACCGTGCCACACAAGAGGTTGGTACACAAAATGAGAATGTTGGGTCAAGGGGAAAATGTGTGTAAATGGGTAAGTAAGTGGCTTAGTGATAGAAAGCAGAGGGTGGTTATAAATGGTATATTCTCTAACTAGGTCGCTATGACTAATGGGGTGCCTCAGGGGTCGGTGTTGGGACCTATTCTCTTCAACATATTTATTAACGATCTGGTAGAAGGTTTACACAGTAAAATATAAATATTTACAGATGATACAAAACTATGTAAAGCAGTCAATACAAGAGAAGATAGTATTCTGCTACAGATGGATCTGGAGAAGTTGGAAACTTGGGCTGAAAGGTAGCTGATGGGGTTTAACCATGATAAATGTACAGTCATGGCCAAAAGTTTTGAGAATGGCACAAATATTATATTTTCACATGAACTGCTGCCCTCTGGTTTTTATGTGTGTTTGACAGATGTTTTTATCACAGACAGAAATATAATAATTGCAAACATATGAGTAACAAAAGCTTATATTGACAGTTAGAATGAGTTAATGCAGCAAGTCAATATTTGCTGTGTTGACCCTTCTTCTTCAGGACCTCTGCAATTCTCCCTGGCATGCTCTCAATCAACTTCTGGACCAAATCCTGACTGATAGCAGTCCTTTCTTGCACAATCAATGCTTTCATTTTGTCAGAATTTTTAGGTTTTTGTTTGTCCACCCGTCTCTTGATAATTGACCACAAGTTCTCAATGGGATTAAGATCTGGGGAGTTTCCAGGCCATGGACCCAAAATCTCTATGTTTTGTTCCCTGAGCCATTTAGTTATCACCTTTGCTTTATGGCAAGGTGCTCCATCATGCTGGAAAAGGCATTGTTGATCGCCAAACTGCTCTTGGAGGGTTGGGAGAAGTTGCTCTTGGAGGACATTCTGGTACCATTCTTTATTCATGGCTGTGTTTTTAGGCAAGACTGTGAGAGAGCCGAGTCCCTTGGCTGAGAAGCAACCCCACACATGGTTTCAGGATGCTTAACAGTTGGCATGAGACAAGACTGGTGGTAGCGCTCACCTTGACTTCTCCGAATGAGGCGTTTTCCTGATGTCCCAAACAATCGAAAAGGGGATTCATCAGAGAAAATAACTTTACTCCAGTCCTCAGCAGTCCACTGCCTGTACCTTTTGCAGAATATCAGTCTGTCCATGATGTTTTTTCTGGAGAGAAGTAGCTTCTTTGCTGCCCTCCTTGACACCAGGCCTTGCTCCAAGAGTCTCCGCCTCACAGTGCGTGCAGATGCACTCACACCTGCCTGCTGCCATTCCTGAGCAAGCTCTGCACTGCTGGTAGCCCGATCCCGCAGCTGAAACACTTTTAATAGATGGTCCTGGCGCTTGCTGGTCTTTCTTGGGCGCCCTGAAGCCTTTTTGGCAACAATGGAACCTCTCTCCTTGAAGTTCTTGATGATGCGATAGATTGTTGACTGAGGTGCAATCTTTCTAGCTGCGATACTCTTCCCTGTTAGGCCATTTTTGTGCATTGCAATGATGACAGCACGTGTTTCTTTAGAGATAACCATGGTTAACAGAAGAGAAACAATGATGCCAAGCACCAGCCTCCTTTTAAAGTGTCCAGTGGTGTCATTCTTACTTAATCATGACAGATTGATCTCCAGCCATGTCCTCATCAACACCCACACCTGTGTTAATGGAGCAATCACTGAAAAGAGGTTAGCTGGTCCTTTTAAGGCAGGGCTGCAATGATGTTGAAATGTGTTTTGGGGGATAAAATTCATTTTCTAGCCAAATATTGACTTTGCAAGTAATTGCTGTTAAGCTGATCATTCTTTATAACATTCTGGAGTATATGCAAATTGCCATTAGAAAAAGTGAAGCAGTAGACTTTGTAAAAGTTAATATTTGTGTCATTCTCAAAACTTTTGGCCATGACTGTAAGGTTATACACATGGGAAGAAGGAATCAATATCACCATTACACACTGAACGGGAAACCACTGGGTAAATCTGACAAGGAGAAGGACTTAGGGATCCTAGTTAATGATAAACTTACCTGGAGAAACCAGTGCCAGGCAGTGGCTGCCAATGCAAACAGGATCATGGGGTGCATTAAAAGAGGTCTGGATGCACATGATGAGAGCATTATACTGCCTCTGTACAAATCCCTGGTTAGACCGCAAATGGAGTACTGTGTACAGTTTTGGGCACCGGTGCTCAGGAAGGAAGTAATGGAACTAGAGCGTGTACAGAGGAGGGCAACAAAATTAATAAAGGGGGTGGGGGAACTACAATACCCAGAGAGATTAGCAAAATTAGGATTATTTAGTCTAGAAAAAAGACGACCGAGGGGCGATCTAATAACCATGTATAAGTATATAAGGGGCCAATACAAATATCTCTCCAAGGATCTGTTTATACCAAGGAAGGTGACGGTCACAAGGGAGCATCTCTGCATCTGGATTAGAGAAGGTTTTTCCACCAACCTAGAAGATGATTCTTTACTGTTAGGGCAGTGAGAATCTGGAATTCCTTGCCTGAGAAGGTGGTGATGGCAAACTCAGTCGAGGGGTTCAAAAGAAAGATTCTTGAAAACCCGGTCAGCAGGGCGCAAAAGACAGGAATCTTCTTAGTAAATGACAATCTTCATTTATTAAAAATTATTAAAAATTTATGCCACCTGAGGAAGACGGACTCACTCCGTTGAAACGCGTTGTGGATTCATTGTTTTACCATAATTTTTAATAATTTTTAATAAATGAAGATTGTCATTTACTAAGAAGATTCCTGTCTTTTGCGCCCTGCTGACCGGGTTTTCAAGAATCTTTCTCAATAGTATCCCACTCGGGGTACCCGGCTGGAGCAGCATTAGATTTCTTAATTGCTTACAACACTTACACCTGGCTGGCGCTCCTACAGACTGTCTATCCCACGTGTCTCATCGAGGGGTTCAAAAGAGGCCTGGATGTCTTCCTGGAGCGTAACAATATTGTATCTTGCAGTTATTAGGTTCTTTACAAGGATGTAGATCAGGGAATTTATTGTAACGGAATATAGGCCGAACTGGATGGACAAATGTCTTTTTTCAGCCTTGCTAACTATGTTAATGTGCTGCTTTTTGAGCCACTCCTTTGTTGCCTTGTCTTTATGTTTTGGGTCATTGTGTTGATGGAAGACACAGGCACGATCCAATGTCCTGGCGGAGGGAAGGAGATTGTCACTCAGGATTTTACAATACATGGCTCCATCAATTCTACCATTGATGCAATGAAGTAGTCCTGTACCCTTAGCAGAGAAACACCCCCAAAACATAATGTTTCCACCTCCATGATTGACAGTGGGCACGGTGTTCTTTGGGTCATAGGAAGCATTTATCTTCCTCCAAACACGGCGAGTTGAGTTAATGCCATAGAGTTCAATTTTTGTCTCATCTGACCACAAAACCTTCTCCCAATCACTTACAGAATCATCCTGGTGTTCATTGGCAAACTTCAGACGAGCCTGCACATGTGCCTCCTTGAGCAGGGGGACCTTGCAGGCACTGCAGGATTTTAAACCTTTACGGCGTAATGTGTTAGCAATGGTTTTATTGGTGACTGTGGTACCAGCTGCCTTGAGATCATTAACAAGTTACCCCTTGTAGTTTTACACCTTCCCCATGATCAAGGATACCCCACGAGGTGAGATTTTGCATGGAGCTCCAGATCGATGTCGATGGAGTCATTTTGTATTTCTTCCATTTTCTTACTATTGCACCAACAGTTGTCTCCTTCTCACCCAGCGTCTTACTTATTGTTTTGTAGCACATTCCAGCTTTGTGCAGGTCTATAATCTTGTCCCTGACATCCTTATAAAGCTCTTTGGTCTTGCCCATGTTGTAGAGGTTAGACTTTGACTAATTAATTGAGTGTGTCGACAGGAGTCTTTTATAAAGGTGACTTTGTAAGACAGCTGTCTTTAATGTAGGTAACTAGTTGATTAGGAGCGTCTAACTGGTCTGTAGGAGCCAGAACTCTTAATGGTTGGTATGGGATCAAATACATTTATTTGCATTTTGCAGCTTTATAAATAATTTATAAATGACTGTCAATCGACAGCGATCTGGGGCACCATGCAAAATCTCACCTCATGGGGTATCATTGATCATCGGGAAGGTGTAAAACTACAAGGGGGAACTTATTAATGATCTGTCAAGCGTGGAGGTGGAAATATTATGTTTTGGGAGTGTTTCTCTGCTAAGGGTACATGACTACTTCGTCACATCAATGGGAGAATGGATGGAGCCATGAACCGTATAATCCTGAGTGAAAACCTCCTTCCCTCCACCAGGACATTAAAAATGGTTAGTGCCTGTGTCTTCCAGCAAAACAATGACCCATAACATACAGCCAAGGCAACAAAGGAGTGGCTTAAAAAGCAGCACATTAAGGTCATGGAGTGGCCTAGCCAGTCTACAGACCTTAATCCAGAGGTGGGGAATATTTTTTCTGTCAAGGGCCATTTGGATATTTATACCATCCTTCGGGGGCCATACAAACTCCGCCCA
Source organism: Oophaga sylvatica (assembly GCA_033576555.1). Classification (NCBI taxonomy): domain Eukaryota; kingdom Metazoa; phylum Chordata; class Amphibia; order Anura; family Dendrobatidae; genus Oophaga; species Oophaga sylvatica. The sequence continues at coordinate 101,292,228 of JARQOD010000010.1, forward strand.
CAAAGTACATCCTTACTTTGGCACTGGTGTCAGGTCATAATCTTTCATTGCATGCCCTTCAGTGTTCAGTAGTGAACACTACATGTGTACTTACAGAGCAAGAAGAAATTAATGAGCTGGTGGCAATCAAAATACAGCTCCCTGCCAAAGCACAGCAGTCCCTGAGAATCTGCCCGGGGGCCGGATAAAAGGTCATCGAGGGCCGTAAATGGCCCTGGGGCCTGAGGTTCCCCACCCCTGCCTTAATCCCATAGAAAACTTATGTAGGGAGTTGAAGCTCCGAGTTGCCAAGCGACAGCCTCAAAATCTTAATGATTTAGAGATGATATGCAAAGAGGAGTGGACCAAAATTGCTCCTTACATGTGCGCAAACCTCGTCATCAGCTACAAAAATCATCTGACTGCTGGGCTTTCCAACAAGGGTTTTGCCACCAAGTATTACATCTAGCTTGCCAGAGGGATCAAATACTTATTTCTCACTGCAAAATGCAAATAAATTTTTATAATTTATACAATGTGATTTTCTGGATTTTATTTTTGATATTCTGTCTCTCAATGTTAAAATTAACCTACCCTGAAAATTATAGACTGTTCATGTCTTTGTCAGTGGGCAAACTTACAAAATCAGCAAGGGATCAAATACTTATTTCCCCCACTGTATTTCTAAAGGTGCTATTGGCTTGAAAATCTCACCAGATATCAGCAACAACCTATCCTATTCACACAGGCAAAGAAATTAAACCATAGATATCCATAAATTGTGTAATAATGAGAAATAACACAGGGAAAACGTATTGAATTAATACTTTGTACAAAAGCTTTTGTTGGTGATGAATAGTGTTGAGCGATACTGCTCGATATCTAAAAATATCGTATCGAAATGGTATCGCCGATATCACTAAATATCGGCGATATCCGATTCCGATACCGGAAGTCCAATGTAAGTCTATGGGAACAAAATATCGCAACTAAAAAAAAACCTTTATTTCCTTGTAAACACTAAATATACACACATAGAATACATATATATATATATATATATATTATACATGTCATTGTGACATATATATACATATATGTATAGTTTATACACTTCTACATAGTAAAATATCCTCTGATTCAATTGCCGGGTAAAGCCGGCTTCTGTGAAAATACAGAAGCACCCGACATGAAATGACACTTGGTGTACATAGGGTTAACCATGTCTTTTCATGTCGTTTGCAATCTGATTTGCACAAACAATTACATCAGTCTATGTGTGCAAAATTTCACACCTGTAGGGGTTAATTAAAGGTGTAAATTCATTGTAAAAAAAACTGACTTTTTTGCTACGAATTTACACCTTTAATTAACCCCTACAGGTGTGAAATTTTGCACACTTACACTCATGTAATTGTTTGTGCAAATCAGATATCAAACTACATGAAAAGACATGGTTAACTCTATGTAAACCAAGTGTCATTTCATGTCGGGTTCTGCATTTTCACAAAAGCCGGCAATTGAATTAGCGGCTATTATACTATGTAGAAGTGTATGAACTATAAATATAAATATATATATATGTGTCACAAATTCAATGACATGTATATATATATATATATAATATATATATATATATATATATAATATGAGGTGTAAAATTGCTGAAAAAAAATGCGTGGGTTCCCGCCCTATTTTCGCAACCAGACAGACAAAGCCAGTGAGTGGGGGCAGATAATAATAGCCCAGAGAGGGACCATTATTTTTGGCCCCCCCCGACTACTAACATCTGGCCCCAGACACCCCAGAAAGGGCAAATCTCTAATTAGATTTGCCCTTTCTGGCACTTTGCCCGTCTATTCCCATTGCCCTGTGGCGGTGGCGAATGGGTTAATAAGGGGTTAAAATGACCTTGCAATTGAAAGGTCACTTTAAGCCAGGTTAATATTTGAGAGCTGTCAATCAGACAACTATCAATTATTAATCCTATTGTATGAAAGAAAAATCAAACACACACACTTTAATAAAAAAGAAGTTTAATGAAATAATCACACAGTTTTTGACCATATTTTATTTACCTGCTAAAACCATTTCCTGTAATAAAAATAAAATAATAAAGCAAAATTATTCTTACCAATCCGATGTACACTCAGGTCCCACGGTGTAATCCATCAGAAAGGGTTAATGTTTACTGCAGGGACCGCAGCTAATGCTGCAGCCTCACAGTAAACCCCCAAATGAATGAGTTCCTCTCCTGGCTGATAGGAGAGGAAGTGGAAAGCTTAATTGATTGCTTTCCACTTTCACTTCAGGTCAGCCAGGGACACAATCAGTGACGTCAGAGGGAACTGGTTAACAAAAATAGGGGATCCCCTCGAAAAAAATGGCGTGGGGTTCCCCCTATTTTTGTTAACCAGCCAGATGAAGCAGACCGCTGAGGCCTGGATTTTCAGGCTGTTAAGGAGCCAAGATCCATGGACCTTGCCAGCCTGATAATACCAGGCCACAGCAGTCTGCATATCTTGGCTGATTAACAAAAATAGGGGATCCCCTCGAAAAAAAATTGGCGTGGGGTCCCCCCTATTTTTGTTAACCAGCCAGATGAAGCAGACCGCTGAGGCCTGGTTTTTCAGGCTGGTAAGGATCCAATATCCATGGACCTTACAAGCCTGATAATACCAGGCCACAGCAGTCTGCTTAGCTTGGCTGGTTAACAAAAATAGGGGATCCCCTCGAAAAAAAAACGGCGTAGGGGTCCCCTATTTTTGTTAACCAGCCAAGTAAAATGCAGACTGCTGCGGCCTGGTATTAAAAGACTGTCAAGGCCCATGGATTTTGGCCCTCAACAGCCTGATAATACCAGGCTACAGCAGCCCCACATTTGGCGCATCAAAAGATGTGCCAATTGTGGCACTTTACCCGGCTCTTCCCACTTGCCCTGTAGCGGTGGCAAGCGGGGTAATAAGGGGTTAATGTCACCGTTGATTGCACGGTGACAATAAGCCCGGTTAATAATGGAGAGGCTGTCAATAAGACACCGATCCATTATTAATCCCAAAGTTATTAAATGCATAAAAAAAAGACAAAGCAAGAAAAAAGTATTTTAATGAAATAAAAGAGACAACACAGTTTTCATTTCTTTTATTATACACTCATTCCTGCGATGCCATAGATCTCCTGTAAAAAAAGAAAAAAAACAAACCAACAGTATACCACCTGTCCGACGCAGTCCATAGTAACGACAGTCCCACGACGATCCAGCTCTGCTACATCGCAATGACAGGCAGAGCCTGTCATCCGACGCAGCACAGCTGATTACCTGCTTCCCCGGCGGTGACGTCATCGGACTGACTGCTTTACGGCCGGGATTACCCAGCAGTCACTGCAGTTATCGCGAGAAACTGCATGTGACCGCCGGGGAGAAGAGGATGGCGGCCATGAAGCAGTCCAGGACGTGACCCGGAGATTTTCTGCCAGGTAAGTGCCGCTGACTCCTGACAGACCCGACCGACGGACACTGACAGTGACAGACCCGACCGACGGACACAGACAGTGACAGTGACAAATCCGATTCCGGTATTCGATATGACGAAAATATCGGTATTCGGAATCGAAAGGCCGATACAGCTAATATCGGCCGATATCCGATATTTGCAGTATCGTATCGCTCAACACTAGTGATGAAGCATCAAGATGTCTTCTGTATGGAGAAACTAGTCACATGCATTGCTCAGGTGTGGCAAATAATAAAAAGTATAATTTAGCTACAAAAACCATTGTAATGTTCACCTCTTTGCTTGCAGGCATATGAGGTTAGATTAATAGGTGGTTTTCTGATGTCAGGTTCCCTTTTGAGTTAAGAGATCACAATATACTATTTAGTAGTGGCTAGAAATGCTCATGATCACAAAGGGATTTAAAGCAGCGGTTTACTGGAGCTTTTTAGGGTAAGAAGTCTCAATTTTTTAGTGTATATTTTAGTAGTGTATAAGAGGTTCTGCAGAATTAAAAAAAAAATCATATTTTATTGCAGCTCTACTTCCATGAAGTGAGTAGGGTCCAAGCTGTAATACCGTACACAATCTGTGGACAGCCATGACCCTGTTTGTGAAAGAAGGAAGTCATGTTTTTCATATGTTTTACAATAAATTAAACCCTTTGACATCCTAAATGTTAAATACATTACATCTCTTTGTACGTTCTGCAGGTCAGAGCTGCATTTAATTAATTTGGGATTTAAGTATGTCTTTGCCTTTCATTAGTCTGTTCTTCCAGTTAATGGTACTGCCATTCAGTTAACCAGTAGACATGATAGGTTGACTCTATACATCAAAAGGGTTTTGTTTTTAGAAATCATAAAGCTGTTTTTCTGACATTAAGCATTGGAGCACTGAACTTATTCCATCAAAAAAGACTTTGAAGCACCAAATATAGGTTTTGGCCTTGTGAATGGTCATTTTGTTCTAAGGCTCTCACATTATAGTGGTTTTAATAGATGGAAGAGGTACAATGACTGATTTATCATCTCACAGACAGAGCTGCATTTGTGATTTTAACTCATTAGAGATCTCAGTAGATTTATCCTACAGATTCAGGATTAGAAAAGGACAATTGATGTCTGAACAGAAGATGACAGTTTAAGACTGTAGTGTGTCTTCAGCCATTGAAGAAAGTCGTGGTAGCCTATATCTTGAATGGTGTTTTGGCACTTTTGAGTCCACAAGTCCCAAACTATTCTTGGAAACATTTATTTGATGATTCAATGAGGACTTTAATCGAAGTCTATGAAGATGTATTAAGCGGTTCTCCGTTGTAATTAATCATGTAACGTTTAGAGAGAAGTGTTTGATAGAACAAGTGTTACTCTTATCTTCTAGTGTGCCATGCGTGATCATCCTTGCTCTGCTTCATTATCATTCCTCCGCACATTTTGCTACAGACAGTTGAACTTTTATTTCAGGAAATACAGTTAGTTAAGAAAGACATTTAGTATCTCCACTTCTTTTATGCAAGGGAATATCACTGAGTTGCATTCATTGTGTGCAGGCTGTATAGCCACTGGCTATGAGGAGCATTGGTAGTCTGTCACTCTGAACAGTTTTCTACTGACAGCTTCATTTGTAACCTTGTTTTCTGCTTCTTGAGCTCCAAAGTCATTAAAGTTCAAATTGTGCCTCTTCCATCTCATTGGTGACTGGCTTCCTGATTTTCTTTTTACAAATATAATTGACAGATATTAATTTTGGATGTTGAATTAAATATACATACTATTATTTGTGCTAAGAGTGTGTCAACTCCATGGTGTAAAAACCCCAAATATCTACAGGTGTAGCAAACTTTATCTTGACATTTGGCACATTAAATGTTATTGAAAATAGTCCATCAATATATGATTGGTGGGGGGTGCCACCCAGCACCCCCAAGGATCAGCAATTATCGGCGGCAGACAGAAGTTCTCGGATGATGCTGGAACAAAGCAGCTCCATCAAAACTATAGTAGCTGAAGCCTTTTAATAAATCCCTGCCTTATTCATATGAATAGGGGTAGATCTGTAGTATCCAGCCACTATAGAAATGACGGAGCTGCAGTGTTTCGGCAGCAACCTAGAACTTCCTGCTGATTGGGCAGGAATACCAGGTTCTGCACCCCGACCGGCCATATATTGAAGGCCCATCATAAGGATAGACCATCAATAAAAAAGTAGTGGCCAAACACTTTTGTTTCATAAATCAATAATAATACACATGAAAATAAGGAACTTTGTAATATATTTATCAGAGAAATCCACTTCTTTTTCCTTCAGGACTTATGTTTCATTATGAAATTTTTCAATTCATGGGTAAAATCTGTATTCAGTGAAGTCAGATAATTACATTACTGAGATAGGAGATGGCAGTTGGCACTGATAAGATTCTATGTATATGAGAGGGGAGGAGCTCTGAATCTAGCTCCTCCCTCCTCCTCTCCCGTCTACGTAGAGTCTTATAAAAACCAACTGCTATCTTATAAAAAACATCTTCTATCTCAGTAGTGTAACAATCTGTCCTCACTGAATACGGATTTTACCTGTCAATTGAGAATTTTGAAAATGAATGATCAGTCCTGGTGGAGAAAGAAGAAGATTTCTCCGATAAGATATATTACAAAGTTCCTTATTTTCATGTGTATTATTGATTTATGAAATAAAAATGAAAGCAACGGTTACACTTTATGGTCTCTACATTTGTACATCTTGTTTTAATTCAACTAATTTTTTTAAAGATGAGGAATAGCAACAGCATCCTATTAAAGACCCCCATCTAGAATGGCCAAGTCAAGCTTCAAGTGCTTTACTCCAAAATGTACCTGTTGATAATATTGGCAACTATTGAATCTTATGATGATTGGATTATGTGATGGTATATAACCTTGAAAGACCCCTCAATGCTTGTAAAAGTGGGCACTTGACTATGACTAAGGACGCTATCAGAAATCCTCTTTTTACATTTATGACAGATAAGCTCTAGATTTTCTTTCAGAGCCTGGGAATATTGGATTTTCATCTGTTTTGCGGTATGTGGAGACTGCACTCATTTTCCCATTCATGAAATCTATGTGAAACTTTAAATCCAATTGTTTCCATGTATGTAACACTGGCTCACAGAAAACACAACGATTAACCACAATAGATCTCGGAAGACTAAACAATTTGCAATGTTTGTAAAATCATTGTTCTTAGAGAAATACTAGGGGTTTCCTAGTGACAAGGACTTGGAGCTCAATGTCATTTATTTTAGGGTGATAACCCCTGCAGTTAGGTAGGGCTTATAAGTAGGGCATATGACAGGAATAGTTAATATTTGTATCATCTGACTACACAATGGCAAACATTTGTTTGAGAACTGATATTGGTTACATTGTTTTGAAGTCTACAAGTGACTCCTTATATGTATCATGATTGGTGTATGCCAGGTCTGAGATTTAGAAGAAAAAAAAGGGGGAGACAAGTGCACATAGGGTGATATTGAAAGGTACAGATGAGAAGGAAGTTATGGGGTTGCTCACCTGAAAGGTTTGTTATCGTCACAACTCCAATAATTGCCCATGAATATTACAGCTGCTGCAGTCATGTCGACAAATGAACGTGAACCCTCTTTTTCATATCGATAAATAGAAAAAGGAGATTTGACATTTCAGAGTAGGCCGTGCTGCTGTATGAAGGAAGCGGTTCCAGAATAGCAATTTCATAGTTTTTATTTTACGTGCTTTGTGCTCGCACCGAGCTCTTTTTCAAAAACAAACTACATTGCACCTGTGCACCTATGCTATGTAGTTTTTTTTGTGTAAAAGAGCTTGGTGCGAGCGAGTATATGTCATAAATATCCGCTGAAGATCCCGCACCTTGGGCTCCTACCTGGTGAGAGCATGCGGGTCCTCCAGCATGTGTTCCACTAGGTCACGTGGGGCTTGGATGGAGAGGTAACTGCTCTAGTTTAACGTTCTCTCCCATGTCTGGGAGTAACAGAACAGCCTCAGCGAGGTCAACTGTAAGACAATACATGCCCATTACCTTTCTCCATATATGCAACCATTTTTTTTCTACCTGATGAGAGCATGCGGGTCCTCCAACCTCTGTTCCGCTGGGTCATGTAGAGCTTGTGAAGAAAGGTGGCTGCTCTAGTTTATCGTTCTCTCCCAAGTCTTTGGGAGTAACAGAACATCCTCAGCAAGGTCAAATATAAAATGATACATGCCACTTACTTTCTCAGCATATGCAGCAATTTTTTTCATTTGGATTATCAAAAAATTTGTTGGCATTTGGTCACTTTTACGCAAAATTTTCTTTAGCAATTGATTTTTTACTTTATATATATTTTTAAGCACTAACACTTTAACAAAATGTCTCTCCACATCTAATGATAACTGCTTGTTTTCATTTCAATTTCTTTGGAACCAGGTATAATATCCAGCCATTGTTGGGAAAATTCAGTGAATGTGAGAATTTACTTCTCTCTGTGGGAGTCCAACCCGGGGAAATCGATGGAGTTCTTATTGATGCTGGATGCTCATCCATGCAGTTTGACAGTCCTAAAAGAGGCTTTTCACTGAGTAAGGATGGCCCTTTAGACATGAGAATGGATCATAGCAGGTAAGTGGCTTTTAACCCATAATGATAAAAGCAGTAATGTACTTTATATTTGCTCCAGTGCTACTAGGGAGCACCCAGTAAGGATTTAAGTGGAACCCACTTATTTACACACATACGATAGTTCAGTGACATCAAGTAACAGTGCAGAGGGACTGTAATAATGGTGTCCCTGGTATCAGAGGGCATCTGCACATCTTATTAGTATTATTTTGCATTGCTTGTATAGCGCTATCATATTCTGCAGCTTTTTACAGACATCATCATCACTGTTCCCTATCTGTATGTCTTTGGAGTGTGGGAGGAAACCAGGGAACTCAAAGGAAAACCATGCAAACACGGGGAGAACATACAAGCTCATTGTAGATGTTCTCTTTGGTGGGATTTGATCCCTCGACCCCACTGCTGACTTCTATGCAATCATTGCTCAGACCTTGTCACCTGCAGAAAAGGAAAAAAAAAGCAAAGGTCCATTTCTATAAACATAAGTCGCTGACAAATGCCCTGACATACAGTGCAATACATCGGTAGCTTTCATTGTAAAAAGAAGAACAAAAAAGAAGAAACAACGTTGTATACTTTTTTTTACTGTGTCCCACTGCATAGGAAAGCATAGTAGACTACGCATTCTACTGATAGTAGACCCTGATTCCAGCAATGTGACATTTACTGGTCTACTTGGTATAGTTTTGATAAAATCACTGTTTTATCTGCTGCAGATCTAGCAGTTCTGTAAGCTCTGTGTAACCCCGCCCACACCACTGATTGGCCACTTTCTGTGTACATAGGCAGAAAGCTACCAATCAGTGGTGGGGGGTGGGGTTAGACTATATGGCAGCAGGTTTTCTAGTCCTCTAGTGATAATCTCCTGCTGTTAAAACACAGATTTTATAAAAACTACACTAAGCAGCCCAGTAGGTGACACATCACTGGACTCGGGCTCTCTGCCCTGACATTATGCTGCTCTCAGATTAGGTTGCAAGAATCTGGTGACAGAGTCCCTTTATGTATTCCTTTTGCCATGTCACCTTGTAAGATATTTTTCAAATACTACAGTGCCTACAAGTAGTATTCAACCCCCTGCAGATTTAGCTGGTTTGATAAGATGCAAATAAGTTAGAGCCTTCAAACTGCAAACGAGAGTAGGATTTATTAACAGAAGCATAAATCTTACAAACCAAAAAGTTATGTTGCTCAGTTGAATTTTAATAAATTTTAAACATAAAAGTGTGGGTCAATTATTATACAACCCCTATGTTTAATATTTCGTGGAATAACCCTTGTTTGCAATTACAGCTAATAATCGTCTTTTATAAGACCTGATCAGGCCGGCACAGGTCTGTGGAGTTATCTTGGCCCACTCCTCCATGCAGATCTTCTCCAAGTTATCTAGGTTCTTTGGGTGTCTCATGTGGACTTTAATTTTGAGCTCCTTCCACAAGTTTTCAATTGGGTTAAGGTCAGGAGACTGACTAGGCCACTCCAACACCTTGACTTTTTCCCTCTTGAACCAGGCCTTGGTTTTTTTGGCTGTGTGCTTTGGGTCGTTGTCTTGTTGGAAGATGAAATTACGACCCATCTTAAGATCCTTGATGGAGGAGCGGAGGTTCTTGGCCAAAATCTCCAGGTAGGGCGTGCTATCCATCCTCCCATGGATGCGGACCAGATGGCCAGGCCCCTTGGCTGAGAAACAGCCCCACAGCATGATGCTGCCACCACCATGCTTGACTGTAGGGATGGTATTCTTGGGGTCGTATGCAGTGCCATCCAGTCTCCAAACGTCACGTGTGTGGTTGGCACCAAAGATCTCGATCTTGGTCTCATCAGACCATAGAACCTTGAACCAGTCTGTCTCAGAGTCCTCCAAGTGATCATGAGCAAACTGTAGACGAGCCTTGACATGATGCTTTGAAAGTAAAGGTACCTTACGGGCTCGTCTGGAATGGAGACCATTGCGGTGGAGTACGTTACTTATGGTATTGACTGAAACCAATGTCCCCACTGTCATGAGATCTTCCCGGAGCTCCTTCCTTGTTGTCCTTGGGTTAGCCTTGACTCTTTGGACAAGCCTGGACTCGGCACGGGAGGAAACTTTCAAAGGCTGTCCAGGCGTGGAAGGCTAACAGTAGTTCCATAAGCCTTCCACTTACGGATGATGCTCCCAACAGTGGAGACAGGTAGGCCCAACTCCTTGGAAAGGGTTTTGTACCCCTTGCCAGCCTTGTGACCCTCCACGATCTTGTCTCTGATGGCCTTGGAATGCTCCTTTGTCTTTCCCATGTTAACCATGTATGAGTGCTGTTCACAAGTTTGGGGAGGGTCTTAAATAGTCAGAAAAGGCTGGCAAAAGAGATCATTAATCCACACATGTGAAGCTCATTATTTTGGTGCCTGAACTACTTCTTAATACTTTAGGGGGACCAAACAGAATTCTTGTGGTTTGAGGGGTTGAATAATAAATGACACTCTGAATTAACTTTTAAACGTTTTTTTTTAAAAAAAAAATTACAAAATTTTTTTTTGCTGCAGTGCATTTCCCACTTCCAGGCTGATCTACAGTACAAATGTCACAATGCCAAGTTAATTCCGCATGTGTCAACCAGCTAAATCTGCAGGGGGTTGAATACTACTTGTAGGCACTGTATATCCAGTATTCATCCGAAGAAATTCTAAATTCAGAAAGATACAAAATATGTTGTGTCCCATCAAACACACAGGACGCTGCCTACACCATGCTCATGATAAGATAATTGTCCAGCCAATTTATAAAGCCCATATAATATCAGAAATAATGTAGAAGAAAAGCGCAGAAAGAGCACAACGAGGAGACAGCGGCAGTCAAAGTCCAATTATAAAGTTTTGTTGAGGCAAGAAACTCCCCCTCCCACTTTTCTCTTCATATGCCGAGAACAGAGAGTGTGTAGTAACTGTTATCTTAAATTCCTCCTCCAGTATGTAGGCTGCAAAATAACAAAAATAGTCAGTCAACCAAGTTTTACTCTCAAAAGTAAGTGAAAGAAATCAACCTGGCGACTAATAAAGAGGTTATGGAAACAAATTAACCCTCAGTATTTATTTCTGAGAAAAGATCTTTTCCCCCTATACATAACCAGGCATTAACTTAGCACCTTTCATACTTCCCATTTGTTGCACTAGAAGATGATCACATAAATGTCTTGCTCTTCTGTCCACTGTTCTCCAAGATTAAAATCAGCCTCTGGCCATGCAGTAGACATATGGAAAACTCCTTTAATTGGAATCTGTGAGAAGAAGGGTCATAAAAAGTTTAATAAAATGATACCTTGATATCTGTGACCTGATGTCTTATTCCCGAAAAATCCTCATTTTTCTTAATATGTAAATTATCTATGGACATAAGAGAGATCCTCCTGAGAATCTGCCTCCAGAGCTTATTTTTATATGAAAGAGGGAGTTATCAATGTCAGACATGTAGCTCAGGAGAGCAGACTGTCAGTCATTACATGTCTCGCACTGGTAATGCCCCCTTTCTTTTAAAATAACATCTGGGGCAGATTCTCTGGGAGATCTGTGTCTGGCCATAGATCTTAACCCCTTACTGCCATCGGACGTACTATCCCGTCCATGGTACCTGGGCCCGTATGACCGGGGACGGGATAGTACGTCATAGGCGATCAGCTGCGCTCTGAGGGGAGCGCAGCTAATCGCCGCCGGGTGTCAGCTGATTATCACAGCTGACACCCATGACTGTGTGTCAGGAGCGGTCACGGACCGCTCCCGGCACATTAACCCCTTGCACACCGCGATCAAACATGATCGCGGTGTACTGGGGGCACAGGGGAGGATCGCGCAGGGTGGGGGCTCCTGCGCGCCCCCCTGAGACCTCAGAGCAGCGCGATGTGATCGCGCTGTTCTGAGGGCTTCCTCCCTCCCAGGACCCGGATCCAAGATGGCGCCGGGGTCCTGGAGGGAGGCGGCTACCTCAGTGCCTGCCGAGAGCAGCACTGAGAAGCCTGCTACACTGCCTGAGCGATCGCTGGTGTGACAGAGTGCTGTGCACACTGTCACACCAGCGATCTGATAAAATATGTGATGTCCCACCCTGGACAAAGTAAAAAAGTTAAAAAAGTAAAAATAACATGTGTAAAAAAAAAATCCAAAATAAATTAAAAAAAAAAAAAAATATTCCCCAATAAATTCACTTCTTCCTGTAAATAAAAAAAAAAAAACAATAAAAGTACACATATTTGGTATCGCCGCGTCCGTAACGACCCCCCCTATAAAATTGTCCCACTAGTTAACCCCTTTAGTGAACCCCTTAAAAAAAAAAAAAAAAAACGAAGCAAAAAATCAATGCTTATCATCATACCGCCGAACAAAAAGTGGAATAACACACGATCAAAAAGACCGATATAAAAAAACATGGTAACGCTGAAAACGTCATCTTGTCCGCAAAAAACGAGCCGTCATAAAGCATCATCAGCGAAAAAATAAAAAAGTTATAGCTCGCAGAATAAAGCGATGCAAAAATAATTATTTTTTATATAAAATTGTTTTTATTCTATAAAAGCGCCAAAACATGAAAAAATGATATAAATGAGGTATCGCCATAATCGTACTGACCCGAAGAATAAAACTGCTTTATCAATTTTACCACACGCGGAACGGTATAAACGCCTCCCCCAAAAAGAAATTCATGAATTGCTGATTTTTGTTCATTCTAACCTCCCAAAAATCGAAATAAAAAGCGAATCAAAAAACGTCACGTGCTCAAAAATGGTACCAATAAAAATGTCACTCGTCCCGCAAAAAATAAGACCTCACATGACTCTGTGGGCCAAAATATGCAAAAATTATAGCTCTCAAATGTGATGATGCAAAAACTATTTTTGCAATAAAAAGTGTCTTTTAGCGTGACAGCTGCCAATCATAAAAAACCCGCTATAAATAGTAAATCAAACCCCCCTTTATCACCCCTTAGTAAGGGAAAAATAATAAAATTAAAAAAAAGTATTTATTTCCATTTTCCCATTAGGGTTAGGGTTAGGGTTGCGGCTAAAGTTAGGGTTAGGGTTGGCGCTAAAGTTAGGATTAGGGTTAGGGTTGGATTAGGGGTGTGTTTAGGGTTAGGTTTGTGGTTAGGGTTGGGACTAGGGTTAGGGGTGTGTTGGGGTTAGGGTTGGAGTTAGAATTGGGGGTTTCAGCTGTTTAGGCACATCAGGGGCTCTCCAAATGTGACATGGCGTCTGATCTCAATTCCAGCCAATTCTGCGTTGAAAAAGTCAAACGGTGCTCCTTCACTTCTCAGCTCTGCCATGCGTCCAAACAGTAGTTTATCCCACATATGGGGTATCAGCGTACTCTGGACCCAAAGAGTTATTGTGCAATTTGTCCTATTTCTTCTGCTACCTTGGGAAAATAAAAAAACTGGGGGCGAAAATATCATTTTTGTACAAAAAAAAATATTTTTTTGTTTTTACGGCTGTACATTATAAACTTCTGTGAAGCACTTGGGGCTTCATAGCGCTCACCACACATCTAGATAAGTTCCTTGTGGGGTCTATTTTCCAAAATGGGGTCACTTGTTGGGGATTTCCACTGTTTAGGCGCATCAGGGGCTCTCCAAATGCGACATGACGCCCCCAGACCATTCCATCAAAGTCTGCAATCCAAAACGTCACTACTTCCCTTCCGAGCCCCAACGTGTACCCATACAGTAGTTTTCTCCCACATATTGGATATCAGCGTACTCAGGACAAATTGGACAACAACTTTTGGGGTCCAATTTCTCCTGTTACCCTTGTAAAAAATAAATATTGGGGCAAAAAAAATCATTTTTGCAAAAAAAAAAAGGATTTTTTATTTTTACGGCTGTGCGTTATAAACTTCTGTGAAGCACTTCGGGTTCAAAGTGCTCACCACACATCTAGACAAGTTCCTTGTGGGGTCTATTTTTCCAAAATGGGATCACTTGTGGGGGGTTTTCACTGTTTAGGCGCATCAGGGGCTCTCCAAATGCGACATGACGCCCCCAGACCATTCCATCAAAGTCTGCAATCCAAAACGTCACTACTTCCCTTCCGAGCCCTGACGTGCGCCCATACAGTAGTTTTTCTCCACATATTGGGTATCAGCGTACTCAGGACAAATTGGACAACAACTTTTGGGTTCCAATTTCTTCTGTTACCTTGTGAAAATAAAATATTGGGGACGAAAAAAATCATTTTTGTAAAAAAAAAAAAGATTTTTTATTTTTACGGCTGTACGTTATAAACTTTAGTGAAACACCTGGGGGTTAAAAGTTCTCACCACACATCTAGTAAGTTCCTTGAGGGGTCTAGTTTCCAAAATGGCGTCATTTATGGTGGTTTCCACTGTTTAGGCAGATCAGGAGCTCTCCAAACACGACATGGCGTCCAGCCAATTCTGCGTTGAAAAAGTCAGACTGCGCTCCTTCCCTTCCAAACTCTGCCATGCACCCAAACAGTGGTTTACCCCCACATATGGGGTATCAGCGCACTCAGGACAAATTGCACAATAACTTTTGGAGTCTGTTACCCTTGGAAAAATAAAAATTGGGGTGAAAAGATCATTTTTTTGGAAAAAATAATGATTTTTTAAATTTTACGGCTCT
>JARQOD010000010.1:101307045-101666677 GCA_033576555.1 Oophaga sylvatica
TTCTCTGCTAAGGGTACATGACTACTTCGTCACATCAATGGGAGAATGGATGGAGCCATGAACCGTATAATCCTGAGTGAAAACCTCCTTCCCTCCACCAGGACATTAAAAATGGTTAGTGCCTGTGTCTTCCAGCAAAACAATGACCCATAACATACAGCCAAGGCAACAAAGGAGTGGCTTAAAAAGCAGCACATTAAGGTCATGGAGTGGCCTAGCCAGTCTACAGACCTTAATCCAGAGGTGGGGAATATTTTTTCTGTCAAGGGCCATTTGGATATTTATACCATCCTTCGGGGGCCATACAAACTCCGCCCACAAAGTACATCCTTACTTTGGCACTGGTGTCAGGTCATAATCTTTCATTGCATGCCCTTCAGTGTTCAGTAGTGAACACTACATGTGTACTTACAGAGCAAGAAGAAATTAATGAGCTGGTGGCAATCAAAATACAGCTCCCTGCCAAAGCACAGCAGTCCCTGAGAATCTGCCCGGGGGCCGGATAAAAGGTCATCGAGGGCCGTAAATGGCCCTGGGGCCTGAGGTTCCCCACCCCTGCCTTAATCCCATAGAAAACTTATGTAGGGAGTTGAAGCTCCGAGTTGCCAAGCGACAGCCTCAAAATCTTAATGATTTAGAGATGATTGCAAAGAGGAGTGGACCAAAATTGCTCCTTACATGTGCGCAAACCTCGTCATCAGCTACAAAAATCATCTGACTGCTGGGCTTTCCAACAAGGGTTTTGCCACCAAGTATTACATCTAGCTTGCCAGAGGGATCAAATACTTATTTCTCACTGCAAAATGCAAATAAATTTTTATAATTTATACAATGTGATTTTCTGGATTTTATTTTTGATATTCTGTCTCTCAATGTTAAAATTAACCTACCCTGAAAATTATAGACTGTTCATGTCTTTGTCAGTGGGCAAACTTACAAAATCAGCAAGGATCAAATACTTATTTCCCCCACTGTATTTCTAAAGGTGCTATTGGCTTGAAAATCTCACCAGATATCAGCAACAACCTATCCTATTCACACAGGCAAAGAAATTAAACCATAGATATCCATAAATTGTGTAATAATGAGAAATAACACAGGGAAAACGTATTGAATTAATACTTTGTACAAAAGCTTTTGTTGGTGATGAATAGTGTTGAGCGATACTGCTCGATATCTAAAAATATCGTATCGAAATGGTATCGCCGATATCACTAAATATCGGCGATATCCGATTCCGATACCGGAAGTCAATGTAAGTCTATGGGAACAAAATATCGCAACTAAAAAAAACCTTTATTTCCTTGTAAACACTAAATATAACACATAGAATACATATATATATATATATATATATATATACATGTCATTGTGACATATATATATACATATATGTATAGTTTATACACTTCTACATAGTAAAATATCCTCTGATTCAATTGCCGGGTAAAGCCGGCTTCTGTGAAAATACAGAAGCACCCGACATGAAATGACACTTGGTGTACATAGGGTTAACCATGTCTTTTCATGTCGTTTGCAATCTGATTTGCACAAACAATTACATCAGTCTATGTGTGCAAAATTTCACACCTGTAGGGTTAATTAAAGGTGTAAATTCATTGTAAAAAAAACGACTTTTTTGCTACGAATTTACACCTTTAATTAACCCCTACAGGTGTGAAATTTTGCACACTTACACTCATGTAATTGTTTGTGCAAATCAGATATCAAACTACATGAAAAGACATGGTTAACTCTATGTAAACCAAGTGTCATTTCATGTCGGTTCTGCATTTTCACAAAAGCCGGCAATTGAATTAGCGGCTATTATACTATGTAGAAGTGTATGAACTATAAATATAATATATATATATATGTGCACATCATGACGTATATATATCATATATTAGACATGTATATATATATATATATGAGGTGTAAAATTGCTGAAAAAAAATGCGTGGGTTCCCGCCCTATTTTCGCAACCAGACAGACAAAGCCAGTGAGTGGGGGCAGATAATAATAGCCCAGAGAGGGACCATTATTTTTGGCCCCCCCCGACTACTAACATCTGCCCCAGACACCCCAGAAAGGGCAAATCTCTAATTAGATTTGCCCTTTCTGGCACTTTGCCCGTCTATTCCCATTGCCCTGTGGCGGTGGCGAATGGGTTAATAAGGGGTTAAAATGACCTTGCAATTGAAAGGTCACTTTAAGCCAGGTTAATATTGAGAGCTGTCAATCAGACAACTATCAATTATTAATCCTATTGTATGAAAGAAAAATCAAACACACACACTTTAATAAAAAAGAAGTTTAATGAAATAATCACACAGTTTTTGACCATATTTTATTTACCTGCTAAAACCATTTCCTGTAATAAAAATAAAATAATAAAGCAAAATTATTCTTACCAATCCGATGTACACTCAGGTCCCACGGTGTAATCCATCAGAAAGGGTTAATGTTTACTGCAGGGACCGCAGCTAATGCTGCAGCCTCACAGTAAACCCCAAATGAATGAGTTCCTCTCCTGGCTGATAGGAGAGGAAGTGGAAAGCTTAATTGATTGCTTTCCACTTTCACTTCAGGTCAGCCAGGGACACAATCAGTGACGTCAGAGGGAACTGGTTAACAAAAATAGGGGATCCCCTCGAAAAAAAATGGCGTGGGGTTCCCCCTATTTTTGTTAACCAGCCAGATGAAGCAGACCGCTGAGGCCTGGATTTTCAGGCTGTTAAGGAGCCAAGATCCATGGACCTTGCCAGCCTGATAATACCAGGCCACAGCAGTCTGCATATCTTGGCTGATTAACAAAAATAGGGGATCCCCTCGAAAAAAAATTGGCGTGGGGTCCCCCCTATTTTTGTTAACCAGCCAGATGAAGCAGACCGCTGAGGCCTGGTTTTTCAGGCTGGTAAGGATCCAATATCCATGGACCTTACAAGCCTGATAATACCAGGCCACAGCAGTCTGCTTAGCTTGGCTGGTTAACAAAAATAGGGGATCCCCTCGAAAAAAAAACGGCGTAGGGGTCCCCCTATTTTTGTTAACCAGCCAAGTAAAATGCAGACTGCTGCGGCCTGGTATTAAAAGACTGTCAAGGCCCATGGATTTTGGCCCTCAACAGCCTGATAATACCAGGCTACAGCAGCCCCACATTTGGCGCATCAAAAGATGTGCCAATTGTGGCACTTTACCCGGCTCTTCCCACTTGCCCTGTAGCGGTGGCAAGCGGGGTAATAAGGGGTTAATGTCACCGTTGATTGCACGGTGACAATAAGCCCGGTTAATAATGGAGAGGCGTCAATAAGACACCGATCCATTATTAATCCCAAAGTTATTAAATGCATAAAAAAAAGACAAAGCAAGAAAAAAGTATTTTAATGAAATAAAAGAGACAACACAGTTTTCATTTCTTTTATTATACACTCATTCCTGCGATGCCATAGATCTCCTGTAAAAAAAGAAAAAAAACAAACCAACAGTATACCACCTGTCCGACGCAGTCCATAGTAACGACAGTCCCACGACGATCCAGCTCTGCTACATCGCAATGACAGGCAGAGCCTGTCATCCGACGCAGCACAGCTGATTACCTGCTTCCCCGGCGGTGACGTCATCGGACTGACTGCTTTACGGCCGGGATTACCCAGCAGTCACTGCAGTTATCGCGAGAAACTGCATGTGACCGCCGGGGAGAAGAGGATGGCGGCCATGAAGCAGTCCAGGACGTGACCGCCGGAGATTTTCTGCCAGGTAAGTGCCGCTGACTCCTGACAGACCCGACCGACGGACACTGACAGTGACAGACCCGACCGACGGACACAGACAGTGACAGTGACAAATCCGATTCCGGTATTCGATATGACGAAAATATCGGTATTCGGAATCGAAAGGCCGATACAGCTAATATCGGCCGATATCCGATATTTGCAGTATCGTATCGCTCAACACTAGTGATGAAGCATCAAGATGTCTTCTGTATGGAGAAACTAGTCACATGCATTGCTCAGGTGTGGCAAATAATAAAAAGTATAATTTAGCTACAAAAACCATTGTAATGTTCACCTCTTTGCTTGCAGGCATATGAGGTTAGATTAATAGGTGGTTTTCTGATGTCAGGTTCCCTTTTGAGTTAAGAGATCACAATATACTATTTAGTAGTGGCTAGAAATGCTCATGATCACAAAGGGATTTAAAGCAGCGGTTTACTGGAGCTTTTTAGGGTAAGAAGTCTCAATTTTTTAGTGTATATTTTAGTAGTGTATAAGAGGTTCTGCAGAATTAAAAAAAAAATCATATTTTATTGCAGCTCTACTTCCATGAAGTGAGTAGGGTCCAAGCTGTAATACCGTACACAATCTGTGGACAGCCATGACCCTGTTTGTGAAAGAAGGAAGTCATGTTTTTCATATGTTTTACAATAAATTAAACCCTTTGACATCCTAAATGTTAAATACATTACATCTCTTTGTACGTTCTGCAGGTCAGAGCTGCATTTAATTAATTTGGGATTTAAGTATGTCTTTGCCTTTCATTAGTCTGTTCTTCCAGTTAATGGTACTGCCATTCAGTTAACCAGTAGACATGATAGGTTGACTCTATACATCAAAAGGGTTTTGTTTTTAGAAATCATAAAGCTGTTTTTCTGACATTAAGCATTGGAGCACTGAACTTATTCCATCAAAAAAGACTTTGAAGCACCAAATATAGGTTTTGGCCTTGTGAATGGTCATTTTGTTCTAAGGCTCTCACATTATAGTGGTTTTAATAGATGGAAGAGGTACAATGACTGATTTATCATCTCACAGACAGAGCTGCATTTGTGATTTTAACTCATTAGAGATCTCAGTAGATTTATCCTACAGATTCAGGATTAGAAAAGGACAATTGATGTCTGAACAGAAGATGACAGTTTAAGACTGTAGTGTGTCTTCAGCCATTGAAGAAAGTCGTGGTAGCCTATATCTTGAATGGTGTTTTGGCACTTTTGAGTCCACAAGTCCCAAACTATTCTTGGAAACATTTATTTGATGATTCAATGAGGACTTTAATCGAAGTCTATGAAGATGTATTAAGCGGTTCTCCGTTGTAATTAATCATGTAACGTTTAGAGAGAAGTGTTTGATAGAACAAGTGTTACTCTTATCTTCTAGTGTGCCATGCGTGATCATCCTTGCTCTGCTTCATTATCATTCCTCCGCACATTTTGCTACAGACAGTTGAACTTTTATTTCAGGAAATACAGTTAGTTAAGAAAGACATTTAGTATCTCCACTTCTTTTATGCAAGGGAATATCACTGAGTTGCATTCATTGTGTGCAGGCTGTATAGCCACTGGCTATGAGGAGCATTGGTAGTCTGTCACTCTGAACAGTTTTCTACTGACAGCTTCATTTGTAACCTTGTTTTCTGCTTCTTGAGCTCCAAAGTCATTAAAGTTCAAATTGTGCCTCTTCCATCTCATTGGTGACTGGCTTCCTGATTTTCTTTTTACAAATATAATTGACAGATATTAATTTTGGATGTTGAATTAAATATACATACTATTATTTGTGCTAAGAGTGTGTCAACTCCATGGTGTAAAAACCCCAAATATCTACAGGTGTAGCAAACTTTATCTTGACATTTGGCACATTAAATGTTATTGAAAATAGTCCATCAATATATGATTGGTGGGGGGTGCCACCCAGCACCCCCAAGGATCAGCAATTATCGGCGGCAGACAGAAGTTCTCGGATGATGCTGGAACAAAGCAGCTCCATCAAAACTATAGTAGCTGAAGCCTTTTAATAAATCCCTGCCTTATTCTATGAATAGGGGTAGATCTGTAGTATCCAGCCACTATAGAAATGACGGAGCTGCAGTGTTTCGGCAGCAACCTAGAACTTCCTGCTGATTGGGCAGGAATACCAGGTTCTGCACCCCGACCGGCCATATATTGAAGGCCCATCATAAGGATAGACCATCAATAAAAAAGTAGTGGCCAAACACTTTTGTTTCATAAATCAATAATAATACACATGAAAATAAGGAACTTTGTAATATATTTTATCAGAGAAATCCACTTCTTTTTCCTTCAGGACTTATGTTTCATTATGAAATTTTTCAATTCATGGGTAAAATCTGTATTCAGTGAAGTCAGATAATTACATTATGAGATAGGAGATGGCAGTTGGCACTGATAAGATTCTATGTATATGAGAGAGGGGAGGAGCTCTGAATCTAGCTCCTCCCTCCTCCTCTCCCGTCTACGTAGAGTCTTATAAAAACCAACTGCTATCTTATAAAAAACATCTTCTATCTCAGTAGTGTAACAATCTGTCCTCACTGAATACGGATTTTACCTGTCAATTGAGAATTTTGAAAATGAATGATCAGTCCTGGTGGAGAAAGAAGAAGATTTCTCCGATAAGATATATTACAAAGTTCCTTATTTTCATGTGTATTATTGATTTATGAAATAAAAATGAAAGCAACGGTTACACTTTATGGTCTCTACATTTGTACATCTTGTTTTAATTCAACTAATTTTTTTAAAGATGAGGAATATGCAACAGCATCCTATTAAAGACCCCATCTAGAATGGCCAAGTCAAGCTTCAAGTGCTTTACTCCAAAATGTACCTGTTGATAATATTGGCAACTATTGAATCTTATGATGATTGGATTATGTGATGGTATATAACCTTGAAAGACCCCTCAATGCTTGTAAAAGTGGGCACTTGACTATGACTAAGGACGCTATCAGAAATCCTCTTTTTACATTTATGACAGATAAGCTCTAGATTTTCTTTCAGAGCCTGGGAATATTGGATTTTCATCTGTTTTGCGGTATGTGGAGACTGCACTCATTTTCCCATTCATGAAATCTATGTGAAACTTTAAATCCAATTGTTTCCATGTATGTAACACTGGCTCACAGAAAACACAACGATTAACCACAATAGATCTCGGAAGACTAAACAATTTGCAATGTTTGTAAAATCATTGTTCTTAGAGAAATACTAGGGGTTTCCTAGTGACAAGGACTTGGAGCTCAATGTCATTTATTTTAGGGTGATAACCCCTGCAGTTAGGTAGGGGCTTATAAGTAGGGCATATGACAGGAATAGTTAATATTTGTATCATCTGACTACACAATGGCAAACATTTGTTTGAGAACTGATATTGGTTACATTGTTTTGAAGTCTACAAGTGACTCCTTATATGTATCATGATTGGTGTATGCCAGGTCTGAGATTTAGAAGAAAAAAAAGGGGGAGACAAGTGCACATAGGGTGATATTGAAAGGTACAGATGAGAAGGAAGTTATGGGGTTGCTCACCTGAAAGGTTTGTTATCGTCACAACTCCAATAATTGCCCATGAATATTACAGCTGCTGCAGTCATGTCGACAAATGAACGTGAACCCTCTTTTTCATATCGATAAATAGAAAAAGGAGATTTGACATTTCAGAGTAGGCCGTGCTGCTGTATGAAGGAAGCGGTTCCAGAATAGCAATTTCATAGTTTTTATTTTTACGTGCTTTGTGCTCGCACCGAGCTCTTTTTCAAAAACAAACTACATTGCACCTGTGCACCTATGCTATGTAGTTTTTTTTGTGTAAAAGAGCTTGGTGCGAGCGAGTATATGTCATAAATATCCGCTGAAGATCCCGCACCTTGGGCTCCTACCTGGTGAGAGCATGCGGGTCCTCCAGCATGTGTTCCACTAGGTCACGTGGGGCTTGGATGGAGAGGTAACTGCTCTAGTTTAACGTTCTCTCCCATGTCTGGGAGTAACAGAACAGCCTCAGCGAGGTCAACTGTAAGACAATACATGCCCATTACCTTTCTCCATATATGCAACCATTTTTTTTCTACCTGATGAGAGCATGCGGGTCCTCCAACCTCTGTTCCGCTGGGTCATGTAGAGCTTGTGAAGAAAGGTGGCTGCTCTAGTTTATCGTTCTCTCCCAAGTCTTTGGGAGTAACAGAACATCCTCAGCAAGGTCAAATATAAAATGATACATGCCACTTACTTTCTCAGCATATGCAGCAATTTTTTTCATTTGGATTATCAAAAAATTTGTTGGCATTTGGTCACTTTTACGCAAAATTTTCTTTAGCAATTGATTTTTTACTTTATATATATTTTTAAGCACTAACACTTTAACAAAATGTCTCTCCACATCTAATGATAACTGCTTGTTTTCATTTCAATTTCTTTGGAACCAGGTATAATATCCAGCCATTGTTGGGAAAATTCAGTGAATGTGAGAATTTACTTCTCTCTGTGGGAGTCCAACCCGGGGAAATCGATGGAGTTCTTATTGATGCTGGATGCTCATCCATGCAGTTTGACAGTCCTAAAAGAGGCTTTTCACTGAGTAAGGATGGCCCTTTAGACATGAGAATGGATCATAGCAGGTAAGTGGCTTTTAACCCATAATGATAAAAGCAGTAATGTACTTTATATTTGCTCCAGTGCTACTAGGGAGCACCCAGTAAGGATTTAAGTGGAACCCACTTATTTACACACATACGATAGTTCAGTGACATCAAGTAACAGTGCAGAGGGACTGTAATAATGGTGTCCCTGGTATCAGAGGGCATCTGCACATCTTATTAGTATTATTTTGCATTGCTTGTATAGCGCTATCATATTCTGCAGCTTTTTACAGACATCATCATCACTGTTCCCTATCTGTATGTCTTTGGAGTGTGGGAGGAAACCAGGGAACTCAAAGGAAAACCATGCAAACACGGGGAGAACATACAAGCTCATTGTAGATGTTCTCTTTGGTGGGATTTGATCCCTCGACCCCACTGCTGACTTCTATGCAATCATTGCTCAGACCTTGTCACCTGCAGAAAAGGAAAAAAAAAGCAAAGGTCCATTTCTATAAACATAAGTCGCTGACAAATGCCCTGACATACAGTGCAATACATCGGTAGCTTTCATTGTAAAAAGAAGAACAAAAAAGAAGAAACAACGTTGTATACTTTTTTTTACTGTGTCCCACTGCATAGGAAAGCATAGTAGACTACGCATTCTACTGATAGTAGACCCTGATTCCAGCAATGTGACATTTACTGGTCTACTTGGTATAGTTTTGATAAAATCACTGTTTTATCTGCTGCAGATCTAGCAGTTCTGTAAGCTCTGTGTAACCCCGCCCACACCACTGATTGGCCACTTTCTGTGTACATAGGCAGAAAGCTACCAATCAGTGGTGGGGGGTGGGGTTAGACTATATGGCAGCAGGTTTTCTAGTCCTCTAGTGATAATCTCCTGCTGTTAAAACACAGATTTTATAAAAACTACACTAAGCAGCCCAGTAGGTGACACATCACTGGACTCGGGCTCTCTGCCCTGACATTATGCTGCTCTCAGATTAGGTTGCAAGAATCTGGTGACAGAGTCCCTTTATGTATTCCTTTTGCCATGTCACCTTGTAAGATATTTTTCAAATACTACAGTGCCTACAAGTAGTATTCAACCCCCTGCAGATTTAGCTGGTTTGATAAGATGCAAATAAGTTAGAGCCTTCAAACTGCAAACGAGAGTAGGATTTATTAACAGAAGCATAAATCTTACAAACCAAAAAGTTATGTTGCTCAGTTGAATTTTAATAAATTTTAAACATAAAAGTGTGGGTCAATTATTATACAACCCCTATGTTTAATATTTCGTGGAATAACCCTTGTTTGCAATTACAGCTAATAATCGTCTTTTATAAGACCTGATCAGGCCGGCACAGGTCTGTGGAGTTATCTTGGCCCACTCCTCCATGCAGATCTTCTCCAAGTTATCTAGGTTCTTTGGGTGTCTCATGTGGACTTTAATTTTGAGCTCCTTCCACAAGTTTTCAATTGGGTTAAGGTCAGGAGACTGACTAGGCCACTCCAACACCTTGACTTTTTCCCTCTTGAACCAGGCCTTGGTTTTTTTGGCTGTGTGCTTTGGGTCGTTGTCTTGTTGGAAGATGAAATTACGACCCATCTTAAGATCCTTGATGGAGGAGCGGAGGTTCTTGGCCAAAATCTCCAGGTAGGGCGTGCTATCCATCCTCCCATGGATGCGGACCAGATGGCCAGGCCCCTTGGCTGAGAAACAGCCCCACAGCATGATGCTGCCACCACCATGCTTGACTGTAGGGATGGTATTCTTGGGGTCGTATGCAGTGCCATCCAGTCTCCAAACGTCACGTGTGTGGTTGGCACCAAAGATCTCGATCTTGGTCTCATCAGACCATAGAACCTTGAACCAGTCTGTCTCAGAGTCCTCCAAGTGATCATGAGCAAACTGTAGACGAGCCTTGACATGATGCTTTGAAAGTAAAGGTACCTTACGGGCTCGTCTGGAATGGAGACCATTGCGGTGGAGTACGTTACTTATGGTATTGACTGAAACCAATGTCCCCACTGTCATGAGATCTTCCCGGAGCTCCTTCCTTGTTGTCCTTGGGTTAGCCTTGACTCTTTGGACAAGCCTGGACTCGGCACGGGAGGAAACTTTCAAAGGCTGTCCAGGCCGTGGAAGGCTAACAGTAGTTCCATAAGCCTTCCACTTACGGATGATGCTCCCAACAGTGGAGACAGGTAGGCCCAACTCCTTGGAAAGGGTTTTGTACCCCTTGCCAGCCTTGTGACCCTCCACGATCTTGTCTCTGATGGCCTTGGAATGCTCCTTTGTCTTTCCCATGTTAACCATGTATGAGTGCTGTTCACAAGTTTGGGGAGGGTCTTAAATAGTCAGAAAAGGCTGGCAAAAGAGATCATTAATCCACACATGTGAAGCTCATTATTTTTGGTGCCTGAACTACTTCTTAATACTTTAGGGGGACCAAACAGAATTCTTGTGGTTTGAGGGGTTGAATAATAAATGACACTCTGAATTAACTTTTAACGTTTTTTTTAAAAAAAAAATTACAAAAATTTTTTTTTGCTGCAGTGCATTTCCCACTTCCAGGCTGATCTACAGTACAAATGTCACAATGCCAAGTTAATTCCGCATGTGTCAACCAGCTAAATCTGCAGGGGGTTGAATACTACTTGTAGGCACTGTATATCCAGTATTCATCCGAAGAAATTCTAAATTCAGAAAGATACAAAATATGTTGTGTCCCATCAAACACACAGGACGCTGCCTACACCATGCTCATGATAAGATAATTGTCCAGCCAATTTATAAAGCCCATATAATATCAGAAATAATGTAGAAGAAAAGCGCAGAAAGAGCACAACGAGGAGACAGCGGCAGTCAAAGTCCAATTATAAAGTTTTGTTGAGGCAAGAAACTCCCCCTCCCACTTTTCTCTTCATATGCCGAGAACAGAGAGTGTGTAGTAACTGTTATCTTAAATTCCTCCTCCAGTATGTAGGCTGCAAAATAACAAAAATAGTCAGTCAACCAAGTTTTACTCTCAAAAGTAAGTGAAAGAAATCAACCTGGCGACTAATAAAGAGGTTATGGAAACAAATTTAACCCTCAGTATTTATTTCTGAGAAAAGATCTTTTCCCCCTATACATAACCAGGCATTAACTTAGCACCTTTCATACTTCCCATTTGTTGCACTAGAAGATGATCACATAAATGTCTTGCTCTTCTGTCCACTGTTCTCCAAGATTAAAATCAGCCTCTGGCCATGCAGTAGACATATTGGAAAACTCCTTTAATTGGAATCTGTGAGAAGAAGGGTCATAAAAAGTTTAATAAAATGATACCTTGATATCTGTGACCTGATGTCTTATTCCCGAAAAATCCTCATTTTTCTTAATATGTAAATTATCTATGGACATAAGAGAGATCCTCCTGAGAATCTGCCTCCAGAGCTTATTTTATATGAAAGAGGGAGTTATCAATGTCAGACATGTAGCTCAGGAGAGCAGACTGTCAGTCATTACATGTCTCGCACTGGTAATGCCCCCTTTCTTTTAAAATAACATCTGGGGCAGATTCTCTGGGAGATCTGTGTCTGGCCCATAGATCTTAACCCCTTACTGCCATCGGACGTACTATCCCGTCCATGGTACCTGGGCCCGTATGACCGGGGACGGGATAGTACGTCATAGGCGATCAGCTGCGCTCCTGAGGGGAGCGCAGCTAATCGCCGCCGGGTGTCAGCTGATTATCACAGCTGACACCCATGACTGTGTGTCAGGAGCGGTCACGGACCGCTCCCGGCACATTAACCCCTTGCACACCGCGATCAAACATGATCGCGGTGTACTGGGGGCACAGGGGAGGATCGCGCAGGGTGGGGGCTCCCTGCGCGCCCCCCTGAGACCCTCAGAGCAGCGCGATGTGATCGCGCTGTTCTGAGGGCTTCCTCCCTCCCAGGACCCGGATCCAAGATGGCGCCGGGGTCCTGGAGGGAGGCGGCTACCTCAGTGCCTGCCGAGAGCAGGCACTGAGAAGCCTGCTACACTGCCTGAGCGATCGCTGGTGTGACAGAGTGCTGTGCACACTGTCACACCAGCGATCTGATAAAATACTGTGATGTCCCACCCTGGGACAAAGTAAAAAAGTTAAAAAAGTAAAAATAAACATGTGTAAAAAAAAAATCCAAAATAAATTAAAAAAAAAAAAAATATTCCCCCAATAAATTCACTTCTTCCTGTAAATAAAAAAAAAAAACAATAAAAGTACACATATTTGGTATCGCCGCGTCCGTAACGACCCCCCTATAAAATTGTCCCACTAGTTAACCCCTTTAGTGAACCCTAAAATATAAAATAAAACGAGCAAAAATCAATGCTTATCATCATACCGCCGAACAGAAGTGGATAAACACGATCAAAAAGACGATATAAAAAAAATGGTACCGCTGAAAACGTCATCTTGTCCCACAAAAACGGCGTCATAAGCATCATCAGCGAAAAATAAAAATTATAGCTCGCAGAATAAAGCGATGCAAATAATTATTTTTTATATAAAATTGTTTTTATCTAAAGCGCCAAACATGTAAAAAATGATATAAATGAGGTATTCGCCATAATCGTACTGCCGAAGATAAATGCTTTATCAATTTTACAACACGGGGAACGGTAAACGCTCCCCAAAAGAAATTCATGATTCTGATTTTGTTCATTTAACTCGCAAAATCGAATAAAAACGATCAAAAAACGTCACAGTCTCAAATGGACCAATAAAATGTCAACTCGTCGTCAAAAAATAAACTATGATCTGTGGGCCAAAATATGCAAATTTAGCTCTCAAATGTGATGATGCAAAAACTATTTTTGCATAAAAAGTGTCTTTTGCGTGACAGCTGCATCTAAAACCCGCTATAATAGTAATCAAATCCCCTTTATCACCCCCTTAGTAGGGAAAAATAATAAATTAAAAAAAGATTTATTCCATTTTCCATTAGGGGTAGGTAGGGTTGCGGCTAAAGTTAGGTTAGGGTTGCGCTAAGTTAGGATTAGGGTTAGGGTTGGATTGGGGTGTGTTAGGGTTTAGGTTTGTGGTTGGGTTGGACTAGGTTTATGGTGTGGTGGGTTAGGTGTTGGAGTTAGAATTGGGGTTTCAGCTGTTTAGGACATCAGGGGCTCTCAAATGTGACATGGCGTCGTCTCATTCCGCCAATTCTGGTTGAAAATCAACGTGGCTCTTCACTTCTCAGCTTGCATGCGTCCAAACAGAGTTTATCCCCACATATGGTATCAGCGTCTTGGACAAAGGTTATTGTGCAATTTGTCCTATTTCTTCGCTAGCCTTGGGAAAATAAAAACGGGGCAATATATCATTTTTGTACAAAAAAAATATATTTTTGTTTTACGCTGTACATTAAAACATTCTGTGAACACTTGGGCTTCATAGCGCTCACCACATCTAGATAAGTCCATTGGGGTATTTTCAAAATGGGTCACTGTTGGGATTTCACTGTTTAGGCGATCGGGGTCTCCAATGCGACTATGACGCCCTTTTCAGGACCTTCCATCAAAGCTGATCAAAGTCACTACTCCTCTCCGGCCCAACGTGTACCCATACAGTAGTTTTCTCCACATATTGGATATTCAGCGTACCGGACAAATTGGACGTACAATTTGGGGTCAATTTCACTGTATACCTTGTAAAAATGAAATATTGGGGCAAAATCATTTTTGCAAAAACAAGGATTTTTATTTTCCTGTGCGTTATAAACTTCTGTAAGCTTCGGGTCAAAGTGCTCACCAAATCTAGACAAGTTCTTGTAGGGGTCTATTTTCCAAAATGGTCACTTGAGGGAGTTTCCACTGTTAGGGCATCAGGGCTCTCCAAATGCGACATGACCCAGACCATTCCATCAAAGTCTGCAATCCAAACGTCACTCGGCCTCGAGCCTGACTGCGCCCATAATAGTTTTTCCCACATATTGGTATCAGGTACTCAGGACAATTGACACACTTTGGTTCCATTCTTCTGTTACCCTGTAAAATAAAATATTGGACGAAAATCATTTGTAAAAAAAAAAAACGCATTTTTTATTTTACGGTGTCGAATATAACTTGTGAAACACCTGGGTTAAAAGTCTCACCACACTAGATAAGTCCATGAGGGTCTAGTTTCCAAAATGGCGTCATTTATGGGGTTTCACTGTTTAGGCAATCGGGAGCTCCCAAACCGCATGGCGTCCAGTCAATTCTGCGTTGAAAGTCAGACTGCGCTCCTTCCCTTCAAACTCTGGCATGCACCCAAACAGTGTTTACCCCACTATGGGTATCAGCGCACTCGGACAATTGCACAATAACTTTTGGTCTTGTTACCCTTGAAAATAAAAATTGGGGTGAAAAGATCATTTTTGTGGAAAAAATATGATTTTAAATTTTACGGCTCTACGTTATAAATTTTGTGAAGCATTGGGGTTAATTGCTCACCAAAGATCTAGAAAGTTCCTTAGGGGACCTTAGTTTCCAAATGGTCTTTTGGGGTTTCCACTGTTTAGACATCAGGCTCTCAATCAACATGCTTTCCATCTCAATTCCGCAATTTTGGTTGAAAAAGTCAAAGGGTGCTCATTCCATTCGGCTTGCGTCGCCATAACAGTGGTTCCTCTAGACTATGGTATCAGCGTACTCAGGACAGATTGGATAAACAATTTATGTGGTCCATGTCTCCTGTACCTTGAGAAATAAAAAATTAGTGACTAAAATTAGTTCTGTGGACAAAAATAGGATTTCTTTATTCCTGCCGGGCTTTATAAACATTGTGTGAAGCTCGTGGGGTTCAAAGGCTCAACCAAGATCTTAATAAGTCTATGGGGGTCTAGTTTCCAAAATGTGGCCCTTGTGGGGTTTACTGTTTAGGCTCATCTGGCACTGCAAACGGACATGACCCCCATCAACGTCTGCATTCCAAAACGTTACTACTTCCTTTCCAAGCCCTGCCGTGCACCCAAACAGTTCCCCCCCCACATATGGGGTATCAGCGTACTCAGGACAAATTGGACAACAACTTTTGGGGTCCAATTTCCTTGGGAAAATTCAAAAATTTGGGACTAAAAAATCATTTTTGTGGAAAATTGTTTTTTTTTTTTTCACACCCAGGCATTATAAGCTTTTGTGAAACACTTGGGAGTTCAAAGTGCTCACAACAGATCTAGATAAGTACCTTAGGGGGTCTAGTTTCCAAAATGGTGTCACTTGTGGGGGTTTCCACTGTTTAGGCGCATCAGGGGCTCTCCAAACACGACATGGTGTCCAATCTCAATTCCAGCCAATTTTAGTTTGAAAAAGTCAAACGGCGCTCCTTCCCTTACGAGCTCTGCCGTGTGCCCAAACAGTGGTTTTCCCCCACATATTGGGTATTGGCGTACTCAGGAGAAATTGCATAACAACCTTATCTGTCCATTTTCTCCTTTTACCCTTGTGAAAATAAAAAAAAAGTTTGTAAAAGATCATTTTTGTGGCTAAAAAGTTAAATATTCATTTTTTCCTTCCACGTTGCTTTAGTTCCTGTGAAGCACCTGAAGGGTTAATAATCTTCTTGAATGTGGTTTTGAGTACCTTGAGGGGTGCAGTTTTTAGAATGGTGTCACTTTTGGGTATTTTCTGCCATATAGACCCCTCAAAGTGACTTCAAATGAGAGGTGGTCCCTAAAAAAAATGGCTTTGTAAATTTTGTTGTAAAAATGAGAAATCGCTGGTCAACTTTTAACCCTTATAACTTCCTAACAAAAAAAAATTTTGGTTCCAAAATTGTGCTGATGTAAAGTAGACATGTGGTAAATGTTATTTCTTAACTATTTTATGTGACATATTTCTCTGTTTTAAGGGAATAAAAATTCAAAGTTTGAAAATTGCAAAATTTTAAAAATTTTCGCCATATTTGCGTTTTTTTCAAAAATAAACGCAAGTTATATCGAAGAAATTTTACTTCTAACGTGAAGTACAATATGTCACGAGAAAACAATCTCAGAATCGCGAAGATCCGTTGAAGTGTTCCAGAGTTATAACCTCATAAAGAGACAGTGGTCAGAATTGTAAAAATTGGCCCGGTCATTAACGTGCAAACCACCCTTGGGGGTGAAGGGGTTAATAGCTCATTTACATATTAAGAAAAATGTGGATTTCTCTGGAATAAAACATCAGATAACAGATATCAATTATCATTTTATTCACCTTCCTAAGACCTACATTCTCACATACAGTGGATGGCTTAGGAGGGTTGATCTTACTGGCAAATCATTTTTTTATGAATTTAACCCTGGGCTCAGATAATGACTGATGAGCTGCATTCTAAAACAAGGATACTTCGTGTCTGTGTATCCATATTTAGTCAACGATGTGCCTTCCATAACACTATTTTACAATTTTTTAAATTGTACTTAGACCATCAGCATAAAATATGAAGGCAAAATATATTTTGGCTAACCCTTTAAAGAATCTGTTCACTACTTGGACAACTCCTTCTTAATTCCTATATTTTCCCCAGGGTTGCGGAGTCTGTAAGCCAAACCTCCCACTCTGACTCAGACGCTTCAATTTCCCTAACTCCAACTCCCTCATACATGGCTTATGTTAAAATGATAAATGTCCTGTAGTAAAATGATAGCATCAGGCTTTTCATGACCATTATGATACAATATGCCATCTATTTACTTGCCTTAATCTTGTTTTCCTGTTCTCTCTAGCAGTTCTGAGTTGAGTGCAGGCATTCCTTCCCAGTGCCTTTGTGCTCTGATCTGTAGAGGAGGAGCTTCACTACTGAGCATGTGCTTAAAGTGCAGCACAGATTCATCTCAGCTAAAAGCCCAGATCCTTAGATCAGAAACAGAACAGATGTTTTTCTTCTGAAAACATTTACAGCACATACTGCATTGTACTACTGAACCCAATTTATTATATATTTTAGGAGTCAGATTCGATACATTTTATACCCACTCCACCAAATTTGACACCGACTCTGACTCCATAGCAATGATTACACCTATACTCGCCTCCAGTGGTGGTGTCATTCCAGTGGTGTCAGTACTGTCTCTCCTGAGGATTCTTATGTGACGTGATCCCTGCTACCAATCAGCGCTGGCTTCACTCTCCTTTTCTTTGGATAGTATTAATATCCAGTTAAAGTAAAGACTGTGGCTATTTTATCACGTCCACCAGATGTCTTGATTCGTCAGTAGGAGAGGAAAGTGAACCAGCTCTGATTGGCCGCACGGATCATGTGACATAACAATGTCGTGTGATCCCCGGGAGAGACAGTGCCAACATTGTTGGAACGGCACGAGCATCCGAGGTGAGTACAGATGTTATTATTTTACTGGAGAGAAACATAGTGTTTCAGAAGGGGTAGTCAGAGAAGTGCACAGCTCCTTTAATATAATACAGCTAGTTTACCTACATCTCTATGGAAAGCACTGATATAGCTCTTCCAAATATCGCAGAGTACTTCACTCTTCTGCATCTGGAAAACTGTGCTCTACTGTATATTTAAGATGGTTGTTTACAATCCTACTATGTAAAAATGCTGCCAGAAAAAGAATTAAAAGTAGGTGGATCAGAAGGTAACATCTATTTCTGAGATTCAGGAAGGTTGCTTCGAGTTATTTTAAAACCTCGGAGGAACACCTATGCAGAGTAAGTCTGTTTTTCTGTAAGTTTTTGCTTTTTTAATGTCTCTGTGCTGTGAAGCTTCACCTCTTGTCAATGAAAACCGACGTCAGGGAACTAATTGGCTCTCCTTGTGCGTAGGTATCCTGACATGCCCACCGCTGCTGATGTTGTGAATGCTTTAGATCAACAGGCACTTGCGTCTATCCTGAAAACATATGGGGAGGAGAAACACGCCAAGAAAATAGCTTCAGCTATCGTACAGGCACGTAGCATATACCCCATCACCAGAACTCAGCAGCTCGCAAGCATTGTTGCAGGTACCCTCATTAATTCTATGCTGTGTCTGAAAAAATAAGAGAAAAAATATTAATCCCCAAGGTCCCAGAGGGATCTATTTGTCCTGGAAATCATTCAAGATGTAATCCTGTCTACTCCTCTTTTATGTCAACCATACTCTTGATTCGTTATTATATTTTGATTATATATTTTAGGTCCATTTTTTTAGGTTTTCTTCCACCATCTTTTACTGATCAGTTCGATTTGTATGTGAAATGATTTAACGTAGAAACAGAAGATGCATCCACAAGAGCAGATGGGAATTTTGATCACTATGGCTGCTTAGATGTCGCATTTGCACTCGTGGCTCAGCCTTGTCATTGTTTTCCTGATTCGTGATTTATCATGGAAAAAGGCTAAAGCTGTTCAAGGGCTGAGCTACATCTTCATGTGTTTCTTAGAACTGTGGGGGCAGAAGAAGATTTAATAATATACTGTGTGTGTGTTCATGCTTCAGGATATAATGGGATGTATATATATAGATAATATATTGTGTATATATATATATATATATATATATATAATTATATACAGTGGGTTCGGAAAGTATTCAGACCCCTTTAAATTTTTCACTCTGTTTCATTGCAGCCATTTGGTAAATGTAAAAAAGTTCATTTTTTTTCTCATTAATGTACACTCTGCATCCCATCTTTACTGAAAAAAACTGAAATGTAGACATTTTTGCAAATTTATTAAAAAAGGAAAACTTTAATAACATGGTCATAAGTATTCAGACCCTTCTTTTTGACGATTTGTTGAATGATATTAAAAAAGTGATTATGTGGTTTGACTGATCCATCTGAACAGGCGGTTAGTACAGGGAGCACAACACTAGTCACTCCGTCTTTTGGAGGAGTTAAATCCTCATATATGCCGCCTTTTTCCCCGGGAAATGCCATTGATTTGTTCGCTGAACAAGTGATTAGAGACTTAGAAGCCCTGATTTACCCTAAAATGCCATATAATTTGACTAATGAAGCACATAAGGCATTGACTACTATTAGGAGTTGGGAGGATACTATTATTAGGAAGGCGGACAAAGAGGATAATACAGTGCTTCTTTCCAGAGATTATTACTTGGAAGAAGCGAATCGTCAATTATCTGACAATCAGACTTATTTGCTCCTGAAATGTGATCCAACTAAAGATCATAAAAATGAGCTAAGAGCGTTCTTGACAGAGCAAGTAGAAAATAGAACATAGTCACGCAAAAAAAGCAGAAAAATTATTACCAGAATTTCCCTGCAGAGCTCACTGGTACCATATACCAAAAATTCACAAATCTTTAACCCGCCCTCCTGGCTGTCCCATTGTGTCTGGGATAGGGTCACTTACTGAGCCCCTATCCCAGTACATGGATTGGCTTCTACGTCCTATTTTTAAAACAGTACCTTCATTAAAGATACAAAAGAATTCTTATCAGCTTTGAGAGCATTTGATTGATAGGAAGGTTTTGCATTGGTTTCTATTGACATAGTTAATTTATATATGAGAATTCCGCAATCAGGGGGTGTAGAGGCTCCAAAGATGATATTAACAGGGACCAACAGTAGTATTAATTACATCAATTTCATCTGTGGAGGAGTTACATTTATTCTTGAACACAATGCCTTTATGTTTCTGGACAGATGGTACGTGCAGCGGGTTGGTACCATCACATGTACCTTTACAAATTTATATCTATCAGTCTTTGAGGAAAAGTATGTTGACAACGTGATTAACCCCTTTCTCAAACGATATATTCATAGTATTGGATGCACCACAAGATACTTTTTATCATTTTGTAGATTATCTCAGTACATCGAATTCCATGAATATGAGTTTCAACTCCACATATGGCGGAACTGAATTTGATTTTTTGGATGTTAAAATTAGGATAAATGAGGGAGTGATCATGACAGAAGTATTCCCTAAACCCACTTCAACAAATTCTTTATTGCATTACAAGAGCGCCCACCCAGCTCATGTAAAGAAATCGGTACCATAAAGCCAATTTTTAAGATGAAAAAGAATCAATAATGATCCTGTGAATCTTGGGACACAAGCCCTTGATTTATATAAAAGATTTTCAGAAAAAGGTTATCCCAAAAAAGTTTTAGATAGAGCTAGAGATAGGGCATTTATTCCTGGTGTATCTGCGAACAGTTATACATCCCATGCTAGGAATTCCTTTGCTATAGAAACAACAGGACCATCAGTGACGAAAAATAAAAAATAGAAGAGATTCATTTTTAATTTTGAGTTTGGTCCAATGGACAGTCAGATAAGATATGCTATTAATAAAAATTGGCATATTCTTGAAAAAGATAATGATATTTTTGAGTTGGTGGCAAGGGGCCCCTTAATTATCAATAGAAGAACTAAAAATTTGAAAGATTTTTTAGTACGGAGTCGTTGCACTAGAGATTCTAATAACTGGCTAAATAAAAATATACCACAAGGTAACTTTAATATGTGGCCAGTGCTCTTTTTGCCCGTTTCACCTGTCTATCAAGCATCTAAGGATAAGAAAGATTTCATCACATGCCGCACTCGTTTTGTTGTCTATGTTTTGTTCTGTCCTTGCGTTTTTTATTTTTATATAGGTAAAACCATTCGACCCTTGTTTATTCGTTTTAGAGAACATTTTAATTCCATTATGTCAGGCAAAGAGGTCCCTAGATTGATTAACCATATAAAGGACAAAACATGCTGGCAATCCAGAAGCATTATGTTTTGTGAGAATTGAAAGGGTTAAATTGCCTCCACAAGGAGGGGATTTGCACAAATTGTTACTCAGAAAAGAAGTTCGCTGGATCCTACCTACTAAAGCACAAGGTGCTATGGGATTTAATGATAAGTATGATATGTCTGTTTTTCTATGATTCCTATGAATTTTGGTTTTATTTGTTGTTTTTATGGTTTATATAATGATATGACAAGTGTTATGTTTCGGTAGCTGAGGAGTGCAGGCAAAAAAGGAAATACACCAGAGCAGTTGGAATCTATGAGATTGCAGTACCCTGACTAACCACAACAACTAAAGGCAGCCGTGGAGCGTTCCTACGTTGGTCCTAGACGCCTCGTCACAGCCTGAGAAACTAACTACACCTAAAGATAGAAATAGGAAAGCTATCTGCCCCGGAGCAGAACCCCAAAGATAATAGAAAGCCCCCAAACATGTAATGGCGGTTAGACAAGAAGAAATACAGACACAGACAGAAAATAGTATGAGCAAACGTTGGGGCCCAAACTAACTAAATAGAAAAGGATAGGAAGGGTACTTACTGCAATCCCAGAAAACCCTGAAAAGCACCAACTCTACTAATTTCAAAAACACCTGAGATCACACGACCTCTACCACCTAAATTAGTTCTCTGGTGTAACAAAATCAAAACAGCAGCCACTGAAAAAACTGGAAAAAGCAAAGGTACAAACATCAGTGGCTGAACTAAACTGAGAGGGCAAAAGCCCCGGAGGGACCCTGAAGGCCCCCACAGAAGTGCAGGACAAAATGCAAAAATCAAGCACAAAAACAAAAAGAAGAAAATGTCTTATCTGTTAGCAGGAGATGCAGACACGACACAGCAGGCTACAAAGGAAACAGGAATCAAGGATTCAGACCAGAACAATTGATCACCGGCAACCCTGATGGGAAGGTGACTCCCTTATATAAGACCAGTCAGTAACACCTGATTCCCAATCCTCACAATCTTCACAATCTTCACTGGACAGACCAGCACCGCTTGTAACCACCAGAGGGAGCCTCTGCTCAGAACTCATCCCAAGCCCACTCACAACAGTATCCCCCCTTGAGGAGGGTCACCGAACCCTCATTTGAGCAACCAGGTCGGTCAGGATGAGTTCTATGGTACGCACGGATGAGTCTCCTAGCATGGATGTCCGAAGCAAACACCCAAGAATTGTCTTCCTGACCATAACCTCTCCACTTAACCAAATACTGGAGTTTCCGTCTAGAAAAACGAGAATCTAATATTTTCTCAACCACATACTCCAGATTGCCCTCAACCAAAACAGGGTCAGGAGGCACAGCAGCAGGAACCACTGGCTCAACAAACCTCATCAACAAGGACTTGTGGAACACGTTATGGATCTTAAATGTCCCTGGAAGAAGCAAACGAAAAGAAACAGGATTAAGAATCTCTATGATCTTATAAGGTCCAATGAACCTAGGCTTAAATTTAGGAGATGCTACTCTCATAGGAATATTTTTTGAGGACAACCAGACCAAGTCACCTACTTTAAACCGAGGACCATCAGTCCTATGCCGGTTAGCAAACCGCTGGGCCCTCTCCTGAGAGAGGGACAACCTCTCCACTACCTGGTCCCAAATCTGTTGCATACGCTCCACAACAGAGTCAACACCTGGACAGACAGAAGCCTCCGTCTGTCCTGAAGAAAATCGAGGGTGAAACCCAAAATTACAGAAAAACGGAGACATCAAAGTGGCAGAGCTAGCCCTATTATTAAGAGCAAACTCAGCCAAAGGCAAAAAAGAGACCCAGTCATCCTGATCAGCAGACACAAAGCATCTTAGATAAGTCTCCAATGTCTGGTTTGTTCTCTCAGTTTGACCATTGGTCTGAGGATGAAATGCCGAGGAGAAAGACAATTGAACACCCAGTTTAGAACAAAAAGTCCTCCAAAATCTGGAAACAAACTGGACTCCTCTGTCAGACACTATGTTCTCAGGAATGCCGTGTAAACGAACCACGTGCTGAAGGAACAACGGCACCAATTCAGAGGAGGAAGGCAACTTAGGTAATGGCACAAGATGTATCATCTTAGAAAACCTATCACAAATCACCTAGATGGCGGTCATTCTCTGAGAAACAGGAAGGTCGGAAATGAAATCCATAGAGATATGGGTCCATGGTCTCTTGGGCACAGGCAATGGCATCAACAAACCACTAGAGCGAGAGCAAGGCTTGGAGCGAGAGCAAGTCCCGCAGGACTGCACAAATTCCCTGACATCACGAGACAAGGTAGGCCACCAAAAGGACCGACTAACCAAGTCTCTGGTACCAAAAATTCCGGGATGCCCAGCCAACGCGGAACAATGAATCTCAGACATCACACTCTTTTTCCACTGGTCCGGGACAAACAATTTTCCAACAGGGCAGCGCTCGGGCCTATCCTCCTGACACCCCTCCAGAGCAAGTCTCAAATTAGGTGAGATGGCGGAAAGAACTACACCCTCTTTCAAAATAACAGAAGGATCAGATAACTCAGGAGAGTCCGCAAGGAAGCTCCTCGAGAGGGCATCCGCCTTAACATTCTTAGTGCCAGGAAGAAAGGAAACCACAAAATTAAAACGTGTGAAAAACAAGGCCCACCTGGCCTGTCTAGGATTGAGTCGCTTGGCAGATTCCAGATAAACCAGATTCTTATGGTCCGTAAGGACCACCACCTGATGTTTGGCTCCCTCCAGCCAATGTCTCCACTCTTCAAAAGCCCACTTCATGGCCAATAACTCCCGATTACCCACGTCATAATTACGTTCAGTAGGAGAAAATTTTCGAGAGAAAAAGGCACAAGGGTTACTTTTAGAGGTCTCTGGATCTTTTTGGGACAAAACGGCACCTGCCCCAATTTCAGAGGCATCAACCTCCACCTGAAATGGCAGAGAAACATCAGGCTGCCGTAGAACAGGAGCAGAAGTGAATCTCTGCTTAAGTTCCTGAAATGCAGAGACTGCCTCAGGAGGCCAATTCACCACATCAGAACCCTTTTTGGTCAAATCAGTTAATGGTTTAACAATAACCGAGAAATTACCAATAAATTTACGATAAAAATTGGCAAAACCCAAAAATCTTTGAAGAGCCTTTAATGAAGTAGGTTGGACCCAATCACAGATGGCCTGAACCTTGACCGGGTCCATTTCAATAACAGATGGGGACAAAATGAATCCCAGAAATGAGATCCTCTGTACGCCAAAAAGACACTTTGATCCCTTCACATACAGAGCATTCTCTCTCAAAATCTGGAATACAGTTCGAACATGTTTCACATGAGAGTCCCAGTCATTAGAAAAAATCAAGATATCATCCAAATAAACAATCAGAAATTTATCCACAAAATCCCTGAAAATGTCATTCATGAAGGACTGGAAGACAGAAGGAGCATTAGTGAGCCCAAAGGGAATCACAAGGTACTCAAAATGCCCCTCCGGGGTATTGAATGCCGTCTTCCATTCATCCCCATGCTTAATGCGAATAAGGTTATATGCCCCCCTGAGGTCAAGCTTGGTAAACCAAGTAGCGTTTTTCACCCTGGAAAACAGGTCAGAAATCAAGGGTAACGGGTATTGATATTTCACAGTAATATTGTTCAAAAGACGATAATCAATACACGGCCTTAATGAACCATCCTTTTTGGCCACAAAGAAAAAACCGGCACCTAAGGGTGAAGAGGATGGTCTGATATGACCCTTCTCCAATGACTCCTTGATATAAGACCGCATAGCGTCATGTTCAGGTACAGACAAGTTAAAAAGGCGACCTTTAGGGAATTTACTACCAGGCACTAATTCAATAGCGCAGTCATAGCTCCTATGGGGAGGCAAGGATGCAGATTTACTTTCGCTAAATACTTCAGAAAAATCAATCAAAAAGTCAGGAACATCCTGAGCCTGGGGGGAGGCAGAAAAAACAGGAGTGTTGGTATTAACACATTGGCAGCCCCAACTGGTTACAGACACAGATTTCCAATCCAAAACAGGATTATGAGACTGTAACCAAGGGAAACCCAGTACGATAATATCATGCAGATTATACAGAACCAAAAATTTGCAGCACTCTTGATGATCAGGTTCAACCCTCATTATCACCTAAGTAGAGAACTGAGGTTTATTCTCAGCCAAAGGGGTAGAATCGATCCCCAGTAGGGGAATAGACTTCTGTAGGGGTATCAAGGGAAACCCACAACGTTTAGCAAAATCATAATCCATCAGGTTAATAGCTGCTCCAGAATCAACGAAAGCCTGAGCAGAAAATGAGGACAGAGAGCATATCAGAGTGACAGTTAATAAAAACTTAGTCTGAACACTACCCAAGACAACTGAGCGTGCAAAACGTCTTCCCCGCTTAGGGCAGACTGAAATAGCATGAGAGGCATCACCACAGTAGAAACATAACCCATTGCGCTTTCGAAACTCATGACGCTGTGCCCCAGACACCACTCTATCACACTGCATGGATTCAGAAGCAGGTTCACAAGGCAACACTATTCCACGCATACTTCTCCGCTCACGCAAACGTCTGTCAATTTGAATCGCTAATGACATAGAATCATTGAGACCAGAGGGGACAGGAATCCCACCATAACATCCTTTACATTATCTGACAGACCCTTCCGAAAAAGGGCCGCCAAAGCGTCGTCATTCCACTTGGTCAGGACTGCCCACCTACGGAATCTCTGACAGTATAACTCAGCGTCATCAAGCCCCTGATTTAATGCCAACAAGGCTTTTTCAGCTTGATCAGTGACATTAGGCTCATCGTACAATAACCCCAAAGCCTGAAAAAATGCATCAACATCACTCAAAACAGGATCCCCAGGTGTCAGGGAAAAAGCCCAATCCTGAGGATCGCCGCGCAGGAGAGAGATGACAATTTGAACCTGCTGCGCTGCGTTCCCTGAGGACTTAGATTTTAAGGCAAAAAACAATTTACAATTATTTTTGAAATTCTGAAAGTTAGCTCGATCCCCTAAAAACAAATCTGGCATGGGAATCCTAGGTTCCACAACAGGCAACCTAGCAAGATATGCAGCAATACTCTGAACCTCATTGGCAAGCTGATCCACACGGCCAGACAACTGTGCAAACTCCATTGAGAGAAAAAATCCTCCCCAGCACCCAGAGATACAGAGGGAAAAAAAAAAAAATGCAACAAACAGAAAAATATCTCTGACAACTCTGACAACCGTTTTTTCTTTCACAAATTTTTTCCCTTCTGTGAGTACCATACAATTTTAAATTTTAGGCCGGTGATACTGTTATGTTTCGATAGCTGAGGAGTGCAGGCAAAAAAGGCAATACACCAGAGCAGTTGGAATCTATGAGATTGCAGTACCCTGACTAACCACAACAACTAAAGGCAGCCGTGGAGCGTTCCTAAATTGGTCCTAGACGCCTCGTCACAGCCTGAGAAACTAACTACACCTAAAGATAGAAAATAGGAAAGCTATCTGCCCCGGAGCAGAACCCCAAAGATAATAGAAAGCCCCCAAACATGTAATGGCGGTTAGATAAGAAGAAATACAGACACAGACAGAAAATAGTATGAGCAAACGTTGGGGCCCAAACTAACTAAATAGAAAAGGATAGGAAGGGTACTTACTGCAATCCCAGAAAACCCTGAAAAGCACCAACTCTACTAATTTTAAAAACACCTGAGATCACACGACCTCTACCACCTAAATTAGTTCTCTGGTGTAACAAAATCAAAACAGCAGCCACTGAAAAAACTGGAAAAAGCAAAGGTACAAACATCAGTGGCTGAACTAAACTGAGAGGGCAAAAGCCCCCGGAGGGGACCCTGAAGGCCCCCACAGAAGTGCAGGACAAAATGCAAAAATCAAGCACAAAAACAAAAAGAAGAAAATGTCTTATCTGTTAGCAGGAGATGCAGACACGACACAGCAGGCTACAAAGGAAACAGGAATCAAGGATTCAGACCAGAACAATTGATCACCGGCAACCCTGATGGGAAGGTGACTCCCTTATATAAGACCAGTCAGTAACACCTGATTCCCAATCCTCACAATCTTCACAATCTTCACTGGACAGAACAGCACCGCTTGTAACCACCAGAGGGAGCCTCTGCTCAGAACTCATCCCAAGCCCACTCACAACAGACAAGTTGTTATTCCGGAATGTAATGGTTTGTGAGGCTCTTCAGCTGGTGGATTGACTCCCATCAGATGAGAGGAGGTCTTGTACATCTGTATAGTATGCGTCATTTCCCTCACACCTTAGACCTGTAGAAGCGCATTTGTGTGCGCGAAACAGCTGTCGCCTAGTGCGTCTCCACTTTTTGTCTCCACGCTGTTTTTATATGTAACATCCGAATAAATTATATTTTTTGGATGGTGAGTGCCTTACGCCACTTTATTCGTGAAACCCAAGGTGTATGTGGTAGATGCCCTTTCGGCCCCCTGACACTTCAGGATTGCTTATGCCTTCCCTCCAATAGCGATTATTCCAGCAGTCGTGAAAAAGATCAGGGCGGATCAGGCGAGTGTGATTCTAATTTCCCCTTTCTGGCCAAAAAGACCATGGTTTTCCCTATGGAGGGCAATGTCTGTATCAGATCCACGGATCCTGCCAGAGATCCCGGACCTTCTCACTCAGGGTCCAATATTCCATACTCAGATTAAGGGCTTCCATCTAGCAGTGTGGAATTTTCAAGGGCAATACTGAGTTGGAAAGGTTTTTCGCCAGGATTAGTCTCCACCTTGCTAAAAAGTAGGAAACCTATACCAACAAAGATTTACAAGAGGACATGGAGAACATTTCTAGAGGTTGAGCCCAACCTAGAGTTCTTTCAGAAGAGGTTCAAGCTAGGATAGTACCCTCACGGTTCAGGTGTCAGCTTTGAGTGCCTTATACAATTGTAATCTTGCTGCCAATAATTGGGTTTTGAGATTTCTAAAACCCTGTGATAGGCCCAGGCTAGTCCCAATCCCAAAGATTCCCCTATGGGATCTAAACCTAGTACTGGAAGCATTGACCAAAGATCCATTTGAACCCTTGCAGGAGTTGTTGGCTAAGTATCTGACCCTTAAGACTATCATATTGGTAGTACTGACATCAGCCCGCAAGGTGAGTGTTATTCAGGCCCTTTCTATCATCCCTCCCTATTCACAGATACACAAGGGTAGGGTTATACTGAGACCTTATCTGGCTTACCTTCCTAAAGTAGCCCTAAAGTTTCAAAGAATTGAATCAATTATCCTGCTCTCCTAATGTAACGTGCATTGTGTATAGTACATCAGGTTGGCATAGATGAGCTGTGTAAAATACATCAGGTTGGCATATGTGAGTTGTGTAGAGTACATCAGGTTGGCATATGTAACTTGTGTAGAGTACACGAGGTTGGCATAGGTGAGCTGTGTAAAATACATCAGGCTGGCATATGTGAGTTGTGTAGAGCAGGGTTCCCCAACTCCGGTCCTCAA
Source organism: Oophaga sylvatica (assembly GCA_033576555.1). Lineage (NCBI taxonomy): Eukaryota > Metazoa > Chordata > Amphibia > Anura > Dendrobatidae > Oophaga > Oophaga sylvatica. The sequence goes on from JARQOD010000010.1 coordinate 101,335,591, forward strand.
GGCCCACCAACAGGTCATGCTTTCAGGATTTCCTTTGTATTGCCCAGGTGATACAATTATCACCTGGGCAATACTAAGGAAATCCTGAAAACATGACCTGTTGGTGGGCCTTGAGGACTGGAGTTGGTGAACCCTGGTGTAGAGTACATCAGGTTGGTATATGTAAGTTATGTAGCATACAACAGGTTAGAATATGTGAGTTGTGTAGAGTATATCATGTTGGTATATGTAAGTTATGTAGAGAACATCACGTTTTCATATGTAAGTTGGGTAGAGAACATCAGTTTGCCATATGGAAGTTATGTAGAGTACATCTAGTTGTGTAGTAAATTAGAGTATGTCAGCAATAAATTTAGCTGTCCATGGATGAGTATTAGACTTTGGAACTGTCTTTTATACACAGGCCAGATTTTTCTGTGACTGCATCACGCTGAAAAATGGTGTCCTTTCTTATCCCCCTTCTGTAACAGAATTTTCACTTTGTTTGTGACCTTCCTTTCTTTCCAGATTGGGGGACCTCAATAGGGAAATGTCGCCCTAGTACTATACGGGTACCCTAATTTCCAGAAGTAATGGACCCTTCCTGTTTCTTACTTCAAAATATTAGGGCCTTGATGACTACCTCCTGAAAATGAAGGAATGTGATGGTCTGGCTTGCAGATCATGATAGAACTAAGAGTTATACATTGCCATCTGTGCGATGTGCACATCCAGATTTTTGTACCACACCATAGCTTTTCACATGGCACTCTAGGATTAAAGGACTTGATCAGAGAGATCAAGTTGACCCAAGTTCTTATTGTACCCCAGGACAGAGTCTGGCTTGGGGATCTGTTATGTTTCGGTAACTGAGGAGAAATGGCAAAAAATAGCAAAAGCGGTAATACACCAGAGAGGCTGGAACCTATTGGATTGCAGTAACCTGAACTAACCACACAACTAGAGGTAGCCGTGGAGCGTTCCTAGTTGATCCTAGACGCTTCGTCACAGCCTGAGAGATAACTACACCTAAAGGCAGAAAGATGAAAGCTATCTGCCCGGAGCAGATCCCCAAAGAAAATAGGAAGCCCCCAAACATGTAAGGGTGGTTAGACAAGAAGAAAGCTCGGACACAGACAGAAAATAGAACGAGCAAACGCTGGGGCCCAATCTGTCTAGACAGAAAAGTACAGGAAAGAATTCTGACTGCAATCCAACAAAAACCCAACACCTCTGATTTGCCAAAAAATCTGAGATCACTCGACCTCTTCCACCTAAATCAGATCTCTGGTGTAACAAAACGCTATTCAGCAAATTAAAAGTAACAAAAGAGCAAAGCAAAAGTGCAGACACAAATGGAGCACAATTGCAGCGCCAGACCCCCAAAAGGGGACAGGCTGCAGTCCACTGCAGGCAGCAAACCAGCAGAGAAAATCAAACAGAGAAAAAAAAAAACAGCAAACACTTATCTGAAGGAAAGCCGGAAACTAGCAGTTCTTCAAGCAAGACCAGAAGAACAATTGATAACCGGCAAGGCTGCTGGGAAATCAGGCAACTTATATCCTACCATTCAGCGCCAGCTGAAGGCCATTCATTAATCAGTTCATTACCCTCAGCAACCACCGGAGGGAGCCCCATCTCAGAAGCCGCCTCTAGCATATTCACAACAGGGATCTGTGTAGATGTACCTCGTATAGCGGTAATTTTTGACCACCAGCACGTGGTTGCTACATTGGGCTCTGCTCTCACACTTTCTGAGCAGCTGTCCATTAAGTGCCCTATGGAGTCATCTCTGATTTTTGCACACAGATCCGCATGCTGCAGTAGCCCTGGCAAAGAGTAATTTGAAGATTGGGATGCTGGTGATACCCTTTATGCAGCAGAAGGTACAACAATTTGCACACAATATTCTCATTCACTCCTAGGACTGGTGCATTCACTTGATTCAATCTCTGTGTCCCTCCCTTCATAAACCCTAAATCTGTGGGTGTACCCTGAGGTTGTTTTGCACAGTTTGTACAATTTGTACAATTTTATTCCGTACCTGGCCCTCTTACTGGGCAGGTATTGTCGGAATTTGAGCCTCCCCTTAAAATGTATTAGGGCCTCATCTACATGAATTTTCCTTTGAGGAATATACAGTCATGGCCAAAAGTTTTGAGAATGACACAAATATTATATTTTCACATGATCTGCTGCCCTCTGGTTTTTATGTGTGTTTGACAGATGCTTTTATCACAGACAGAAATATAATAATTGCAAACATATGAGTAACAAAAGCTTATATTGACAGTTAGAATGAGTTAATGCAGCAAGTCAATATTTGCAGTGTTGACCCTTCTTCTTCAGGACCTCTGCAATTCTCCCTGGCATGCTCTCAATCAACTTCTGGACCAAATCCTGACTGATAACAGTCCATTCTTGCACAATCAATGCTTTCATTTTGTCAGAATTTTTAGGTTTTTGTTTGTCCACCCGTCTCTTGAGGATTGACCACAAGTTCTCAATGGGATTAAGATCTGGGGAGTTTCCAGGCCATGGACCCAAAATCTCTATGTTTTGTTCCCTGAGCCACTTAGTTATCACCTTTGCTTTATGGCAAGGTGCTCCATCATGCTGGAAAAAGCATTGTTGATCGCCAAACTGCTCTTGGAGGGTTGGGAGAAGTTGCTCTTGGAGGACATTCTGGTACCATTCTTTATTCATGGCTGTGTTTTTAGGCAAGACTGTGAGTGAGCCGATTCCCTTGGCTGAGAAGCAACCCCACACATGAATGGTTTTAGGATGCTTAACAGTTGGCATGAGACAAGACTGGTGGTAGCGCTCACCTTGTCTTCTCCGAATGAGGCGTTTTCCTGATGTCCCAAACAATCGAAAAGGGGATTCATCAGAGAAAATAACTTTACCCCAGTCCTCAGCAGTCCACTGCCTGTACCTTTTGCAGAATATCAGTTTGTCCATGATGTTTTTTCTGGAGAGAAGTGGCTTCTTTGCTGCCCTCCTTGAGACCAGGCCTTGCTCCAAGAGTCTCCGCCTCACAGTGCGTGCAGATGCACTCACACCTGCCTGCTGCCATTCCTGAGCAAGCTCTGCACTGCTGGTAGCCCGATCCCGCAGCTGAAACACTTTTAAGAGACGGTCCTGGCGCTTGCTGGTCTTTCTTGGGCGCCCTGAAGCCTTTTTGGCAACAATGGAACCTCTCTCCTTGAAGTTCTTGATGATGCGATAGATTGTTGACTGAGGTGCAATCTTTCTAGCTGTGATACTCTTCCCTGTTAGGCCATTTTTGTGCATTGCAATGATGACTGCACATGTTTCTTTAGAGATAACCATGGTTAACAGAAGAGAAACAATGATGCCAAGCACCAGCCTCCTTTTAAAGTGTCCAGTGGTGTCATTCTTACTTAATCATGACAGATTGATCTCCAGCCATGTCCTCATCAACACCCACACCTGTGTTAATGGAGCAATCACTGAAAAGAGGTTAGCTGGTCCTTTTAAGGCAGGGCTGCAATGATGTTGAAATGAGTTTTGGGGGATAAAGTTCATTTTCTAGCCAAATATTGACTTTGCAAGTAATTGCTGTTAAGCTGATCACTCTTTATAACATTCTGGAGTATATGCAAATTGCCATTAGAAAAAATGAAGCAGTAGACTTTGTAAAAATTAATATTTGTGTCATTCTCAAAACTTTTGGCCATGACTGTACACCTCAGCAAATTTGAGGTTGTCTCCGTTGTAATGCAAAAATTTGCCTCAAAGCGTGTCAGGGACATAGCAGAAAACTGGACTGTTATATAAAATATCAGCACTCCAATATCACTGAATTTCTGGCTTTTTCACTAACCCCATGTAAAGGACAAGGCCCCATAAATTCATAATTTCTACTGTGTCTACAGGTGTACAATTAGCATATAATGAAGTAGGGTTATGGACAAGAAATTGTTCGGCATCCACATTTGTCTTGGCCACCATGAGATTTATGAAATTCCCAGAAAAAAAAACGACTTTGAAAAGATCGATTTCTGTGAGGTCATCAGTGTCATTTTGGATTCTTGATTGGGCCACAAAATCAGGAATCTGAAGCTCATAATTTTTAGGAGGTGATGTCTATAGGGGGTCACTAAAGATCAGTGTTGGCTCATTTGCTGTTCTGGAGCATCTGTGTGGGGGTTCATTATCACAGGAGGGAGAAGAGGAGAAATAGAAAAAACTGCCAAAAATAGAGCGATCAAGTACTGATCAGCGCTCGGCAGCAGAAGGGGGGGAGCATGAGGAAGGGGGAAAGTGGGAAGAGAGGGATTGGGGTGCACTGGAGAAAATTGGCCGCTCCAATCAATGCTTGGGATGCTGACACTGCAGTCTCTTAACACAAGTCCATGATCATAGCACCGATCATAACTGGACTACAATGTTTCAGGCAATATCATTTGCTGAATCATTGAAGTTTTCTGTGATTGTCTGTTCAGAATTGAACAGCCAATCACAGCAATCGTAATTGTGGGGGGGGCACGAAACCTTCCGTGACGATAAGTCCTGGTGCCCTGGTGTCAGAAACAGCTGGTACCTTCCCCTGATCGCCATAGATTCCCATGACATACAGTAAGTTTGTCAATTTGCGGGAACCCTTTCCTGACCATGACGTAAACTTACATCAAATGTCGTGACGTTGTTAAAGATTGGTCTTTGCACAATCTTCAAAGCCATACTTGTCCAGATACAGAGTATTGTGCTGCAGAGTCATATTATGTTCAGTAGAGGTTGTATTCACAAATGTAATTTTCCCTACTATGCAGAAATGATCTAATAATATTATTATTTTACAATGGGTACACTTTAATCCCACATACATTGCAATGTAAGCCAAACTGCTCTTCAGATGCAATATATCTGCTTACTATTACTTTTTTAAGTTTACCACTATATAAAAAGTTAGATAATCATAAAAAAATTCATTTGATAGCATTTTTTTTATATTTGCTTTCAAAGCTGTCTTTTAACCCCTTTTTGACATTGGACGTACTATCCCGTCCATGTGCCCTGGGCCCGTATGACCATGAATGGGATAGTACGTCAGCCACGCTCACGGGAGAAGCGCGGCCAATCGGTGCCGGGTGTCAGCTGATTCTCACACCTGACACCTGGCACTAAGTGCCAGGAGCGGCTACGGACCTATCCTGGCACTTTAACCCCGTCACACTGCGATCAAAGATTATCGCAGCGTTCCGACGGCTTCAGAGGGGCTTTTGGATCAGAGACCCCGCGGAGATCCCGATCATGCCCATGGAGACCCAGATGTCGTCACGACGACATATGGGTCTACAGGTCAAAGAGACTTCCTGACATGCGAGGTGCATGTCAGGAAGTCTCAGGTTAGTGCACAGAGAAGCTTCAGCGCTACAAGCTTCTATAGCTGCTTCGTCTGCATGCTATAGAAGCGATCAGCCTGCAGAAAATGAGTATCCCATAGTGGGACAATGTGTAAAAGTAAGAATTAAATTAAAAAAAATAAAATAATTGTGAAAATAAAAAAATAAAAAAATAAATATTTATTATATCAATAAATAAATATTTTAGTGAAAAAATAATGTAAATAATAAAAGTACACATATTTGGTATCCTCGCATCCGTAACGATCTACCCTATAAAACTGTCCCACTAGTTAACCCCTTTAGTAAACACCATAAAAAAGGCAAAAATATGAATGCTTTATCATACCGCCGAACGAAAAGTGGAATAACACGCGATCAAAAAGACAGCTATAAATAAATGTGGTAGCGCTGAAAACGTCATATTGTCCCGCAAAAAACAAGCCACCATACAGCGTCATCAGCTAAAAAAATAGCTCTCAGAATAAAACGATGCAAAAATAATTTTTTTATATAAAATACTTTTTATTGTATAAAAGCTCCAAAACATAAAAAAAAATATAAATGAGGTATCGCCGTAATCGTACTAACCCGACAAATAAAACTGCCTTATCGATTTTACCACATGCAGAACGGTATAAACGCCCCCCCCAAAAGAAATTCATGAATTGCTGGTTTTTGTTCATTCTGCCTCCCAAAAACCGGAATAAAAAGCGATCAAAAAATGTTATGTACCCGAAAATGGTACCAATAAACTCGTCCCACAAAACAAGACCTCACATGACTCTGTGGGCCAAAATATGGAAAATTATAGCTCTCAAATTATGGTAATGCAAAAACGTTTTGCAATAAAAAGCGTCTGCCGTGTGCCTAATCAGTGGTTTACCCCCACGTATGGGGTATCAGCGTACTCGGGACAAATTGCACAACAACTTTTGGGGTCCAATTTCTCATGTTACCCATGGGAAATTAAAAAATTGGAGGCGAGAAGATGATTTTTTTATTTTACGGCTCTAAGTTATAAACTTCTGAGAAGCACTTGGGGGTTAAAAGTGCTCAACACACATCTAGATAAGTTTCTTAGGGGTCTACTTTCAAAAATGGTGTGGGGGTTTCCAATGTTTAGACGCATCAGGGGCTCTCCAAACGCCACATGGTGTTCCATCTCAATTCCAGCAAATTCTGCGTTGAAAAAGTTAAACGGCGCTCCTTCATTTCTGAGCTCTGCCGTGCGCCCAAACAGTGCTCTACCCCCACATATGCAGTATTAGCATACTCAGGACAAATTGCACAACAACTTTGGGATTCAATTTCTTCTGTTACCCTTGGTAAAATAAAACAAATTAGATCTGAAGTAAATTTTTTGTGAAAAAAAGTTAAATGTTTATTTTTTTTAAAACATTTCAAAAATTCCTGTGAAACATCTGAAGGGTTAATAAACTTCTTGAATGTGGTTATGAGCACCTTGAGGGGTGCAGTTTTTATAATGGTGTCACTTTCAGATGTTTTCTATCATGTAGACCCCTCAAAGTGACTTCAAATGTGTTGTGGTCCCTAAAAAAAAAATGGTGTTGTAAAAATGAGAAATCGCTGGTCAACTTTTAACCCTTTGGTTCCAAAATTGTGCTGATGTAAAGTAGACATGATGAAAATATTATTTAGTAACTATTTTGTGATATATAACTCTTTGATTTAAGGGCATAAAAATTCAAAATTTGAAAATTGCTAAATTTTCTAAATTTTCGCCATATTTCTATTTTTTTCATAAATAAACGCAAGTTTCATCGAAGAAATTGTACCACTATCATGAAGTACAATATGTCACGAGAAAACATTCTCAGAATCGCCAAGATCTGTTGAAGTGATCCAGAGTTATAACCTCATAAATGGACAGTGGTCAGAATTGTAAAATATTGGCCCAGTCATTAACGTGCAAACAACCCTCGGGGTAAAGGGGTTAAAAATCAAAAACTTGTCTACAGAGAATGTTTTGGTCTGTCTCAATATAAATCCTTGAAAACCATCATTAGATGGAGCATGCTGGTTGGGATAACTCTTGATCCAAAATAAATATAGATCACTAATAGAAGGAAAAGAAAAATAATTGGATGGTAATGATCAAGAAGTATATCACAGGACAATTGGTCATGTTTTTACCCTTTTAAAAGCAACCGTTGACTGGATCCCATTTGCCTTAATATACAAATTTCAGTGAGTGTTCACCCATGACCACAATTTTAGTTTTTAACCTTTAAATATGTCTGACCTACTGATTTAATATATCTTTGACATGATTGCTATTGAATTTTTCAGATCCAGAGTTCTCAGTTCCTTGAATGCTATAGGCAATAGCTACATAATAAAAACAATCCTTGATACCAGCAGCCAACACTATTGGAAGCCTACTGTACGAGGTTTATTATTCCTACTTATGAATTGACCCTTTGGGTTATAGTTGGTAACCCAGGCATACTCGTTTATATATGCAGAGCACATTAGCACTTAAAAATACCATTGTGTTGATTGTTCAAGGCAGTTCTAGAAAAGTAGAAACTTACATGATGAGTAGTTGGCATCCAATCACCTTGCCACTTTGAGCAACATGAATTCAATTTTATTATCAATAGATACTCTACCGCCATGGCTTGACTGTAGATTTTTTTGGTGTGTCTGAAATTACCAAACCTACTTACTTGCAGGGTTTTTATGGAGTTTTGCCATTTTCAGCAAGAGGGGAGTAAATAATCTTTAAATGTTATCTGACACTGTCACCCAATTTTGGGCACCATTACCTGCTGTTATGTAGTCATTCATGACATTAACATTTTTCTATAGTTATCCTATAAATTAGAACTATGCAGAGTTTGCAAACTGCATACAAAGAGTCATCTATAAGAAGCCACAAATACTCTGGGAAATTGGTTCTGTTAGAATGTTTCATCGGGCTTTATGTCCCCCATTCCAGGATACATTCAGGTGGTAACTGGCATATGTCATGCTGGGGAATATGAAAGAATAGCTCATTCATGAGATTTCAGTCTGGATTAAAATGGAGCCATGGTATGGAGAAATTGGAAGTTTGCAAATATCATACACTGCAAACTAAGTTATTTTTCTTACTTTGGATTCTTCACATAAATTATAAATGGGCATCTTAGAAGCAACAACATCAAGTCTCCCAACCTGTACTGGTGCCCAAGCCTAATGATAGGTTCCCTGTAACAGTAATTATGCAAAGTCTAGTATAGCGTCCGCTGGTTGAGAGTAAATCTGCTCCATGCTCATCAGGACAGCGTTTCTGAAAAGCTTTCACTGTCTTCATGCATTTCTTTAAATGAAATGAAAAGTTCAGACTAAATCTGCATCTGCACGGCTCACGTCAGCGCATTCAATTACCTGCTGAACAAAGTCAATGGTCAGGTGTACACCACAGGTTTGATTGGTTATCGGTGAGTCATAGTCTTAATTGCTATGCCTTGCAATGGTGTGCTTCCTCTCTTGTCATTACAAACCCCTCGGCTCATCTCATGGAACATGCTGTGTTTTTAAATGTGTCTACTTGGGTGTTGCTGGTTGAGTTTGTTCAGCTATCTTTTAACTCTTTCACAACACGCACTACTGTATCTGTAGTTGTGGGACAAGGTACTTACAGCAAGAATGTGATTATCTGCTTGGTTTATTTGTTCAATAATTAGTGTCTGTCCCTGTTGTCTTCCCAGACGTGATCTTTGCGATACAGTTTGAACCAGTTTTCAAATTAGCGTAATGGGAAAACAATTTGCAACGTCAACGTTGATCAGTTTGAAAAAGTACTAATTAATCGCACTGTGGTCACCAACATCTTAGCAACCATTGATTAATAAGAATGGGAATCGGTTTCCATCTCATTAGCCTGTTGTAAATAGGCTGTTGTTACTAAGTATACAGTACAGACCAAAAGTTTGGACACACCTTCTCATTCAAAGATTTTTCATGACTAAGAAAATTGTACATTCACACTGAAGGCATCAAAACTATGAATTAACATATGTGGAATTATACATTACACTTTACAAAAAAGTGTGAAACAACTGAAAATATGTCTTATATTCTAGGTTCTTCAAAGTAGCCACCTTTTGCTTTGATGAGTGCTTTGCACACTCTTGGCATTCTCTTGATTAGCTTCAAGAGGTAGTCACCGGAAATGGTCTTCCAACAACCTTGAAGGAGTTACCAGAGATGCATAGCACTAGTTGGCCCTTTTGCCTTCACTCTGCGGTCCAGCTCACCCCAAACCATCTTGATTTAGTTCAGGTCTGGTGACTGTGGAGGCCAGGTCATCTGGCGTAGCACCCCAACACTCTCCTTCTTGGTCAAATAGCCCTTACACAGCCTGGAGGTGTGTTTCGGGTCATTGTCCTGTTGAAAAATAAATGATGGTCCAACTATACGCAAAACGGATGGAACAGCATGCCGCTGCAAGATGCTGTGGTAGCCATGCTGGTTCAGGGTGCCTTCAATTTTGAATAAATCCCCAACAGTGTCACCAGCAAAGCACCCCCACACCATCACACCTCCTCCTCCATGCTTCACGGTGGGTACCAGGCATGTAGAGACACGGTGGTTGAAATCAAAGATCTCAAATTTGAACTCATCAGACCAAAGCACAGATTTCCACTGGTCTAATGTCCATTCCTTGTGTTCTTTAGCCCAAACAAGTCTCTTCTGCTTGTTGTCTGTCCTTAGCAGTGGTTTCCTTGCAGCTATTTTACCATGAAGGCCTGCTGCACAAAGTCTTCTCTTAACAGTTGTTGTAGAGATGTGTCTGCTGCTAGAATGCTGTGTGCCATTGACCTGGTCTCTAATCTGAGCTGCTGTAAACTTGCGATTTCTGAGGCTGGTGACTTGGATACACTTATCCTCAGAAGAAGAGGTGACTCTTGGTCTTCCTTTCCTGGGGCGGTCCTCATGTGAGCCAGTTTCTTTGTAGCGCTTGATGGTTTTTGCAACTGCACTTGGGGACACTTTCAAAGTTTTCCCAATTTTCAGACTGACTGACCTTCATTTCTTAAAGTAATGATGGCCACTCGTTTTTCTTTACTTGGCTGCTTTTTTCTTGCCATAATACACATTCTAACAGTCTATTCAGTAGGACTATCAGCTGTGTATCCACCAGACTTCTGCACAACACAACTGATGGTCCCAACCCCATTTATAAGGCAAGAAATGCCACTTATTAAACCTGAAAGGGCACACCTGTGAAGTAAAAACCATTTCCGGTGTGTAAAGCAGTAATCAAAGCAAAAGGAGGCTACTTTGAAGAACCTAGAATATAAGACATATTTTCAGTTGTTTCACACTTTTTTGTTAAGTATATAATTCCACATGTGTTAATTCATAGTTTTGGTGCCTTCAGTGTGAATGTACAATTTTCTTAGTCATAAAAATACAGAAAAATCTTTGAATGAGAAGGTGTGTCCAAACTTTTGGTCTGTACTGTACATTTGTAATTAGGCTTCTATAAAATCTGGTTTAAGGACTTAAGTTGATGGAGTTCTTTTGGTTTAACACCTTTCCGACGTTGGGCGTAATAGTACGCCCACGTTGGAATCACTCCCTTTGATGTGGGCTCCAGGGCTGAGCCCACATCTTTCAGAGCACATCAGCTGTTTTGAACAGCTGACATGTGCCTCTAACAGCCACGGGTGTAATCACGATCCACCCGCAGCTGTTAACCTATTAAATGCCGCTGTCAATCTCTGACAGCGGCAATTAACTCGCGCTTCCAGTAAGCGTTCCGGAAATCCCGCCCATCGGTGACCCCGTCACGTCTCCAGCAGACCTCTATGGTTGTCATAGCCAGATTGCTATGTGCGCTGCCCGGTAGTCGGCGCTCGTAGCAAGTGAGCATTTCTGCTACATACATGCGATCTGATCATTGCCTGTATGTAGCAGAGCAGACCAGACAACTGCAGCTTCTAGTCTCCCATGGAGACTATTGAAGCATTCAAAAAGTAAAAAAAAAGTTTTAAAAAACCAAAAAATATAAAAGTTCAAATCACCCGCCTTTCGTCCCATTCAAAATAAAACAATAAAAAAATCAAACATACACACATTTGGTATTACCACTTTCAGAATCTCCCGATTTATCAATTTTTAAAAAAATTAACCCGATCGGTAAACGGCGTAATGAGAAAAAAATTCAAACGCCAGAATTACGTTTTTTCAGTCTCTTCTACATTCCAATAAAATGCAATAACTGGCAATCAAAAGATCGTATCTGCACCAAAATGGTATCAATAAAAACATCAGCTTGGTGCGCAAGAAATAAGCCCTCACCCAGCCCCAAATCACGAAAAATGAAGACACTACTGGTCTCGGAAAATGGCGTCATTTTTTTTTTTTTTACCAAAGTTTGGATTTTTTTGCAACACTTAAATAAAAAAGAACCTAGATATGTTTGGTGTCTATGAACTCATAATGACCTGGAGAATCATAATGGCAGGTCAGTTTTAGTGAACATGGTAAAAGGAAAAAAAAAAAACATTGTGGAATTGCACTTTTTTTTATTTTTTTCACCGCATTTTTTTTTCCCTTTTTCCAGTACACGATATGTTAAAATTAATCGTGTTGTTCAAAAGTACAACTTGTCCCCCAAAAAACAAGCCCTCAGATGAAAAAACGCAAAAATGAAAATACCTCTCGTCGTTAAGAGGTTAATAAATATAACTTAATATAAAGCACTCATAAGGTTAAAAGATATTTAGGCCCAGTTCAGACCAAGTATTTGTCTCTACTCCTGACTCCTGTTTTTACTTCATATTTTCCTGTAATGGAGCCTATGACTTCAGTTAGTCACAGTCAAAAACAAGCTAGTGTGAATTCTACAAAAAAAAGGGCCTGCACACCTTTAATATTAAATTATTATACAGGTGCACAAATACATTATGTTGCCGATATACATACACTACATGTCAGCACACTGTTTTTAATTAAAACATGAACTCTTCTATTGAATGTAAGGTACTAAGCGTTTTTGGATCAAAGAGCGCAAGAGCCATCCCACCATGTCAAGGTGTACCTAAAATCCATATCACAATTGTCCTACTACTCCATGTGCCAAACCAGGCCTCATCTGAATGGGGAAGTGAAAGAAAACCAGTGCTGCTCACAATTAAAATCTTGATTTGAAGGATGTGTAGATAACGGTGCTGAGCCCTGGAGGGTTTTGAGCAGACAAGCTCTACCACACCAGTGAGGTTGTTGAAGACACTTTCAAGTCAAAGATTTTACACCATGGAACGATTGAGCACAGCAACAAGACACAAGGGAGTTATACTGCATCAGCTCGGTTTCTCCTAGGCAAGAATTTCAAAGCAGACTGGAGTTTCAAGATTTGCTGCTCAAGCTCTTTTGAAGAAGCACCAAGAAATGAGCAAAGTTGAAGATTTTAGACGCAGTCATTCGCCAAAGAAAATGAGTGCTTGAGAGGAAAGTAATATTATGCTTAGTTTCATTGAAAGATGTCCACCAGTCCCCTCAGCTCAGAACTAGCATCAATCAATGGGACCCAGCTCCCTCCATCTACTGTTTAGAGAAATCTGGTAAAAAATGGTCTTCATGAAAGAACTGTGCCCAAAAATCCATACCTTCGATATGAAACCAAGTCCAAGTGAAGCAACTGTTTACAAAAACATAGGTACTAGGGTGCAGAAACGTGGCAACAGGTTCTCTGAACTGAGAAGTTAAAATTTCAGATATTTGACTGTAACTGAAAGCAGTTTATTCTCTGAAGGGCTGGAGAGCAGTACAATAAAAGTGTCTGCAGGCAACAGAGAAGCAAGATGCAGGTTCTTTGAAAGTTTGGGGAAAAATAAATATATCATGCAGTATCATCAGGGAGGGATCTTACTAGCTATAATTTTATTCTGCAGCAGGACAATGAACTCAAACATAGGCATTGTTATTAATAACTATCTTTAGAGTAAAGAACTAGTTGTACTTAATATTATAAAATTGCCCTTATTTTAACAGCAACTAGTCTGTGCAGGATTACATGAAGAGATGTAAGGATTTGCAAGCGTACGTTGAGAGAAAATCTGTGGTTAGTTCTCTAGGATGTTTGGAACAATCTCCCTGCCAAGTTCCGTCAAAATCTGCGTACAATTGTTCCTAGAGGAATTGATGTTGTTTTGAAGGTAATGGGCAACCATCACAAATATTCATTTTATGTAGATTATTGTTTTGTTCATTTAGTTTACATTTTGATAATTGTTAAAAATAAACTGGTAAGACTTCCATTATTGAAAGCATTCTTACTTTGCAGCATTTTTATCATACCTGCCTAAAATTTTTGCACAGTATTATACTTACGACTCATGTCTGAATACTTATGTAAACATTTTGGTATATGTACAAAGTATTTACACATTTTAGAAATGCAATATCTGTCAATGGCATTGTCATTCACCATCATGCAATCCTAAAGGCTTGTTTGTCGTCCATACTGACGTTACATCCCTAAGACATATACGATACTTGCAGTGTCCAATGACTTTTGCACTTTCATACATATTCTGCTTCATTCTTGTCAGTCTCCTGTCACTTGCCAGTTTTTTATCTTCCAAAATCCACCTCCCTCAGTGTTTATGTAGGGTTGTGGATCTGACCTTTGGAACCCTTATATTCAGTCAATAGTTAAGGGTATGCCACACAAGCGAGATCGCTAACGAGATCGCAACTGCGTCACCATTTTTGACGCAGTAGCGATCTCGTTAGCAACTTAGCTGTTAGATTCCAAACACAACTCATCAGCGATCTGTGATTCCAAACACAACTCATCAGCAATCTGTATAACGACCTCTGCGGTCGTTGGGAAAACCTAGTCCCACCTGCGATGCTGGTGAAGTCGTTCATAAAGGGTGTCACACTCAGCGATTCAGGCTCACCAGCGGGACACCAACGACCAAAAAACGGCTCAGAATCGTTCATAAGCGATCAGCGACATCTCAGCAGGGGCCACATCGCTGCTACATGTCACACACAGCTAAGTTGCTAACGAGATCGCTACTGCGTCATAAATGGCGCAGTAGCGATCTCGTTAGCGATCTCGCTTGCGATCTCGCTTAGTGTGGCATACCCTTTAGTCATGTCTCCATTGATGACTTTGGTCATTAAAGAATTTGTCGATTAACTACCACTCAGTTAAATTCAGTAGGCAAAGTGGTCCTGCAGAATGGGTCAACTGGAATCCAACAACTCTCAATTTTTATGCATTTCTGTTATTTACTAAAAAAAATTTCTTAAATGTCTAATAATTTTTTGCCCAGGCTGACCACTTAAATTATTTATTTTTATTTTCCTAGGTTTAGAACTTCTTTTCTGATACCATCTAAAATTATTACATCTTACAGAAGCTGTTACTGTACGTTTAAGGAGAATAATCCCAAAGCAAGTAATGTGTTAATTCCCCAGAGCTAGTTCTGAAAAATCATCTCTTTTGAGGCATGAATAACTAGTTTGGCCTTGAGACCAGCTTAAGAAAGGGTATTTGACTGTTGGTTTATCATGTTCCAAATAACTTTAATCAGTGTGATGCATTCTTTGCCCATTTTCTGGCATTGTGAGAGAATAACTTTTCTGTCACTAGCATGTCTATTTGGTCAGCGTCTCATTGCATGTGTGTTATAGTTGCTTCAGGTATCAGTTTTTTGTCTGCATTTTTAATTATATGTGTGATGAGGTCATTTTTGGAGGTCCCTGTGCATGCACTAAAATGCAAAAAAAAACCTGGTCCCGCTATAATTATTTGTTTATAAGGCATCTGTCAGTAGGATCACACCTTCTAAGCCGTCTATGTGGGAATCACTACCCCTCCACAGAGATATAGACTTTAGTGTAGGAGAGAATTTACATTGGGTTCCCATAGAGTTGTAGACTGTCTAAGAGAGGATTGGGCTTAAGTTAGGTCCTGGCAATGAGAATCGCCTTACCGTAGCTGCCAGGTACACATGAATTAGCCATTTTATGCGCTAAGCATTCTGAATTTTTCATTTTTCTAGTGCAGTAATGCAATTCAATTTTCATATTTCATGTCTGCATGCTATAGAGTGCTGCCTTGTTTGTTTGATTGTATGTGGGCATGCAAGTCATAGAAAGTTTAATAAAATGATACTGTCACAACTCCTTTCCTGTCCCTAACGCTAGGGGTGCCCTACCTCGCCCTGTTCCTTGGATTACTTCTGATGATGAAGAAGCCAGAGCCACGTATCTTGCCTTAGCTCCTGAATCCGCCCTCAGTCTGTACCCTTCTTCCACCCAAGGAAGAGGGGAGAAGTAGTGTACTGTCATACACCAATGTTATGATTTGGTAGCTGGGGAGGACAGGAGCAAAATACTGCCAAAGCAGCAAGACACCAGAGAGGCTGGAACCTAATGGGTTGCAGATCCCTAAAATAACCGCACAACTAGAAGTAGCCGTGGAGCGTACCTACGTTGATCCTAGACGCCTCGGCACAGCCGGAGAGTTAGCTACACCTGAAGACAGAAAGAGGAAAGCTAACTGCCCCGGAGTAGAGCCCCCAAAGAAATAGGAAGCCCCCAAACATGTAATGGTGGTTAGACAAGAGGAAAACACGAACACAGACAGAAAATAGAATGAGCAAATGCTGGGGCCCAAATCTGTCTAGAAAGTAAAGTACAGGAGAGAAATTCTGTCTGCAACCCAGAAAAACCCTAATAAAAATACCAGCACTTCTGATTGCAAAAAACCTGAGACCACGCGATCTCGACCACCTATATCAGATCTCTGGTGTGACACACAGCTGCCCAGCAAATAAAAATATCAATGGAACAGCGAACAAGTGCAAATACAAAATGAGAACAGAGTGTAGTGCAAGCCCCCAAAGGGGACTCGGCTGAAGTCCAAGGCAAGACTGCAAGAAGCAAGGCAAATCCAACCGCAGAAAAAAAAAACAGAAAGTCACTTATCCGAATGATAGCAGGAAAGCAAGCTGAAATTCCAACAAAGACCTGGAGGCAACAATTGATTACTGGCGAGGATCATGGGAGTTCAGCTCACTTATATCAGGCCTGTCATCTCCACCTGACACCCATTCCTTAATTTGTTCAATACCATCAGCAACCACCGGAGGGAGCCTCAGCTCCGAAGTCATCTCCAACACATTCACAACACACCAACCAGACTAACAAGGTAATATGAACAGGGATAATGAAAAATGCCATTCATGCAAATATACTCACACAAACAATGGAGGAATGCATCGTGGAGTGGAGGATGGGGATAAACCAAAGTAGGAAAAAAATGGGAATAAATCCTCCAAACGCGTTCTCAAAAAACAAACAACAACAACCTCCAGTCATACTGCAAAGGCTATCTCTTGACAATGAGTGCTAGCAAAATGTCACGCTGTATCACAGATACACATATGATGTCAGTAATCAATACTAAGAGGGACAACATGCAATATAACATATAACTAGGAAATCTCAACATGTATATAAAGTATAGTATTACCTGACATAATATCCGTTGTACTGTGGGTGAATCCTGAAGACGTATAATACTGTACTCAGGCTGCAGGTGGACCGGGGTCTATGCTGACCCTAAACTGGGGACCTGACTCGTCCCTCAACCTGGAGGTACTGTTAATGGTACAGAGGTCCAGGCCGCCAACGTAACCCTGTCTCCTATAAGTCCCTGACAACTGTAATCTAGTCCTCAGAAGGACCCTGATTACCACACAGGGAATAGGCAGGTTACTGCTTAACAAACAGTACAGACAAACGAGACAGACAGGGGACAAAGTAAACACTGTCTTGCATACAACACTTAAACACAGAGGGAACACAAAAGGTCTAGGAGATAAACTATAATCGAGGAGAGGAGAAACCACAAAGGAACTCTTAACTTAAGTCTTCTCATGACCTGATCCAAACTACTGGTCTGCATGTAAGCTTTCACCGGCATCTAACAAGCAGACTGGCAGGTATATAAAGGAAGCTAATTAGTGCATAATCAAAAGCAGCCGGGCGAGGCTGGACCTAGTCTTAGCCAAGAGCTAGGTAAAATTAACTCCCTCACTACCAAACACAAAGAAACAGCAACTCAGCTGCGAGAAGTCAGAATGTGCAATCGCGACGATCTTCGTGGCGATACACCAATGACAGTACCCCCCCTTCTACGAGGGGCCTCCGGACCCTCAGGGCCAGGTCTGCCCGGGTAAGTTGTGTGGAAGGTCCGAACCAATCGATCTGCGTTAACATCAGACGCAGGAACCCACGTCCTCTCCTCAGGACCATACCCCTTCCAATGAACCAAGTACTGAAGGGACCGGCGATTCAGACGTGAGTCAATGATCTTCGACACTTGAAATTCTAAGTTACCATTGACCACCACTGGAGGAGGAGGTAGAGGTGACGGTATAACTGGCGCCACGTACCTCTTAAGCAACGATTTGTGGAACACATTGTGGATTTTAAACGTAGGAGGAAGGTCCAGACGAAATGCCACAGGATTAATTATAGAACTGATCCTGTATGGACCGATGAACCTGGGACCCAGTTTCCAGGAGGGAACCTTGAGTTTTATATTCTTGGTAGACAACCATACCAGATCGTTCACACAAAGGTCCGGACCAGACACTCTCCTCCTATCAGCCCTCCGTTTGTAACGGTTCCCCATAGCACTCAGATTATTCAGTACTCCTCTCCAAACTGAAGCAAGTGACGACGAAAATCGTTCCTCCTCAGGAACCCCAGAAGGGCCCCCCCCATTGAAAGTACAAAACTGGGGGTGAAAACCATATGCCCCAAAAAACGGGGACTTACCAGTGGACTCGCTCCGCCTATTGTTAAGAGCGAACTCTGCCAGAGGCAAGAAAGAAGACCAGTCCTCCTGGTTCTCTGAGACAAAACACCGAAGATATGTCTCTAGGCTCTGATTCAGACGCTCTGTCTGACCATTGGTCTGCGGATGAAAAGCCGAAGAAAATGACAACTGCATCCCCCGACGTGAACAAAATGCCCTCCAGAATTTGGACACAAACTGAGACCCCCTATCTGACACCACATCAGAAGGCAACCCGTGAAGTCTCACAATCTCCCCAATGAACACCTGCGCCAGAGTTTTAGCATTAGGAAGAGCAGGAAGAGCAATGAAATGTGCCATCTTACTGAACCTGTCAACTAAAACTAGAATGACAGTCTTCCCTAACGACGGAGGGAGGTCCGTAATGAAGTCCATAGACAGATGAGTCCATGGACGCTCCGGAATTTTCAAAGGCAAGAGGGTCCCAGACGGACGGGTATGTGGGGTCTTAGAGGGAGCACAAACTCCACAGGACGCGACAAAAGTTATTACCTCTTTATTTAAGTTAGGCCACCAAAACCGGCGAGAAAGGAGATCCACAGTTGCTTTACTCCCTGGGTGTCCTGCTAAAGCAGAATTATGATGTGCCTCGATAACCCTTTGTCTCAACTGATTAGGAACAAACAGTTTCCCTGGAGGTCCTACAGGGGCGTCCCCCTGAGCCTCCAATATCTCCTCCTCAAGCTCAGAGCATACAGCCGACACCACAACTCCCTCCTGAAGGATAGGAACCGGGTCATCCGTCTTCCCGGCCCCGGGAAACTACGAGATAAGGCATCAGCCTTTACATTTTGTGACCCAGGACGATAAGTGACGACAAAATTAAATCTGGTAAAAAACAACGACCATCTAGCTTGTCTAGAATTCAGACGCTTTGCAGATTCTAAATACAGCAGGTTCTTGTGATCAGTAATAACGGTGACCGGGTGGACTGCCCCCTCCAAAAAGTGACGCCACTCCTCAAAAGCCAACTTAATGGCCAAGAGTTCCCTATTGCCGACATCATAATTCCTCTCGGCGGGCGACAATTTCTTGGAGAAGAAAGCGCACGGACGCCATTTACCAGGGGACGGACCTTGGGATAATACTGCACCCACCCCTACGTCAGACGCGTCTACCTCCACAATGAACGGTTGTGATGCATCAGGTTGGATGAGTATGGGGGCCGAAGCAAAACATTTTTTCAAGGAGGAAAATGCTTGACAAGCTTTGTCAGACCACCTAGAAAAATCCGTCCCTTTTTTAGTCATGTCAGTGAGAGGTTTGACAACAGATGAGAAATTACGAATAAATTTCCGATAGTAGTTAGCAAACCCCAGGAAACGCTGCAGTGCCTTAAGATCCTCTGGCCGATCCCATTCAAGCACTGCTCTCACTTTCTCAGGGTCCATACGGAAACCGGAAGCTGACACCAGGAAATCCAAAAATTGAAGTTCCTGTACGGCGAATACACACTTTTCCCATTTGGCGAACAACTTATTATCTCGCAAGATCTGCAACACCTGTCTCACATGCTCCTGATGAGACACAAGATCTGGCGAGTAAATTAAGATGTCATCTAAATAAACAACCACAAACTGCCCCACAAGGTGGCGAAAGATGTCATTAACAAAATGTTGAAACACCGCCGGGGCAGTAGTCAGACCAAAAGGCATGACAAGGTTCTCATAATGTCCTTCCGGAGTGTTAAACGCCGTCTTCCACTCATCCCCCTCCTTTATCCTAATCAGATTATACGCCCCCCTGAGATCCAACTTAGAGAACCATTTGGCGCCCACAATTTGATTGAAGAGATCAGGAATAAGTGGGAGCGGATACGGATCTCGGACCGTAATCCGATTAAGCTCACGGAAATCCAAGCAAGGGCGTAGGCCTCCATCTTTTTTCTTCACAAAGAAGAACCCCGCGGCCACTGGGGAAAATGAAGGTCTAATATGCCCCTTGGCCAGACTTTCCGAAATATAATCCTTCATAGCCTGCCTCTCAGGACCAGAAAGGTTATATAACCTAGATTTAGGTAATTTAGCATCAGGAAGCAATTTAATTGAGCAGTCATACGCACGATGAGGAGGTAACTCTTGACACCCCTCCTCCGAGAACACATCCTCAAAGTCCTCCAGAAAAGGAGGCAAGGCTCTAGGCACGACCGCACTGATGACCGTTTTCATGCAGTTATTCTTGCAGAATTCACCCCACTGGCTTATCTCTCTGGATTGCCAATTAATCACTGGGTTATGTTTAGCCAACCAAGGAAGTCCCAACACAATAGGAGTAGGAAGACCCTCCAACACATAACAAGACAATTGTTCTTTATGTCTTGCCCCTACTCGAAGGTCTATGTTATGAACAGCTTGTACAAAGCTACCTTGACCGAGAGGTCTGGTGTCAATAGAGAATATAGGGATCGGTTTGGCCAATACACTCAGTTGCATACCTTGCACCTGGGCAAACCGAGCGTCCACCAGATTAGCCCCAGACCCACTATCAAGAAGAACAGAAATCCTCTCAACTCTCGTACCAACCACCACCTCCGCAGGTACGAGAAACTGAGACGGACCAAGGGACGAAACACACACTCCCGGCCGTCGTCCACCACACAACCTGGGATCAACAGTTTTCCGGCGACTTTTTTGCTCAATGAGGCACGGGACGGACACCCCTCAACAAAATGTCCCTCTTTCCCACAGAAGAAACACCTTCTTGTCTTGCGGCGCACCGCCGATCCCCCCCTACGAAATGATGTCCCTCCCAACTGCATAGGCTCCTCAGAACAGACCAGGGGAACCTCAATATAAGGGACCTTAGTAGTAGGTGGAGTCACAACAGGGGGCGGAGTTACCTCGCACCTCTCCCGAAGCCGTCTATCAATACGAATAGCAAGGGCCATAGCAGCCTCCAGTGACGGAGGAGAATCATACTGAGCCAAAACATCTTTTAATTTGTCCGATAACCCTTGACAAAACAGGCTCCTAAGAGCTGGGTCATTCCACTGAGTATCTGTGGCCCATCTACGGAACTCAGAAGAAAATTCCTCCGCTGGACGATCTCCCTGCTGTATCTTACGTAACTTCATTTCAGCAAGGGAGACCCGATCCGGGTCGTCATATACCAGACCCAGGGCAGAAAAAAATCGATCTACTGACTGGAGGGCCGGGGAGCCCGGAGGAAGAGAGAACGCCCAGGATTGAGGGTCCCCTTGTAAGAGCGAGATGACAATTCCCACCCTCTGCTCTTCACTCCCCGATGACTGAGGCCGAAGCCGAAAATATAATTTACATGCCTCCGGAAGGTAAAAAATTTGTCCCGCCCACCAGTGAACCTGTCCGGGAGAGCAACTTTAGGTTCAGACCTGGTTTGCTCCGGGGGAGACAAAACCCTGGACTTAATGTCCGTCAGCTTCATGGATAAACTCTGCAACTGCAGGGCTAGCTGGGCAACTGGATCCATGGTAGCTGGGGAGAATCTTTTTGGGCCGGTGAAAATGTCACGCTGTATCACAGATACACATATGATGTCAGTAATCAATACTAAGAGGGACAACATGCAATATAACATATAACTAGTAAATCTCAACATGTATATAAAGTATAGTATTACCTGACATAATATCCGTTGTACTGTGGGTGAATCCTGAAGACGTATAATACTGTACTCAGGCTGCAGGTGGACCGGGGTCTATGCTGACCCTAAACTGGGGACCTGACTCGTCCCTCAACCTGGAGGTACTGTTAATGGTACAGAGGTCCAGGCCGCCAACGTAACCCTGTCTCCTATAAGTCCCTGACAACTGTAATCTAGTCCTCAGAAGGACCCTGATTACCACACAGGGAATAGGCAGGTTACTGCTTAACAAACAGTACAGACAAACGAGACAGACAGGGGACAAAGTAAACACTGTCTTGCATACAACAATTAAACACAGAGGGAACACAAAAGGTCTAGGAGATAAACTATAATCGAGGAGAGGAGAAACCACAAAGGAACTCTTAACTTAAGTCTTCTCATGACCTGATCCAAACTACTGGTCTGCATGTAAGCTTTCACCGGCATCTAACAAGCAGACTGGCAGGTATATAAAGGAAGCTAATTAGTGCATAATCAAAAGCAGCCGGGCGAGGCTGGACCTAGTCTTAGCCAAGAGCTAGGTAAAATTAACTCCCTCACTACCAAACACAAAGAAACAGCAACTCAGCTGCGAGAAGTCAGAATGTGCAATCGCGACGATCTTCGTGGCGATACACCCAGGACACAAAGGCACTGATTATATAGGAGATGGTAGTGGCTAACAGTGAACAGCTGAGAGCCTTAATGCAGGAAAGCTTCCAGGAGCTCTCAAGTGAGAATTTAACCCCTGCACTGCTAAAAGAAACCTGCACTGTTTAATATGAAAATGAAGTGCTTCTAATCAGTGCAGGAGTAAGAGAAATCAGACGCTTCGGTCTTTTGGCTCTTCTCTGTCACATTAAACCCATGACGATATCTTGATATCTGTGATCCAATGTCTTATTCCAGGGAAATCCACATTTTTCGTAATCCCTTCATGACCATTGACATATACATATTTCCAATTTTTTTTTTTACAAATAAATGTAAGTCATTTCAAACAAATTTTACCACTATCATGAAGTACAATATGTCACAAAAAACTCTCAGAATCAATGGGATCTATTGAAGCATTCCTTAATTATTACCTCATAAAGTGACACTAGTCAGAATTGTAAAATTTGGCCTGGTCATTAAGGTGAAAATAGGCTTGGGAAGTAAAAGATTTAATATGTAAATTAACTGTTGAGATCTATTGGCCTGACATAGATCTCCCTGAGATTTTGCTTTCAGAGGTTATATTAAATTAAAGGAGGCATTGCCAGTATGAGACATGTAGGTCAGGGGAGTATTACTGGTTGCATTTCCTTTCATTTAAAACTACCGTATATATTCGAGTATAAGCCGACCCGAGTATAAGCCGACCCCACTAATTTTGCCACAAAAAACTGGGAATACTTATCGACTCGAATATAAGCCTAGGGTAGAAAATGAGATTATGCCCCATATGCTGCCCCATGTATTATGCCCCACAAGATGCTCCATGTATTGTGCCCCATATGCTGCCCCATGTATTATGCCCCACAAGATGCTCCATAGATTGTGCCCCATATGCTTCCCATGTGTTGTGCCCCATATGCTGCCCATGTATTGTGCCCCATAGATGCTCCATAGATTGTGCCCCCATAGATGCTCCATAGATTGTGCCCAGTAGATTATGCCACCATAGATGCACCATAGATTATGCCCCATAGATGCTCCATAGATTATGCCCCATAGATGCTCCACAGATTATGCCCCCATAGATGCTCCACAGATTATGCCCCCATAGATGCTCCATGTATTATGCCCCATAGATGCTCCACAGACTATGCCCCCATAGGTGCCCCATGTATTATGCCCCATAGATGCTCCATAGATTATGCCCCCATAGATGCTTCTTAGATTATACCCCCATAGATGCTCCATGTATTATGCCCCCATAGATGCCCCATGTATTATGCCCCCATAGATGCTCCTTAGATTATACCCCCACAGATGCTCCATGTATTATGCCCCCATAGATGCTACATAGATTATACCCCCACAGATGCTCCATGTATTAAGCCCCCAATGATGCTCCTTAGATTATACCCCATAGATGCTCCATGTATTATGCCCCCATAGATGCTCCTTAGATTATACCCCCATAGATGATCCATGTATTATGCCACCATAGATGCTCCATAGATTATGCCCCCATAGATGCTCCATGTATTATGCCCCCATAGATGCTGCATTGAATAGGCCCCTTATGCTGCCGCAGCTGCTGCAACAAGAAAAAAAAAAGACATACTCACCTCTCGTCGCTGGGGGCCAGGTGCCGGTATCACCGCTCGCTCAGGGTCCGGGCACCTGCGATATTTACCTGTCACCCCTCCACCGCTGAGCTCCGCTGTCTTCCGGGTCCTCCAGCAGTGAATGATCAGGCAGAAGGCGCGGTGCGCAGTAACCACGTCATCGCACCCTCTGCCTGAACATCGCAGCAAGAGGACCCGAGGACACAGCGGCGAGCAGCGGTGGAACGGGACAGGTAAATATCAATTATACTCACCCTTCTGCCGGCGCGTCTCTGCCCTGCTCTTCTCCCGCGGTCTCCGCCGCCAGTGTTCAGCGGTCACGTGGTACCGCTCATTAAAGTCATGAATATGTGCATATTCATGACTTTAAAAGAGAGAGATAGAATATCAAAAATAAAATCCATAAAATCACATTGTATAAATTATATAAATTTATTTCCATATTGCAGTGAGAAATAAGTATTTGATCCCTCTGGCAAACAAGACTTGATACTTGGTGGCAAAACCCTTGTTGGCAGCACAGCAGTCAGACGTTTTTTGTAGTTTATGATGATGTTTGCGCACATGTCAGGAAGAATTTTGGTCCACTCCTCTTTGCAGATCATCTCTAAATCATTAAGATTTTGAGGCTGTCACTTGGCATCTCGAAGCTTTGACTCCCTCCATAAGTTTTCTATGGGATTAAGGTCTAGAGACTGACTAGGCCACTCCATGACCTTAATGTGCTTCTTTTTGAGCCACTCCTTTGTTGCCTTGGCTCTATGTTTTGGGTCATTGTCTTGCTGAAAGACCCAGCCACGACCCATTTTTAGCGGAGAAAGTATGAGAGCCCTTCCATCCATTGTAATAATCTAGTTGCCTTTGAATTGACTCTAATTTCTGAATCACAAACAGAGTAGAGACAGCACTTCACAGGTTGGTGGATTTTACATCTCCTTTATTCTGCCTTCTGTGGCAACGTTTCAATCACACAAGATCTTTTTTAAGCCTTGAAAAACCTGTGAAGCACTGTCTCTACTCTGTTTGTGATGTTTGAACATAATCCCAAGAGGGACTCCTTGGACCTGATGTGCGCTCCTATTGTAGGTAAAGTTAACCCTATGATGCTATGAGGTGCTGTGGACTTATTTTTCTTTTTGCTCTAATTTCTGAATGTCCTTTTTAAAAAAGGTAGCCCAAAACTGGATCCCATATTCTACATGTGACCTCACAAGTGATTTGTAAAGGGTGTAGGGTTTCTACACACTTGGTTGCAGTTGAGGTAGGCACAGGAAGCGGTTTCATTAAATTGTCCAGGATAGTTTATTAAGACTACATGAACCGCTCAGGAAACCAACAAAAAGACAGCCTTTTCCAGCACAAAGTGAAAACACAAAGTAACCAGTCAATATTGCGGGTTTGCCCACTCAGGTTAGTATCCAATTCATAAGGCCTTAGCACAGACCAGCACACTGGAGATCCACACATCTCCAGACCCAGACAATGAATGTGAAAACTGCTCTCCATTTTATTTGCCATACCACGCCCCCGGAGTGGGATATGCGAGTAGTCAGTCCTACACATCTCTTTGACTGCTCGTAAAACCCGGACCTGATACGCCCTATGAACTCTATCAGCATTATACATGCTGAAGCCTGCTTTTCCGGGCTTACATCACCGAAGCTACCAACCTTGAAGATACATTTCTCCCCTCAAGCACATGTCCGGTGGCCATCTTACAAGGGGTAACAATACGTTGGGATTTTATCTCTCTTTTCATACATCCTAAAATCTAGTTAGCTTTTGCGGCTGCTGCTTGACATTGAGTACTATTACTCAGCTTACTTGGAACCAGAATACCCAAGTCCTTTTCCTGTTCTGTAGTCCCGAGTATAGTCCCATTTAATGTATATGCAGCAATATCTACATTAAACCTCATTTGCCAAGTGTTTGCCCATTCAGACATCTTATCCAGATCGTTTTACAATATTTAAATGTTAAGGTCAGATTTTAATATTCTACTTAGTTTAGTGTTGTCTGCAAAGACTGACACTTTACTTTCATTCCCATCCACAAGGTCATTAATAAAGAGTAGTGTTGAGCATTCCGATACCGCAAGTATCGGGTATCGGCCGATATTCGCTATATCGGAATTCCGATACTTAGTTCCGATATTTTTCCAATATCGTATACCGGAATCGGAAGTTCCCATAATTCTTTGAGAGGCAATGTAATTTTAGTCAGCCAATGAGGAATCTTATGAAGTGTGGGCACATCCTGTAATGCTGCGGTCATCTTAACTAATGGCATGGCTGTGATTGGCTGCTGAAATGATGTCAGAATGCACTATAAAAGGCGCCACCGCCATTTTAGCGTCACTGTGCTGTGAACTCAGTTAGGGACAGAACGCTGTTCTGCTGACTTTGAGGGACAGTTAGACATTGCGATTTTGTGTACTGTGCTTTAGGCAGGCTAGTTTACCAACCGCTGTGTAAAGCTTCCTTTTGCCAGTGTTGTTTTAACAGCTCTGTGCAAGGTGTGTGTGAGAGTGCAGGTGATGCTGCAGTTTGCTCTGCATCCACCGCTGTTTGTAGGCATCTGCACGTGTCACTCACTGACTCTTTTTTTTATTTTATTTTGTGGAATTGGTGCAGCTCCATTATATTTGAAAAAAATCTAATCTATTAGTGTGACGCGCTTCCATCCGTATACAATACATTGGTTGCAAACACTATAGAAGTACAGAAAGGAGCCTTTCACAGATAGTGAACAGTTGTGTTTCAGTGTTCACTGCAGTCTGTGAGGTTTTGATTTTTTGAGTGCAGATCACGCTCCAGTTAGTTCTTCAACCACTGCTGGTTGTAGTCTGCTGAGCGTGTGTCACTGCCTCATCCTTCACATTTTTCTCTAATTGGTGCTGCTCCATTATATTTGAAAAAAATCTAATCTATTAGTGTGACGCGCTTCCATCCGTATACAATACATTGGTTGCAAACACTATAGAAGTACAGAAAGGAGCCTTTCACAGATAGTGAACAGTTGTGTTTCAGTGTTCACTGCAGTCTGTGAGGTTTTGATTTTTTGAGTGCAGATCACGCTCCAGTTAGTTCTTCAACCACTGCTGGTTGTAGTCTGCTGAGCGTGTGTCACTGCCTCATCCTTCACATTTTTCTCTAATTGGTGCTGCTCCATTATATTTGAAAAAAATCTAATCTATTAGTGTGACGCGCTTCCATCCGTATACAATACATTGGTTGCAAACACTATAGAAGTACAGAAAGGAGCCTTTCACAGATAGTGAACAGTTGTGTTTCAGTGTTTACTGCAGTCTGTGAGGTTTTGATTTTTTGAGTGCAGATCACGCTCCAGTTAGTTCTTCAACCACTGCTGGTTGTAGTCTGCTGAGCGTGTGTCACTGCCTCATCCTTCACATTTTTCTCTAATTGGTGCTGCTCCATTATATTTGAAAAAAATCTAATCTATTAGTGTGACGCGCTTCCATCCGTATACAATACATTGGTTGCAAACACTATAGAAGTACAGAAAGGAGCCTTTCACAGATAGTGAACAGTTGTGTTTCAGTGTTCACTGCAGTCTGTGAGGTTTTGATTTTTTGAGTGCAGATCACGCTCCTGTTAGTTCTTCAACCACTGCTGGTTGTAGTCTGCTGAGCGTGTGTCACTGCCTCATCCTTCACATTTTTCTCTAATTGGTGCTGCTCCATTATATTTGAAAAAAATCTAATCTATTAGTGTGACGCGCTTCCATCCGTATACAATACATTGGTTGCAAACACTATAGAAGTACACAAAGGGGCCTTTCACAGCTACTGAACAGTTGTCTGCAGTGTTCACTGTAGTCTGTGAGCTTTTCATTTTTTGAGTGCAGATTACGCTCCAGTTAGTTCTTCAACCACTGCTGGTTGTAGTCTGCTGAGCGTGTGTCACTGCCTCATCCTTCACATTTTTCTCTAATTGGTGCTGCTCCATTATATTTGAAAAAAATCTAATCTACAGTCATGGCCAAAAGTTTTGAGAATGACACAAATATTAATTTTTACAAAGTCTACTGCTTCACTTTTTCTAATGGCAATTTGCATATACTCCAGAATGTTATAAAGAGTGATCAGCTTAACAGCAATTACTTGCAAAGTCAAAATTTGGCTAAAAAATGAATTTTATCCCCCAAAACACATTTCAACATCATTGCAGCCCTGCCTTAAAAGGACCAGCTAACCTCTTTTCAGTGATTGCTCCATTAACACAGGTGTGGGTGTTGATGAGGACATGGCTGGAGATCAATCTGTCATGATTAAGTAAGAATGACACCACTGGACACTTTAAAAGGAGGCTGGTGCTTGGCATCATTGTTTCTCTTCTGTTAACCATGGTTATTTCTAAAGAAACACGTGCTGTCATCATTGCAATGCACAAAAATGGCCTAACAGGGAAGAGTATCGCAGCTAGAAAGATTGCACCTCAGTCAACAATCTATCGCATCATCAAGAACTTCAAGGAGAGAGGTTCCATTGTTGCCAAAAAGGCTCCAGGGCGCCCAAGAAAGACCAGCAAGCGCCAGGACCGTCTCTTAAAAGTGTTTCAGCTGCGGGATCGGGCTACCAGCAGTGCAGAGCTTGCTCAGGAATGGCAGCAGGCAGGTGTGAGTGCATCTACACGCACTGTGAGGCGGAGACTCTTGGAGCAAGGCCTGGTCTCAAGGAGGGCAGCAAAGAAGCCACTTCTCTCCAGAAAAAACATCATGGACAGACTGATATTCTGCAAAAGGTACAGGCAGTGGACTGCTGAGGACTGGGGTAAAGTTATTTTCTCTGATGAATCCCCTTTTCGATTGTTTGGGACATCAGGAAAACGCCTCATTCGGAGAAGACAAGATGAGCGCTACCACCAGTCTTGTCTCATGCCAACTGTTAAGCATCCTGAAACCATTCATGTGTGGGGTTGCTTCTCAGCCAAGGGAATCGGCTCTCTCACAGTCTTGCCTAAAAACACAGCCATGAATAAAGAGCAACTTCTCCCAACCCTCCAAAAGCAGTTTGGCGATCAACAATGCATTTTCCAGCATGATGGAGCACATTGCCATAAAGCAAAGGTGATAACTAAATGGCTCAGGGAACAAAACATAGAGATTTTGGGTCCTTGGCTTGGAAACTCCCCAGATCTTAATCCCATTGAGAACTTGTGGTCAATCATCAAGAGACGGGTGGACAAACAAAAACCTAAAAATTCTGACAAAATGAAAGCATTGATTGTGCAAGAATGGACTGCTATCAGTCAGGATTTGGTCCAGAAGTTGATTGAGAGCATGCCAGGGAGAATTGCAGAAGTCCTGAAGAAGAAGGGTCAACACTGCAAATATTGACTTGCTGCATTAACTCATTCTAACTGTCAATATAAGCTTTTGTTACTCATATGTTTGCAATTATTATATTTCTGTCTGTGATAAAAACATCTGTCAAACACACATAAAAGCCAGAGGGCAGCAGATCATGTAAAAATATAATATTTGTGTCATTCTCAAAACTTTTGGCCATGACTGTATTAGTGGTGACGCGCTTCCATCCATATACAATACATTGGTTGCAAACACTATAGAAGTACACAAAGGGGCCTTTCACAGCTACTGAACAGTTGTCTGCAGTGTTCACTGCAGTCTCTGAGGAATAACCACACTTAGGCCTTATAACTTTTCTGACTTTCTTTATCAATCTACCAAGATGAAGAAGGCAGGGAGTAAGGCACGTGGTCGTGGCCGTGGAGTTTCAGCAGGGAGAGGACGTGGGGATTCTGTGGCTGCTGCCGCACCCAGTGACACAGCATCCACCAGTTTTCCCCGTGAGCGTTCCTTTATGCGCACTTTTGTAGGAGCTCAGCGTACCCCCCTGCTGCGGGAAGAACAAATTGAAGACGTTGTTGGTTGGATGCAGCCAATGCATCGACTTCAATTGCTTCCACCTCCTCTCAGGACCACAGCACTGTTGAACAACCATCTGTCTCTTCACCGCCTGCCAAATTGCCCAGGCAGTCAGAGAGTTTGAACTGGTATGCGAAAATGCGGCAACATTTTTGTCTCTTAAAGGGGAAAAAGAGGCGGGTGACCAGCCCCGAGGGTTAGCACACGCAGAACGCATCGAGGTGTGAACTCTTTTCCCGGGTTTCTGTTGCCCCTGGGCTGGCCAGCCCCCCCAAGAGAGGTGTTGGAAGGGGTTTGGGTGATGGGGCCCCAAGCCCCAAACTGGCTTTGGGAAAACGGAAGGGGGTAGCAGCTCTCAGGAAAGATTGCCCCAAGGTCCAAACGTGGGAGAGGTTTTTGCAGATCGGTTGCCGAGCCTCCATTTGGGGGACCCTTTGACGTTTTTCCAACAGCCAAAACGGGGCTCCCAGGACTTGCATCGGGCCTTTTTTGAACACTTGCAGATGTTTATTTGCTATGTCAAAGGAAAGCGGTAATAAAAGGTAAAAGGGAAAAAAGGGGTCAAAAAACCTTAATCCAAAAAATTGTGGAAACATGGCGGTCAAAGCACGGGTTGATTTAAAAAAGACACATGGAGATGTGGCCCCAAACCTACAGCAGCCCCTACATTTTTCAGCTCGTGTTGGGCCTCTTCCCCCAGCTCCACCAGTGGTTGGCTCCTAAAGGATCCCTGGAAAACCCTCTGTCCTGTTCCCCAAGACCCCCGGTTATTCCACCCCGCGAAAAATTCCCTTTCATCCCCACACCCCAGGCCAAAAAACAGCCATGGTTTTGGGACCGGGGAGGGGAAAAAAAAAACGGCCATACTCGGCAAAACCATCCCGACCAGGCTCTGAATGCTGGCTTGAAAAACCCCCTTGCCCCTTAAAAGGGGCTGCATTCAGGGGTGGAGACGACTTTTTCCGTAACTTAATGGCTTTGGGCGCCCACAATCAATTCCCCAGCCATTTTTTTCGCGGGAAAAGCCGCCCGGTCTAAAAAGTTTTGGGGGAAAAAAAATTAAAAAATGCGCCTAAACGCCGCGTACAAGGCCACCTGACCCCCGTGCGGGGCCCCAACCCCCGGGGCCAGGGACGTCCTTTTCCCCT
Organism: Oophaga sylvatica; assembly: GCA_033576555.1. Taxonomy (NCBI): domain Eukaryota; kingdom Metazoa; phylum Chordata; class Amphibia; order Anura; family Dendrobatidae; genus Oophaga; species Oophaga sylvatica. The sequence continues at coordinate 101,366,747 of JARQOD010000010.1, forward strand.
CACTCCCCTTGGGTAAATGTTGTGGAGGGTACAGATTTGCGAGTGGCGCTTAGTTTTCTGCCAACCCAAGGTTCGGAAAAAAAGGTTCCAAGACCCCTCCTCCTACTCTTCCTCAGTACGCTGCAGGGCCCCCCGGGTCTCTCCACTGGCCCCGTAAAAGGGCCTTCCAGGGGGACGATATGGGGACAGCCGGGGCCCAAAACGTAAAGGCCCCCCCTGAAATTAATTTCCAGGGGAATCAAGGGGCCACACGGGGGGGAGCTCGGAATGCCATCAAGCGGAAGGGACGTTGGTTTTTCCGGGGCAAATCCCGAGGTTGGTTTTTTTTTTTGTGAAAAGGGCCCAAAATTGGAGCAGCTCGGGGCCTTGGAACCTCACCCCCCAACCATTTTCCCCTTTTGCAAAAACTTGGTCGTGAGATTTTTTTGGGGACTTCCGGATTTGTAAAACTGCTGCACAAGGCCGGGGCCTGAGTGCGCTATTGCATTTTCCAGGGCCCAGATCGCGTTTGCAGCTCTGAACGCAGATTTCGCCTTCCTGAACATCGCTCATATTTGACGAACCCCCCCGGGTTTTTTTTCCCCCAGTTACTTTTTGGGAGGGGGTTTTTGTGGAGCAGCCCGAAGTAAGGAGTTATCAGTGCATAGGCAAAATTCAACCCAAATTTTTTCGCCCTTTTTCATTCCCCCCAAAATATTTAGTGGGCCCCTATGAAGGACTTTTCCACTTTGCGTGCGTTTGAGGGAAAACGCGGAGGGGGGATTGCGGTTTTTGGGATTTTTTTAGCCTGACTGCCCCCCCTTATCGCTCCCCTTAAAAAAACTGCAAGCCAAGGGATGGGGTTTTGGAAGGGGGTGGAGGATGAGGTCCAAATTCCATCCCTTCTGGGCATTTTAGGCAAAGGGGTTTTCCCACAAAAGGGGGGGGCAGGGGGTCACTTTTTTGGGGGAGGTTTTAGGGGATAAAAGGAGGAGGAAAAAAAAATCGCCCCGAGGGGGGTACCAAACGCTTGGGGCAGTTTTAGAGCGAGGGGGGGTATGCAGGCAGGCAGAGATGACCCTTTTGGGGGGCAGGTTTCTTGGCCCGTTGGGGTCTGGCCAGGGGGTTAATTCTGCTGCAGTCTGGAACACCGCCGCATCGCCCACTTCTCACCCCGCCCCGATTATTGGGTGTACCCCCTCCTAACCCCCGTTTCCCCGGGAAAACCCCTTTTTTAAAACCTCATCAAACCCCTTAACCCGGGAGGAAAAATTTTCGGGATCCCCCGACCACGGTTTTTAAACCAAATGTTCTCCTTCCGCCGGGCACGCGTGCTACTGCTTTAAAAAAGAGCTCTGTGGCGGGAAAAGGGGGAACTCTGCAACAAGAGGGGCACAAGCAGCGCCTTTTTAAAAAGGGAAAACCCGTATTTCCAAGGGCAAAATTTTGGGCACGCCACAATGTTAACCACCCCAGAGGGGGGCCGTCAGCAGGAGGCAATTTTCCCCAAGGGGGGGCCCCACTCATGTTTTCCCTTAAAGGTCCCCCCCGATGGCTCTTCCCCATTCTTTTTGGGGGCCTAACGGGAACATGGCCAACCCCTTGCCAATGATTGGGGGGTGCGGCTTGCCCTGCTGCCAGTTATTAGGGGGCGCTTTTAGTGGCAGGGGGGTTAACAGCCGCGCATGCGCTACCCCGTAATGTAGGACCCGGTTATTTTTTGAAAAATGAACAAGGCATGGATCTCGCCAAAAATTTTTCTGTCCGTTTCGATTAAATAACGGGTTTTCAACGTTATCCTGTCCCGGGGTTTTTTCATTTTTACCCCCTGAACCTACCCCTGGGGGAAAAACAAAAGCCCGTTCTGCTCAGAAGTGTCGGTTTTCCCCAAAAACCCAAACACAAGCTAGTGTTAGTGGGGGTTAGTAACGCCCGCGGGGTTTCCCCGCTTGTGTCCGGGAAGGGGAATTCCGGGGTTTCCCCCAAAAAGCCGGGGAAAACCCCCGTCGAACATGCCCAAAAAAGGGAAAAGCCGTCACCCCCTTTTTATGCTTAAAAAAATGAAATGTTGGGTTTCCAGGCCTGGGGGGAAAAATTTTTATGACAAAAATGGGGGGAAAAAAAAAAAAAAATTTTCATCACCGGCATTTAAAAAGTCTATTGAAATGGTAAAAAAAACAAAATAGTCTTTTCTTTTGAAAAATTTAAGCAAAAGACATTTATCTTATCAATTAAGGGGTTTTAAAGGGAACTTTATCTGTACCGAAATAAACAGTCAATGGATTAGAATTTTTTAAAAACCCCCTCTCCTTCACGGGTTTTATTTATGAAGACATTAAAAAACACCTACTGATGCCAACTGTAACTTCACACACCATATATGAAACCCAAAACGGGGTAATAAGTCCCAATAATAAATTATTACATTAGAAAGTGCATCATGCATACTGAAAATTTGGTAGTTATACCTGCAAGGGCTGTTGAAACAAACCTTTAACAGATATAAATTAATAATGGAATATTAGGTATCACAGTGCATAGTTACTCATGGACAATGTCAAAGTAATACTGTACCCAATAAATCAGCGTAAAACCATTATTTGTTAGTCTTGATTTTTTAAAGAGGGAACGTTCTTTTTTTGTTGGTATGGTGGAGTTATTAGACAGTAAATGTTACTCTGTCGTATTTTTGGCGTCCTGGGGCGCAATAACGTTTCGTAACGTTCACTTTTATAGGCATATAATTACACACGCTACCCTACCCAAGCGGTGACAGTAGGAAGGTAATGTTGACGGATAAAGCCTTGCACAACAGACATGTTTTTAAAACCCTCTTCAACCTGTAAAAGGGCAAAAAATCCCTGATTGCAGCCCGCAGATTTATTGACGTACAGTTAAACATCGCCTTACCCATCAGAGGCTGTCCACTGTCGATACAGCCCTAGAATATACCTTTTGCATCCGTACCCCTTTGTTTCACCTACACTTGCAGGCCACATTAATTGGACAATGCTTTTTTTTTTTAAAAAAAGGTTTTTTTTTTTATCAAAATTTATTTGTCATACATTGATGGGTCCATGCTGGACATGTCAACAGCTGTACAAAGAACGATTTTATTAACTTAAATTAATTGAAATGTCTGTGACTGACATCTAAATTGCAATGATGATGAGATGAGTGACTATTACAAAATCCATGTTTACTATGTTTGGTTTAACATAGCGTTCCTTAAAACATTATTCATTAAAACAAAATGGACTTTTATTCTTAAATTTACAACACTATATTTTGTAACAATTTTTGGGTGGTGTGTTTGTTCCATTTCTTGTTGGCCGTGCCTAAAGCGTTTTATTTGCAGTTTTCTTTATTTTTATTCTTGAAGTTAGGAAACATGTGTACTTCGTACCGTGTTGCCAGTAGATAGAAAAATATTTTTACTTGGAGGAGGGCCCGGGTGTTTACCTTTTAATGGATAACTGAAAAAAATGGTAACAAATTGCAAGTTTTCGAGGCAAATCACTCTCTTCATCAGGCAAAGAATAAAAAAAAAATGAAGCATCAATATTTCTATACACAACAGGACACAGGAATAGGGCAATAGGTAAGAAAGTAAGGAGTGTCAGAACTGTCATTATCACAGAGGTGAACAAAATAAAGGAAACAGTTCCTTGTAAGGATAGAAAGTTTTATTGCCCTTGATTGGGGTCTGGTTTTGTATTTTTATGCCCCTGGAAGGGCAAGAGCCCCAGAAACCTTAATTGTTAGAAATGCATAAAACCGTGTGAAACAATTCTTCCTTTACTAACGTCAAAGGTCATGTGAGCTTATATTTCTTAAACCTTTGTATTTTCTCATATTTTGAAGTTTTAATTTTAATTTCAAATAATTCCAATCCATATGCTATGGGCCGGGCATACAAAATTGTTTTGCCACAGGTAAATCCATTATTTTTTCTCTTATTTTTTGTGGCGCTGATTTCATCCTTGTTCTCATTTTTTTTGGCCGGTTCCCCCCCCTCACTTGTCCCCCCTCCCTTTACTTCTTACCATTTTCCCGGCCTGTTTGTGGAGAAATATGTTTATTCTTTCATTTTTTTTTTTTGTCTTAGCCGTGAAGAGACCTTAGTAGCTCGAAAGCTTGGGAATTTGTTACCATATTTTCAGTTTGCATTAAAACGGTAATCAACCCAGAGGACCCCAAGTATAAATATTTTTTCTTTCTTGGAATTTGGAAAACATCATTTTATTGTCCTAGTAAAAACTTCATTTATTTTGTTTTAAGTACATAAATTTGCAATGGTCACGTAACAAGGCAAAAAAACAAATTTTATGCCTAACACCCTCCCTTGACCCTGGGCTTCAACCCGCCATTGGCTCCGAAGGTTAATGACAGATGAAAACAATCGCTGATGGGTTGTGGGGTTAGAAACGCCTGCTGTTCCCTGCTGTGTGTCTGGCAAAAATTACTGCTGCTAACTACAACTTCACTTCAAAACATCTCATACTAGGCCTCTGCCTACACCCTCCTTGACCCTGGGCTTCAACACCGCCAGTTGCTGCTCAGAAGTGTTAGATGCACAGATGAAAACAATCGCTGATGCGTTTGTGGGGTTCGGTAAAGCCTGCTGTTCCCCTGCTGTGTGTCCGGCCAAAAATTACTGCTATACCTAATCATGGTGAAAAAAACATGACATGTCAAAGTGTCTAGTGCTACACATAGATATGAGGCTACACCCTGATTTCTAAGCTGTTAAACATTTGAAACGTCAACTTTAAAACATAAAATGATTAGTCTTTGTCACAAATCTGTTACAAAATAATTGTGACATATTATTACAATATGCACATGTCGAAAACAAATGCAAACACAAAAGCCTACTTATGCTATAGGATACTGATGGTCAACCTTGTACACTCCATAGCTTAGACAAATCCAACTCACAATCATGACTCAAATGCTGCAATGTTGGAAGTGCATAATGTGGGTTGAACTTTGAGAACTGCTGCAGTGTGAAGGTTATACTTCAGTGTTCTTGCCTTTTTAAATAAAAGCATACAAGTAAATATAATAATCCAATGTTGATTAAGGGACGTGATGTACACCTGTAATATTGTGCAAACAATGCATGTAGGAATAGTCCTCTTTTCAACATTACTTATTTTGTGTCATTTTAAAAAATACAATTTAATTAGAAAGTTAACAGCCCATATCATAAAGGTCCTTCATGTAAACATGATAAATCGCTAACAAAAATCATGCATTACCTTGGTAAAGTCAATAGTGCATAGTCCAATGGCAAAATATATACCTGTAAGTGGTGCTGAAAGAACGACAAACTGATAGAATAGGGAATGATATCTATTTATCAGACTGAATAGCGACACCTGTACAATGTCGATATAATAACTGTACCTTAACAAAACAGCTGTGTCACATCACACTCGTTTTCTTGTAACTTGTTAGTGTAATAGGGCACATGCGTGGTTATGTTTCATCATAGGTGCGATGTTTACTGAGTAAAGCAGTCATGACAACGCCTTTGGTGTTGTGCGTACGCTTGCGATGATGAACGATGCGCACCGTGAATGTTAGTCTGCGTCATAAGACGTACAGACGCTCCAATACCCAACGCGTCACAGCAGGAAGCCAGTCTGTGCGTCCAAACAAAGGCGCAACCATTACATGCACGTACCTTTCATAAAGCTCTATAAAAAAAAGATGTAAGTAGTAACGCACACTTTATTGAGGTACAGTATTACATCGCCATTCACCATCTGTGGCTATGCAGTCTCATCTATATATACCTTATCTATCCGTTGTCATGCTTGCAAGTCCACAGTCAGATAAATATCTGTTTTTCACTCTGCACTATGCACTTTTTAAATTTTTTGTTTTTTTAATATAAATGATTGGCACATATTATCAGTATTACATGATGGAAATTTTAGATATTTTTTAAATTTTTTTTTAGTGATATTATTCACCAATGTAAAGTTTTTGAATGTCAAAGATACTTGTAATGCTTATTATGTTTTTAATGTCCAGCCATTCATTGTCTATGTACTTGTATGCTTTTATTTTAAACCGTTATAGCAGATTATTTAACCTATTTTAATTGTGGTTTGCATTACTTTTCAACATGTTAATGTATGCTTTATGTTTGTAAATTATTAATTTACATATATTTTTTTTAAAAGTAAAATCATCATCTTATGGTACTAAAGGTTTATTTCTCTTGTTTGGGAGTATAGACATTTTATTGACCACGTAACAAGGAAAATACTTGATATAAAGTATTTAAAATCCTCCTTGACCGTGGGCTCCAACACCGCCATTGTTGCTCGGAAGTGCTGTTAGCCAGTGAACACTTGCTCCTGTGTTACTGGGGATCAGTAATGTCAGCTTTCCCCTGCTGTTGAACAGCAAAAAAGTCCTGCTGCCTCCACCATGTTCTCTTCTCTTCCCTGGGCTACAACACGCCAGTTGTTGCTCGGAAGTGCTGTTAGCACAGTGAACACTTGCTCTGTGTTACTGGTGGTTCAGTAATGTCAGCTGTTCCCCTGCTGTGTGAACGGCAAAAAGTCCTGCTGCCTCCACCATGTTCTCTTCTCATCCCTGGGCTACACAACGGCAGTTGTTTGCTCGGAAGTGCTGGTTAGCACAGTGAACACCTTGCTCCGTGTTACTGGGGTTCAGTAATGTCAGCTGTTCCCCTGCTGTGTGAACGGCAAAAGTCCTGCTGCCTTCCACCATTTCTCTTCTCATCCCTGGGCTACAACACCGCCAGTTGTTGCTCGGAAGTGCTGTTACACAGTGAACACTTGTCCTGTGTTACTGGGGTTCATAATTGTCAGCTGTTCCCCTGCTGTGTGAACAGCAAAAAGTCCTGCTGCCTCCACCATGTTCTTTCTCATCCCTGGGCATAAACACCGCCAGTTGTTCTTCCGGAAGTGCTGTTAGCACAGTGAACACTTGCTCCTGTGTTTAACGGGGGTTCAGTAATGTCAGCTGTTCCCCTGCTGTGTGAACGGCAAAAAGTCCTGCTGCCCCCCATGTTCTCTTCTCATCCCGGGCTACAACACCGGCAGTTGTTGCTCGGAAGTGCTGTTAGCACAGTGAACACTTGCTCCTGTGTTACTGGGTTCAGTAATGTCAGCTGTTCCCTGTGTGTGAACGGCAAAAAAGTCCCTGCGCCTCCACCATGTTCCTTCTATCCCTGGGCTACAACACCGCCAGTTGTTGCTCGGAAGTGCTGTTAGCACCGTGAACACTTGCCCTGTGTTACTGGGGTTCATAATGTCAGCTGTTCCCCGCTGTGTGAACGCAAAAAGTCCTGCTGCCTCCACCATGTTCTCTTCTCATCCCTGGGCTACAACACCGCAGTTGTTTGCTCGGAAGTGCTGTTAGCACAGTGAACACTTGCTCCTGTGTTACTGGGGTTCAGTAATGTCAGCTGTTCCCCTGCTGTGTGAACGGCAAAAAGTCCTGCTGCCTCCACCATGTTCTCTTCTCATTCCTGGGCTCCAACACCGCCAGTTGTTGCTCGGAAGTGCTGTTAGCACAGTCAACACTTGCTCCTGTGTTACTCGGGTTCAGTAATGTCAGCTGTTCCCCTGCTGTGTGTACGGCAAAAAGTCCTGCTGCCTCCACCATGTTCTCTTCTCATCCCTGGGCTCCAACACTGCCAGTTGTTGCTTGGAAGTGCTGTTAGCACAGTCAACACTTGCTCCTGTGTTACTGGGGTTCAGTAATGTCAGCTGTTCCCCTGCTGTGTTAACGGCAAAAAGTCATGCTGCCTCCACCCTGTTGTCTTCTCATCCCTGGGCTTCAACACCCCAGTTGTTGCTCGGAAGTGTCATTGGCACGGGTACTCACTCCTGCCCAGACGGGTTACAGCACGCCATCTGTTTCCTGTCAGTGTAAACATCACTTAGCCTCCAATAAGTTGTCCTGTCGTGTTGCGGTCGGGTTAGCCGACTCTATGGTGCTTGGAGTTTAGGTGCTTCCTATGTGTGCTGTGGGATATGCAAATAAAGGCTGTTTCCGTTGTGACAATAGGACAATCACCCACTGTAGTACTGTGGGATTCGGTAACTGCGGCCGGCTCGCGGCCTGTCAACTTAAATTTCCATGGTACCTTCTGCTACCCGTCCGGGTTCCAGTACCGTCAGCTGGTTCTCCGCAGTGCCTTTGGCCTAGGTGCCTCCATCTCGGTATCCGAGTTCCAGCAACGTCTGCTGGTCCTTGGTAGTGCTTTGGAGCACAGGTACCTCCTGCTTAGTAACCGTGTCCCAGTAACGTCAGCTGGTCCTCGGTTGTGACATTGGCTCTTTTCCTTCTGCTGCCCCTCCGGTTCCAGCACAGTCAGCTGGTCCTCGTTACTTGCATTGGCTCTTGTACCTTCTGCTACCCGTCCGGGTTCCAGTACCGTCAGCTGGTTCTCCGCAGTGCCTTTGGCCTAGGTGCCTCCATCTCGGTATCCGAGTTCCAGCAACGTCTGCTGGTCCTTGGTAGTGCTTTGGAGCACAGGTACCTCCTGCTTAGTAACCGTGTCCCAGTAACGTCAGCTGGTCCTCGGTTGTGCCATTGGCTCTTTTCCTTCTGCTGCCCCTCCGGGTTCCAGCACAGTCAGCTGGTCCTCGTTACTTCCATTGGCTCTTGTACCTTCTGCTACCCGTCCGGGTTCCAGTACCGTCAGCTGGTTCTCCGCAGTGCCTTTGGCCTAGGTGCCTCCATCTCGGTATCCGAGTTCCAGCAACGTCTGCTGGTCCTTGGTAGTGCTTTGGAGCACAGGTACCTCCTGCTTAGTAACCGTGTCCCAGTAACGTCAGCTGGGTCCTCGGTTGGCATTGGCTCTTTCCTTCTGCTGCCCTCGGTCGCACAGTCAGCTGGTCCTCGTTACTTGCATTGGCTCTTGTCTTCTCTACCCTCGGGTCATACCGTCATGGTTCTCCGCGTGCCTTTGGCAGTGCCTCCACCGGTATCAGTTCCGCAACCGCTGTCCTGTAGGCTTTGAGCACAGGTACCTCCTGCTTATAACGTTCAGTAACCAGCGCTCGGTTTCCATTGCTCTTTTCCTTCGCTGCCTCCGGGTCAGCACAGTCGCTGTCTCGTACTTCATTGCTCTGACTCTGCTACCCGCCGGGTTCAGTACCTCGTGGTTCTCCGCATGCCTTGCCTAGGTGCCTCATCTCGTACAGTCCAGCAACGTCGTGTCCTTGTATGCTTACAGGTACCTCCTTAGTAACCGTGTCCATACTCAGCTGGTCCGTTGTGCATGTCTTCCTTTGCTGCCCCTCCGGTTCCACAGTCAGCTGCCTCGTATTCATTGTCTTGTACCTCGCTACCCGTCCGGTTCCAGTACGTCAGCTGTCTCGCGTGCCTTGGCCAGTGCCCCATCCGGTATCCGATTCCACAACGTCTGGGTCTTGAGTGCTTTGGAGACAGTACCCTGCTTATAACGTGTCCCAGTACGCAGTGGTCTCGTTGTGCCATGGTCTTTCTTCTGCGCCCCTCCGGGTTCCGCACAGTCAGTGGTCCCGTTACTCATGGCTCTGTACTTCTGCTACCGTCCGGTTCCATACCGACAGCTGGTTCTCGCATGCCTTTGCAGGCTCCATCTCGTATCCGGTTCCATAACTAGTGTCCTCGTTGTGCATGGCTTTTTCTTCTGCTGCCTCCGTCCGCACGTCAGGGTCCTGTTACTTGCATTGTCTTGTCTTCTGCTACCCGTCAGTACCGCGCTGTTCTCCGCGTGCTTGCAGTGTCCTCTCGTATCCGAGTTCCAGCAACGCGTGGTCCTTGGTATCTTACACAACCTCTGCTTAGTACCGTGTCAGTAACGTCACTGGTCCTGTTGTGCCTTCTTTTTCTTCTTCCCTCCGGGTTCAGACGTCATGGTCCTCTTCTCATGCTCTTACCTTCTGCTACGTCGGTTCCAGTACGTCAGCTGTTCCCCTGCTGGCCAGTGCCTCATCTCGTACCAGTTCACAACGTGCGTCCTTGTGTGCTTGAGCACAGGTACCTCCTGTTAGTAACCTGTCCCAGTAACGTCAGCTGCCTCGGTTGCATTGGCTCTTTTCCTTCTGCTGCCCCTCCGGTTCCAGCACAGTCAGCTGGTCCCGTTACTTCCATGGCTCTTGTACCTTCTGCACCGTCCGGGTTCCAGTACCGTCAGTGGTTCTCCGCAGTGCCTTTGGCCTAGGTGCCTCATCTCGGTATCGAGTTCCAGTAACGTCAGCTGGTCCTCGGTTGTGCCATTGGCTCTTTTCCTTTGCTGCCCCTCCGGGTTCCAGCACAGTCAGCTGGTCCTCGTTACTTCATTGCTCTTGTACCTTCTGCTACCCGTACGGGTTCCAGTACCGTCAGCTGGTTCTCGCAGTGCTTTGGCCTAGGTGCCTCCATCTCGGTATCCGAGTTCCAGCAACGTCTGCTGTCCTTGGTAGTGCTTTGGAGCACAGGTACCTCCTGCTTAGTAACCGTGTCGCAGTAACGTCGCTGGTCCTCGTTGTGCCATTGGCTCTTTCCTTCTGCTGCCCCTCCGGTTCCAGCACAGTCAGCTGGTCCTCGTTACTTCCATTGGCTCTTGTACCTTCTGCTACCCGTCCGGGTTCCAGTACCGTCAGCTGGTTCTCCTCAGTGCCTTTGGCCTAGGTGCCTCCATCTCGGTATCCGAGTTTCAGCAACGTCTGCTGGTCCTTGGTAGTGCTTTGGAGCACAGGTACCTCCTGCTTAGTAACCGTGTCCCAGTAACGTCAGCTGGTCCTCGGTTTGCCATTGGCTCTTTTCCTTCTGCTGCCCCTCGGGTTCCAGCACAGTCAGCTGGTCCTCGTTACTTGCATTGGCTCTTGTACCTTCTGCTACCCGTCCGGGTTCCAGTACCGTCAGCTGGTTCTCCGCAGTGCCTTTGGCCTAGGTGCCTCCATCTCGGTATCCGAGTTCCAGTAACGTCAGCTGGTCCTCGGTTGTGCCATTGGCTCTTTTCCTTCTGCTGCCCCTCCGGGTTCCAGCACAGTCAGCTGGTCCTCGTTACTTTCATTGGCTCTTGTACCTTCTGCTACCCGTACGGGTTCCAGTACCGTCAGCTGGTTCTCCGCAGTGCCTTTGGCCTAGGTGCCTCCATCTCGGTATCCGAGTTCCAGCAACGTCTGCTGGTCCTTGGTAGTGCTTTGGAGCACAGGTACCTCCTGCTTAGTAACCGTGTCGCAGTAACGTCAGCTGGTCCTCGGTTGTGCCATTGGCTCTTTTCCTTCTGCTGCCCCTCCGGGTTCCAGCACAGTCAGCTGGTCCTCGTTACTTCCATTGGCTCTTGTACCTTCTGCTACCCGTCCGGGTTCCAGTACCGTCAGCTGGTTCTCCGCAGTGCCTTTGGCCTAGGTGCCTCCATCTCGGTATCCGAGTTCCAGCAACGTCTGCTGGTCCTTGGTAGTGCTTTGGAGCACAGGTACCTCCTGCTTAGTAACCGTGTCCCAGTAACGTCAGCTGGTCCTCGGTTGTGCCATTGGCTCTTTTCCTTCTGCTGCCCCTCCGGGTTCCAGCACAGTCAGCTGGTCCTCGTTACTTGCATTGGCTCTTGTACCTTCTGCTACCCGTACGGGTTCCAGTACCGTCAGCTGGTTCTCCGCAGTGCCTTTGGCCTAGGTGCCTCCATCTCGGTATTCGAGTTCCAGCAACGTCTGCTGGTCCTTGGTAGTGCTTTGGAGCACAGGTACCTCCTGCTTAGTAACCGTGTCCCAGTAACGTCAGCTGGTCCTCGGTTGTGCCATTGGCTCTTTTCCTTCTGCTGCCCCTCCGGGTTCCAGCACAGTCAGCTGGTCCTCGTTACTTCCATTGGCTCTTGTACCTTCTGCTACCCGTCCGGGTTCCAGTACCGTCAGCTGGTTCTCCGCAGTGCCTTTGGCCTAGGTGCCTCCATCTCGGTATCCGAGTTCCAGCAACGTCTGCTGGTCCTTGGTAGTGCTTTGGAGCACAGGTACCTCCTGCTTAGTAACCGTGTCCCAGTAACGTCAGCTGGTCCTCGGTTGTGCCATTGGCTCTTTTCCTTCTGCTGCCCCTCCGGGTTCCAGCACAGTCAGCTGGTCCTCGTTACTTGCATTGGCTCTTGTACCTTCTGCTACCCGTCCGGGTTCCAGTACCGTCAGCTGGTTCTCCGCAGTGCCTTTGGCCTAGGTGCCTCCATCTCGGTATCCGAGTTCCAGCAACGTCTGCTGGTCCTTGGTAGTGCTTTGGAGCACAGGTACCTCCTGCTTAGTAACCGTGTCCCAGTAACGTCAGCTGGTCCTCGGTTGTGCCATTGGCTCTTTTCCTTCTGCTGCCCCTCCGGGTTCCAGCACAGTCAGCTGGTCCTCGTTACTTGCATTGGCTCTTGTACCTTCTGCTACCCGTACGGGTTCCAGTACCGTCAGCTGGTTCTCCGCAGTGCCTTTGGCCTAGGTGCCTCCATCTCGGTATCTGAGTTCCAGCAACGTCTGCTGGTCCTTGGTAGTGCTTTGGAGCACAGGTACCTCCTGCTTAGTAACCGTGTCCCAGTAACGTCAGCTGGTCCTCGGTTGTGCCATTGGCTCTTTTCCTTCTGCTGCCCCTCCGGGTTCCAGCACAGTCAGCTGGTCCTCGTTACTTCCATTGGCTCTTGTACCTTCTGCTACCCGTCCGGGTTCCAGTACCGTCAGCTGGTTCTCCGCAGTGCCTTTGGCCTAGGTGCCTCCATCTCGGTATCCGAGTTCCAGCAACGTCTGCTGGTCCTTGGTAGTGCTTTGGAGCACAGGTACCTCCTGCTTAGTAACCGTGTCCCAGTAACGTCAGCTGGTCCTCGGTTGTGCCATTGGCTCTTTTCCTTCTGCTGCCCCTCCGGTTCCAGCACAGTCAGCTGGTCCTCGTTACTTGCATTGACTCTTGTACCTTCTGCTACATTTACAAATTGAAGATTTTTTCAATGCTTTTTTGGGTAATCACTCTGGATCTCCAACAATTAAGACGACGACCCTGATGACCACCCCGAAGAAGATGACGACCACAAGGACGACGAGCATCAAGCCAACCAGCCTAAACACCATCACAAAGAAGAAATAAAAGATTACCAAACAGGACTAAGAAGGTTAAGACAAACTACAAGATACAGAACAAGAGACTTAAGAACAATAAGCAGAAGATCAAAAAGCAGAAGAACATGAAGTATAAGAGCAAAATGAAGAGCAAAATATATGCTCTAAATTATAAGCAGAAGAAGACTAAGCAGTGTATGGGGGTGAGTCCGTTCCTCCTCGTGGTGCCCCTGGAAAATGCCTGCTGCTGCAGGCTAAACTGAACACGGACAAATACTGTTGTAATTTAAATCTTTTGTGACAGCAAGAACGGAAGGATGAAAAATTCATACTTTGACAGATTACAAGTACAGGATTCTCTGTCACAAATAAGAATATGATGAAGAAGATGAAGTACAATATGAATAAGAATAATAGTTTAATAAGAAGAATATGAGTAATGTTAACAAAAAGATGAATAGCAAGAAGTTTAAGAAGAAGATAAAGAAGGTGAAGATGAAGAATAATTTGATGAAAAAGATGATGCTGCTGAAGATTATGAAGGAGAAAGTGTGTCAAAAGTTAAAAAGGTGAAGAGCATGGAAGTTGTGAAATATACATATTTGCCAAAATAGAAAAAACGTTAACAACATTGTCAATTTCTTCGTCAATCCGAACATCTTTAAAAAAAAAAATATTTATGCTATTCCATTTGATTGGGTTAAACATCTATGCCTCAACCTTCCCCAATACATTCTACATTACTCTTTGTTGTTTTCCTTCATGTACAATTAACCTACAAGGCAAGAATGGGGTTTTTTTAATTCCGATATTTTGTTCCCATAGACTTACATTGGATTTCCGGTATCGATATCGGGTATCGCCGATATTTTTTGGGTATCGGCGATACCATTCCGATTCCGATACTTTTGGATATCGGAATGTATCGCTCAACTCTAATAAAGAGGTTAAAAAAGAATTGGTCCTAGCACAGATCCCTGCGGTCCCCACTGCTGACTATATCCCATTTTAGAGAACGTACCATTTATGATGACTTTGTTTCCTGTCTTTTAACCAATCTACATATAGTTTCCCCCAGTCCCTGCTTCTGTAGCTTCAGTATAAGGATGTTATGTGGAATAGTATCAAATGCCTTTGCAAAGGCCATATAAATCATATGAACTACAACCTATTTTGGGTCACTATTGGGCAATAATACATGTGGTTTACAAACCACTGGCTAGGGAGCTGGATGACCTGGAGTCTAGGAAATACAAAGCTTTTTCCCATGTTTGGATGCTAACTGTAAAATATAGCGTCATATCTATTGGATGAATTGGACACAAGCCCATTGTAATAAATTGTCGTCTGTGCAATGTACAGAGATTGGATAGGTGGCCACAAAATTCTTCATATCAAAACTGTTCATACAGTGAAATTATATATTAGGGAATTGCAGAGATGACAGTCCACTTATGTAATCAGAATCACTCCATCTTGGAGGAATTACTTACCTGCATTTATATGTAGATTATTTTTTAACTGAGCATTTTATGTAGGACTTTAAAGAGAACACCCAGAAATATAAAGAAGTCCGAATCAATGTCCTAGAAAAGGACGCATGGACCCAGCGTAGTTGTTAAACAATATGTGCCATTTTGTGGAATCTACCATGCATACACATGTAGTGTTCCAGTATCACATCTCTAAGTAAATGATACGAACAGAGTATTAATGTAGGGATAACAATTCCAATAAGCGATTACTCCGAAAAACAGAAGAACCAAACAGTCATAATGCTATATTAGTATTATCTGTCTCTCTACCCTTCTTCATATATTGCATATATGCTCAGCTCAGCTAGGGAGAGGGGCATAAGCTGCTGACAATTGCCTCTGTTGGCAGCTTATCTCTATTGGGACAAGTGAGGACACTCCTAAACATTGTTGACTAACCTGTCCCACCTAAATCCCACCCATCTATTGTGTATGGCAATCTTTAAACTACAACTTCAGCCTTGCTATACAGTGTCTTTTTGGCATTACTTGAGTTAGTCTTTCCTGTTTTAAAGTTCCATAATATAGATAATATGTACAGTACATAGAGAAATATATAAGGAATAAATGGAACCGTTTGACCACAGACTTTTTGCCTCTACAATAGAAGCCCTTTCTGGAGCCTGGAGTGAAGTGATTATGTTAGCTTGCTTCATTTGTTCCTTGTCCTTATCAGTTGTCATGTAAAACCTTCTCTCCAGAGTATTGCTGTGACTGAGCAGCTTGATAAGCGCATTATCTACATTTTGACACATTAACCTACACAAAGGCATGTTGTACTCTCTGCAGTGTGAGCTCTGGAAAACCTTCATCAACCATTCTTTTTTTTTTTTGCTTTTTCAGGATGAGGAAAATTAAAGCCTTTTGTTTTAAATAATATTAAACCAACCATGGGATTGTCTGCACAGATCGTAGAAGAAACTTGACTTCATTATTGGCTGGTGCTGCTTAATAATAAGGCTGATTAGGTATCACTGAACAATAAACTGTGATGGATATCAGATTGTGCCACGCACGCTGTGACAATATTTGCCCAGCCTCTCAAATCATTTGCTCTGACTTTTTATTGTTCTTTGATTGCTAAATTACATGTGCCATTCCAACTGCCATGATCCGGCATGATTTAACAGATGCTTTGAATAATATGGAGAATTCGGGAGAGACGTCAGCACAAAGTTCATTAAGTTGCTGCTGGTGAGGCAAAGCTTCTGTCATCACCAGCAATCGTTCTGTATCAGATGTTTTAGTAAACATGTCCAAGGATCGGAGGAAGACAGTTAAAAGGAAATAGTGTAAATCTACCCATCTATATTAGTCATATAAATGAATGAAACTCTATTCTGTCCCATGGAGTCTCAATCAAGTGAATAAAACTTGTTAAGTTTCAGGTCTATATGATTCAAGGATCCTGCTGAAATTCTGCATCAATGGAACACAGCAGGTGTGACATACATTGCTGACAGCAAAGTATTAGCTCTACCTATCGTCGATTTTTCTTTTCCTTTAGTTTTCTTTTCGTTAAGGACATTTACCGAAATAGAACATAAAAGGTAATTTATTGGGGAAGAGGGTCAGAAATTGCAATAAAAAATGAAATTCAGAATTTTTACCAAATGCACCATTTTACTTTAGGAATGTGTCCCCTCAGTGCTATGAGAGTGGTGGCTCTAACTGTTGGCCTTCCTCTACAGGAATACGGCACATTTCTTTTACAGGTACAGCAGATCTCTGAAGTAGTCTTCAAGTACAACATAGAGATTGTATGGCGTTATCGGATTGTGATATACATAAGGTCATATAGTGATATTCGGATATCACTCGAGTATCTGGATGCTCAGATGTGCTCCTTACTCGACGATCATTAGCTGGTGCTCAATTTTAAACTCTAATCCCCGCCCCGCATGTTTTGAGTCTGTTACATATCCAAGAGGCATGCAGTGATTGCCTGCGTGCCACTGTAATGCTGTAGCCATCTTTGTAGTGGCATTACAATGATTGGCTGGCCGTGTGACATCAACAGGGGTTATAAAAGGACAGGCGCCGCCATTGCACAGCTCTGTGACAGATGGTATTGGAGGGAGAGAGTGCTTGTCCAAATGTGTGTGTGCACTATTTAAGGAATCAAAGTCCTGTAGTGTTGATACTGGTGCTGAAGCTGAACTATCATAGTAACAGTACTTGTAAGGGCTAATTTTATGCTTTGCTGTCTGTATCAGATACAATCTGCATTTAGCCTAGGGAGGGGGATAAAGTCACAGGAGCATGGAGAGTGGCTGAATACAGTCTCTAGGCAGGAATTGGGGCTTTGCAGTCTGTTGCTAATATATATAGCTGCAGCAGTTGATCACATTTTTATTTTGGGGTGAAAAAATGTTCTATACTGTCATCCATAGAGTATTAGGTGCTTTGTAGTACATTTCTATATTATATAACACTACAAAAAAGTGTTGAAACATTTTTATGGATTTAATTACTCACCCATAGAATATTATGTGCTTTGCGGTGCAGTGTTATATAAACACTGCCAAAAAGTGTTAAAACAATTTTTCTGGATTCAATTACTCATCAATATACTATTACATGGTTCCAAAAAAGTGTTGAAAAATTTGTATACAATTAGTCATCCAAAGAGCATTAGGTGCTTTATGTGACATTTCGGTTGTATATAGGACTCCAAAAAAGTGTTACAATTTTTTTCTGGATTCAATTAGTCATCCATACAGTATTAGAGGCTTTCTGCTACATTTGGATGGTATATAAGACTCCAAAAAAGCTTTAAAACATTTGGGGGTATTCAGTTACTCATCCATAGAGTATTACATGCTCTGGTGTATATTTCTGTGGTATATAACATTCCAAAAAAGCATTCAAAGTTTTTTCTGTATTTAATTACTCATCCGAGTGGCAGCCTTCACTGCTGGGGTTCTTGCTGACTGCAGACAGGTGAGCCAGGATTCAGCAATTGGTGAGCTGACTGCGGAGCCTAGGCTGTTCAGAAGAGAGAAGGAGGCGAGCCAGGATCAGGGCTGGAGAAATGCTAGCGGACCCGCTAGCTGCAAGGTACCAACAGTTGGCATCCCAAGGGAGGTTGTTACTTACCACTGGCAGTGGAAATGGGGTTCCTTAGAAAAGTTTGGGACCTGCCGTCACATTTTGTTCAACCAGTAGGCAGTAGAGACAGAATACTTGCCTGAAAGGCTGCAATAGCTGATGGATTGAACCAAGGTCGCCTTCCTCAAAATGGAGGGTCAACATCGCTGGTAAGCGATGAGTGTGATCCCAGATGGGAAGGTGCAGGATGAACCCTTCTTGAGAATGAACGGGTCTGGGAAAGGCCTCTCGAGGAGGTTTGAGACAAGGATACCACCCCCTAGAAATCGTATTCTCCTTAGGGTTCCCCACCTCCTATGCAGGGCAGGCGATGGTGCAAGTGAATTGTGATGAAATAATCAATATATATATTTAATCAATATCAATCGCAGGGGGATATATTTTTAGTTATCCCACCTCTGCCACCAATACGTCACGAACTGCAGGGATTTATGTATATCCCACTTACCAGTTCTGGTTTGGAACTTGCAGCTTTCTGGCGCCCCCTTACTCTCAGGTCAGTCAGGGAACTGCACCTAGGATAAGTAGTCGCCAGACGGGCCGCCTGGATGTTTATTGGCTATTAAGCACGCTGCAGCAAGGAAAATATAACTACTCCCAGCCGCAACCAGGCAATACGCTTATAAAGCCCGTTCCGTCACTGCCAGCTTTACCCAGCAAGCCCAGAACACACTTCGCTGCCACCAGCTCCGATTCGTAATTAATACGGGTCCGGAGCCAACCCAAATTAGTAGCGTAATTCACTTCAGAGGACGTGATAGTATGTTATAGAGCAAGGAGAAATGAAGCTAGTAATTTTATATATTTTACTCCAAAAAGGTAGGCAGTGTTTACAAAAGGTATAAAAGATATTACCAAAGGAGACAATTGAAATATGTACAAAACGATTACAAAATAACAGGGATTTAAAAGAAGAAAGGCAGTTACAATTGCTCAAGTCATTTCACAGCAGACCGTGCGGAGGAGGGGCGATACATCAAAGTGCATCACAGAGTTTCACTGCATCAGGTTTCCAGGGCAAAAGCTGCTGCAAAATGAGCTTGCACTTTCTTATACCCCCTGGTCGTGACATCACTGAAAGGGCTGAGTTATGGGAGCCCTCATTTTTTCTCAGAGGTGCTAAAATGTACTGAAAACTCATAAGCATCATATCTCAAGGAGGGAACTTCGTATAGGGATGAACAATGTATCATCTTACTCAGCATGACGTTGGCGTTCATTTAAGTTCAAGCACGGAGTACGTGTATGAATCGGTGAAGTAGGAATCCATTTCTTGGATTCTGTTGAAGCTGGAGTCTAGAAAACTACATGGTGGGGAGCTCTATCGAAGCACATCCCAAATATGTAATTGTCATAGTCATAACACCAACTAGGGTCAAGATATTCCCTAATAGTTAGACCTTAACTCAACTCTATCTTATACGACAGAGCACATGAGCAGACAAAGGACTGGTTTCTGCTAATTAACACATTCCTGACGGAGGTGTAGGAATGTGTATTACACATGCAGGCGGAGGGAGATAGGGCTTGCAGCTGTGACAGGGAGGAAGAAGAAAAGGGTGGGTCAATTGCCCACAGCGCATGTAGCAGAGCTCAGTGTGTGTGTGAAAGTTCTAGCAAGGTAGTTTGAAGGTGAGTATTTCCTTAGTATCATTACACTACTCGGACCTCAGCCACCACTGTTTCTCCCGTTGTGGAATCCCTGCCTTGTACAAGCATGTGTCCAGGAACAGCACCCATGCCCTTACCAACACTGTTACTGGGATTGGCCACTTAACGACCGACACGTGGACAAGCGCTTGTGGCCAGAGATGCTACATTTCTCTGACAGCACACTGAGTGAGCATTGTGTAGGCCGAAGTCGAGTCCCACCCTGGCACGACACTTGTGCTACCGACACAGAGGATTTCTGTTCCTACTTCTATCAGAGTTTACTCCACGGCCTATGCCAGTTCCTGCATCCCCTCCTGATCCTCCATCTTCGATATGCTATCTCAGAACACGTTTTCCACATCAGCCGGAAGCTGTAAGCTCTGCAGCACTGGCTCTGCAAAGCATCAACAGGCTCTGCTGACGCTAATTTGTCTAGGAGATAAGCAGCACACCGCGGCAGAGTTATTAAAAGGAATAACAAACCAGACAGGTATGTGGGTTTCGCTGCTGAACCTACAACCAGGCATGGTCACGTAGTGCAGCAGGGCATGTAAGTGCAAGCTCACTGTTGTGCGACGTGCTCACGCGCTGTAACTCCACACTGCACATGCTGTCAAGACTTTGTAAGCAGCAGAGGCTAGTTGTGGAATACTAGCTCCAACATGCCCGCTGGTATTCTGATCAGTCTTCACACATAACAACTGAAGAGTGGAAATTTGATGTCTGACATATGTGTTGTTCTCCAAGTCTTTGAGAACTTCCCAAAGATGGTGAGCCATGATGACGCCATCATCAGTGCAATGATCCCGCTTCTGTGCCTACTTAAACAGTCACTGCTCACAACTAAGCATAATGCTTTGCATGCGAACCAAGTGGAGACGGAGGAAGACATGAGACCAGGAGATACTACCCAGCCTAGCCTCATATCGTCTGCTCAACGCAGATTTGGTAACAATGAGGAGGTTGAGGCTGAGGAGGAGGAACAGGAGCTAGCTGATAACGCAAAAGAGGCTAGTACCTATGCAAGCTTTGTCCCTTCTCTCTCGTGGATGGGCTGAGGTGGGGAATGAGGAGATAGAGATGGAGAAGGAGGATATGGTGGAGACAGGGTAGTGTTGACTGTTTGGTTACCTTGGCACATTTGGCATACTTTTATGTACCTCTTCCTTTCACATGAACCTCGCGTTACATTCATCTTGGTCAAAAAATAGTACTGGATGTTCAACCTGCTAGAGCCATGCTACAAGGAGAACTTTGCGGAGAGGTCTTCTAAAATGATGCTATACCAGAAGGCCATTGTGGAAAGTATGTTGAAAAAATTCACATCAGACAACACTAGCAGCAGGGGAAGCTTTCTTGCCCAACCAAGGAGGAGAGGTGAGGGAGACACCAACCAGGTACAGCTGAAGCAGGAGTACATTGTCAAAGGCTTGGGCCAATTTCATGACACCCTCCCAGTGTCCAGGCTCTGATGACCAGGTATTTTTGACAAGGAGGGAAAAGTTTTTAAAGATGGTCAAGCAATACTTGGTCGAGAAACCAGCGTATTCCTTAATTCCTCTGCGACTTTCAGCTATTGGATCTCAAAGCTGGACACCTGGTATGAGCTGTCCCTCTATACCTTGGAGGTGTTGTGCTGCCCTGCCGCTGGCGTCTTGTCTGGGCTGGTCTTAATGTCAGTGGGGGGAAGTCTTAACAGACAGACTCTTTTACCTGAAAGTGCTGACAGGCTCACTCTGATAACAATGAACAAAGCCTGGATTTGACCCAACTTTTCCACACTACCAGATGACAGCAGCACCTAAAGTGTTTTTAATATTCAATATTTGAATGAGGCCTCCAGTTGTTGCATTCTAGGGTCTATGGATGACTGGATGACCCTACTTATCATTTTTTTTCTGTGCTTACTCTAACTCAAAGCCTTTATGAGAGTAGGAGTACCAAAACTACACTTTCATCATTTTTTTTATGAGGCACTCCAGTTGGTGCATTCAAGGATGTATGCATGACCCTGCTTGTAATTATTGCCAGGCTTTGCACTGTGTGCAGAGCTTTTATGAGTGTAGTAGTAACACAACTACACTTTGTTCACAATATTTGAATGAGGCACTACAGTTGGTGCCTTCAAGGGTGTATGGATTATTGTGCTTGTAATGTTTTTTAGCATTTACACTTGGTTCATAGCATTTATGAGTCTAGGAGTACAACTACATTACAATTTAAACAGAATGTGAATGAGGCCCTCCTTTATGTCCAATACGGGTGTATCGAAGTCCTTTATTTTTGGCAGTTCTTGCTTGCTTCATAAATTGCACTCAAATTTCCAATTTTTTGAAAAAAAATTCAATTTTGGTTTACTTAAATTATATTTTTTTTAAATCCTTTTTAAAATGTACCTTTAAATACAAGTCATTTTACAGGAAAGAATGTTTCTGAACATTTTTTTTTTCTGTAAACTCCAACTTCTCGTCAATTTTGAATGTTTTATTGTCTCGCCTTAAAGTAGAGTAAAACTGTGACACTATTCTCAGCAGTCATCTGGGAGTCAGAGATGCTTCCAGGGCTCTTCTCCATGTTGTTCCCCTTCCAGTCAGCACTTTTTCCATCCATTTCAACTTTTTCACTGCCCTCCCAGACCTCCGTGTAGTGTCTGCCGGAAAAATGCTCGGATTTCCCATTGACTCCCATTATACTTATCACTTGAAACGAGCATCCGAACATTAGGAATTGCTAGGTTCGAGTAACAAGCATTTAAGTCCTCTCTCATCTCTAGTAACTATCATTTTTCCAAAAATATTTTTATAAATCAGTAATACACATGATGACAAAAAATAATATATCTTAGTAGATAAATATTCCTCTTTCCCATTTTTCAGACTTTTCTGAATTCACTCTCATAAGGCAGGCTTTCAGCTCATTGAGAGAGCAGGTTACAGTTGTTGTCTATAGAATTTTATTGAAAGGGAAGGAGGAAGAAGGAGCTAGGAATATATAGAGAAAGACAGAGAAAACTGCTCAAAATGTAGCATACAAATCCTATAATAGTGAAAAATAGTGATATTCCTCATGTACACACACAACAGCCCATCCTGAAAAGTCAACTGGAAATTACAGAATTAAAGTATTTTTTTTATTTTTATACTGCTAGAAAAAATAAGTAAAATGATGCATCATGGATGGCCATTAATATTGAGCTTTATCACTGCTTCTGCTGGGGCTAATGGAAATTATCCGACATGTTTCTCAGAATACTGTATCCATTCAGCAGGCATCTTAGTCTTCTATATAGTTCTTATAAAATACCTTCTAATACCTCTTGCTGATCTCATAACATTAGCTACAAAAATATCCAAAAACATATTACTGCAAATTAAAGGGACCTTCACCATAAAAAGGACTCCAACATTGCACCAAAGTAAAGGGATGTGTGATACTAATCAGAAACAAAGTTAGATACAAAATATCCAAACACATCACTCAAAGAGAAATATATATAGAAAAATAACAAATTTTATTCAAATATAATACATAGATATCATGGCCATAATTGACAAAACAGAATAACATATACGAGGAAAGGAATACGACTCAAGTACAATACACCAAATGGGATAGAGGAAATGAAATAAAAGACTAAGGGATATTGTGATATAAGGTCAAGCACCAATAACTCATAAATACAGCATGTGGCAATAAATCCAAAAGTATAAAGTGCATAGACATAAATTAAATGAACATAAATGTCTCAATACATCATAATATGCACAAATGGATTCTGCCAGACAAAATCAAGCAACATAAAGTGCATGTGCATGTGCAAAAGTATATTGGTACAAATGTGATGACCAACACATACCCATTGTAAGTCTCTCCTGCTATCTCCAATGTCCCGACGCGCGTTTCGCGTATCGCTTTTTCAAGGGAAGGTGTGCCTGTCATGTCTACCCAAATCTCCTGGTTTTTATAGGGCAGCTACTCACATGTGGGCCAATAATGTATCGCGCACTGCACCGCCGCCCCCGAGTCCCAGGTGCGTCGGCGTTCGGCACTCAAGTTCGTTGTGTAGGGAGGAAGTCCCCTCTGACGTCATTTCCACACACCGAACATGCAAGAGTCCTTAAGCTGAACACACGAGACCCAAGTGCGGCGCATGTGCGCGTCGCCATTTTGTTGTAGTCCACAAAGAGGTAGAGATCCTCATAGCGCATGCGCATAGCAAAACTAGTTGAGAAATCATATAACAACGATCATAGCTATTGCGTTGTGTCACGAATGCCCAATGGTCTATATATAAAACTCCACTTGTTGGACTCATATTATCAAACCTATTACCATATATCAATTAAGCTTATTAACAGGAAAAGAAATAATAATACAAAGAAAAAATGACAATAATGATATAACACCTGAAAACATTAAATAAATATAATATAAAGATACACATGGTAATAGTAGCTTGAAATCTTGAAGCTTTAGGCTAAGTGCAGACGATCAGGAATAATTGCGTTTTTTTCGCGCTTTTTCCGCGATTTTCCGCGGTTAAACCGTGAAAAAAACGCAAGCATTAAGCATTATATACTTGTTAATTGATTGCGCATGTTTTGTACACATGTTGCGTTTTTTTCCGCGAAAAAAACGCTTCGCGGAAAAAATAGCAACATGTTCATTAATTTTGCGTAATGACAGCGATTTCGCCGCCATACACTTGTATTGGAACGCATGAAATCCGGAAATATTCAAAATGTTTCCGGATTTCAAGCGCTTTAGCTGCGGTGTAGCTGCGGTGAAATGGGAAGTGACATCATGTCCATCCCATCATGCCATCCCATGAGCATCCCATAATCCAGGAAGACAATAATCTCGTCTCCCTGGATGATGGCTGCCAACATGGAGTGGTATGACAGGATGGACCTGGATGTCGCGCTGATGATTAGTGTGGTAAGTATCTCTGTGTGTGTCTGTGTGTGTGTCCGTGTCTGTGTCCGTGTCTGTGTCCGTGTGTGTGTCTATGTGTGTGGTGTATATGCGTTGTATATGGGCTGTATGTGAGTCGTCAGACATAGGCCGATGAGACTACTACTCTCATCGGCCTATGTCTGCTCCCCCTCAGTGGCTGCAGCAGGCTCAGCTCGATGGGAGCTGTAGTTCCCATCGAACTGTTCCTGCTGTAAACAAATGTGTCAAAAAAAAAACATTCTTTTTAAAAAATCTGTGACCCTCGCCCCCCTTCCCCCCATAATTATTTGTAAAGTTGCTCCTTTTTTTTTAATACCCATGGCCCTTTATTTTTGTTTTTGTTATACCCCAACTTAATGATTTTTGTAAATTGGCCAAAATTATTTTCATTGGTGACCAGTGGTTTTTTATTTTTTAACTATTTTATTATCCCCCATCACTTATTTTCATTGGTGACCAGTGGTTTATATTTTTTTTTACAATTTTATTATCCCCCATCACTTATTTTCAGTGGTGGTCAGTGTTTGCCCCCTTTTTTTAGATTTTTTTATTCCCAATATTTATTTTCATTGGTGGCCAGTGGTTACCTGTGGAAATAAATTATACTTACCAGTCCCCGCCGATCTCCACCTAAAATAAAAGTAAAAAAAAAAACTATATACTCACCTAGACACCTAATTCCCCGATTCCCTTGTTCAATATAAAATAACAAACCACAAAATATACCTACCCTCCGCAGAATCCCATAAAAAAACGAGTGTCCCACGATGATCTAAAGTTTAGAACAGCCACACAACATATGGCTGCTCTAAACCACCGCCGCCGATACAATGAACGGGGCCGTAAAGCGGCACCGATCATTGTATAACGAGTTCACCCGAATGCAGGTCGGGTGAACTCGTTATAAGCCGAAGACTCCAGCGGGACTCACTGCGCCTGCGCAGAGTCCCCGTCTGACTGGAGGTGATATGACCGCGTGGGAAAGTTTCCCATGCTAATCATTTCACCTCCAGTGAGCAGGGGAGGTGAAATGACAGGACTCAGTTTACAATGGGGCTAGTAGCATTAGCACTGGTCTCTGTTGTAAACTTGTTAACCCCTTGTGATGGATTACAACGTGGGACCTGACTGAACAGCGGATAGGTATGTATATTGTTTTTTTTTTTTATTTTATTTTTCAATGGATTTTTTATGGATTACCAGAAAAATAAAATTTGGTCAAAAACTTTTTG
Organism: Oophaga sylvatica; assembly: GCA_033576555.1. NCBI lineage: Eukaryota > Metazoa > Chordata > Amphibia > Anura > Dendrobatidae > Oophaga > Oophaga sylvatica. The sequence continues at coordinate 101,392,253 of JARQOD010000010.1, forward strand.
TCTTTATTTAGTTAAAAATATTTTTAAAAAAATGTGTATGTGTTTTTTTTCACACTTTAAAATTGTAGCATTAATAATGGATAGTTGTCTTACTGACAGCTCTCCATTATTAAAGTGGCTTAATGTAACCTTTCGATAGCAAGGTTACATTAACCCCTTATTACCCCATATCCCACCGCTACTCGGGAGTGGGAAGAGAGAGAGGCTAAGTGCCAGAAAGGGCACATCTATAAGATGCGCCTTTTCTGGGGTGGGTGCTGGCAGATAGTTTTTAGCCTTGGGGGGCCAAAAAAACATGGACCCTCTGTAGGCTATTATTATCTGCCTTCACTCACTGGCTTTCCCACTCTGGCGGAAAAAATTGCGCGGGAACCCACGCAAATTTTTTCTTGATTTATTGACACAAATAAACCATACAGTCCAAATATTAATGGTTAGGTTTATGCTTAGGATCAGCACCGGGCAAGTGCAGGGGCCATGAGCAGGTGGGGGGGCCCACTTGACAACAGACACACTGGCGTGCTATGAGGGGCCCTGTGCCAGTGCCGTTGACCACGAGTGGGCACCTCCCCTGCTTGGTCATGGCCCCAGCACTTGCAATACTTACCTCTCCCTGCTCCACCGCTAACGCGTTTCCTGACAGTGACATTCAGGTCATAGGGCGCAATGACGTCACGTCTCTGCGCCCTCTGCCTGAACAGTCACAGTGCAGAGAGCTGGAAGATGTCGACGCTGAGGAGTCCAGAGTAGAGCAGTGCCCAGCAAGGCGAGCTATTTATTTTTTTTGAGCAATATATGGGGCTCATCATACACTGGAGCATCATATATGGGGCTCATCATACACTGGAGCATCATATTCGGGGACCATCATACACTGTAGAATCATATACGGGGCACATTATACACTGGAGAATCATATATGTCGCCCATTATACACAGGAGCATCATATGGGGTTCATGGGGCATTTCATGTGAAATTATGAAATTGTTAAAAAAAAAAAAAAAAAATTTATCAACTGCCATATAAATCTTTTCTTTCTGTGATGTGTCCGCCCGTCATGTTTGCATATGTTTATTACTTTCAACAGAATGTGTATACAATATCAGCATGAATTTGAAAGAGGCATGTAGGGAGGGTTGTGTGTTTTAGTGCGCACACGTGTAGATGGATGAACTGTTTTGCATGTGTGTTTCAGTGTGTGTATGTGTGTGTAATATATATATATATATATATATATATATATATATATATATATTTTTTGGGATAATTAGTCCTCAATGCTTGTGATAACGTTTCTGAAATTTAAATATTAACATTGTAGATTGAAAAATATCCAGTCATTTGGGACCGCGCCTGTGAGGAGTACAAAGGCTCACTTTCTAAACGGAATGCCTGGACATCAATTGTCACTGAACTATATCCACTGTGGCCAAAGCTATCAAAAGATGCCCAAAAAATGATTTGTAAGTATTTATTAATAAGTTGTGTCCTTTTTTTAAATGTTCATTTTGAAAATACATAATTTTTTTGGTTTCATATTTCAGTGGAAGATGTAAAAAAAAGGTGGCGATCTGTGACGGACCGATTCATAAAGTCACAGAGGACAGTGAGTGGGAGCTCGCCAGCTAGGAGGGTGCCTTTTTCAGACCAGCTCCAGTTTATATTAACTAGTAGGACTTTACGGAGGTAAATGATAGATAATTTTGTGTTTAATTCCACATTTCACATTGTCTTTGAATAACACGCCTTTTTTATTCCTTCCACAGAAGTGGCGGCAATATCAGGCCAGAAACGCCAACACTAGAAGAAGGCCACAGCCAGGAGCAGGGTCTGGAAGAAGAGATGGAGGAACTTCCTTTATGCAACTCCCCAGATCCTCAGGGTGACCGGCCTTCCTCTGCGGTCTCAGCTTTGGTCTGTGACCCTGGGATATCATTCTCGGCGGTGGAGGTAGCATCCATGAGTAGTGATGCTGTTCCTGCCTCTGGCGCTGCGTCAAGCAGTGCTGGTGCTGTGCGAAGGCCCACTGGTATGGGGCCTGTTTCTGCCCGTCCCGTGCCATTGAGAAGGGCGGCACCCAAGAAGGCAACACAACCCGAGACTTCGGCTAGTGTGATTCAAGCACTCACTAGTCGAACCCTCGGTATGATTGACAATTCTTAAAACCAGGATGATCTTGACAAATACGGCTCTTTTCTAGCCGACCGTCTAAGATCCATGACACGGGAGAGGCAGCACATTATAATGTCAGCATTTAATTTGTTGCTAATGTCTGTTGACGTCCCATACAATATACCCCCGTCATCAGCTATAATGACGGCGATTCTTCAAATTTTCCATGGACCAAGTGGCCCTTCACCAGCACCAGCACCTGCGTCGCAGCGTTTTGGGCAGGCGACCCCATCCTATAGGCCCAACACAGGTGAAGGCTACAATTATGCCCGCACAGCAGCACCTGAAAATACTGGCCAGCATGCTACTTCCACCTCTACTACCATGGTGTCCCAGGAATTTTTTCACCGGTTTGGGTACGATCCTGAGTACCAAAATTTATAAACAGTTCCACCAGGCTGGCCCTCCCCAAACAACCCCCCTCCCCTGTCCTGTTGACAGTTTGTTAAAACATGCACTTTATTTGTGTTTTATTGGACAATGTTTGTCCGAATATGTTTATAATGTTTGATATATGTTTATAATGTTTATTATAATATAAAAGTTTTGTTTTCACAACTGTGTCCGTGCTTACTATATAGTGCATAAGATACACAACAGAGAAACCTTAAAAAAATAATGGAGACAGTATTTGACATAAAAGTAATTATTTATTCAAATTTTTTTCCTTTCTAACCTCCCCTTCATTGGATGTTTGTTATGGTGGTCTGATCATAGGTGGGTTACTGCCGGCGATGGCATGTCAGGGTCACATGCTTGTGAGTCTCAGTGATACCGTTAATGGTGGACGCAGCTACTTCCCTTGGACTCACGGTACTCCAGAGATAAAATAAAACATGGACAGGAGTAAAGCGGTTGAGGGAGGGAAGGGGCAATGCCCGGGGGAACTCAGCAGACCATCCAACTGTAACATCTCGATGACGCCACCAAGTTTCTCTTAATTGGAAATATCTGGTCCAGAAAAACAGGTCTTGCTTTCGGTTAGGCATCAGATCTTCTCTGCTGTTCAGGCTGCTCAACACCGGCACTGGAGTATTGCCAGTGCACGGCACCTTCAGGACTCATGAAGTAGTCAGTGAAGATTTCTCGCACACGCTTACCCGAGTTGGACTGCCTTCCTTGACCCAAGTACTGAACTCCAATTAATTCTGACATCTCGGACTCCACATCTACGTCCGTGGTGTAATCACGAGCGTAGTTGTGGAGTACGCAGCATGCCTTTATTAAAGTGTCAACTGTCTCCGTATCTAACTGTATGGCAGTGTGAAATATCCTCCACTGACTACACATGATCCCGAAGGTGCATTCCACATATCTTCGTGCACGGGTCAGCCGATAATTAAAAATCCTCCGCCGGTCATCCAGTGCCCTTTTTGGGTATGGGCGCATCAGGTTGCTCTTTAAGGGAAAAGCCTCATCCGATACCATCACAAAGGCACTGGATGTGTGGAACCTGGCAAAGGTCTTGAGGCTGGGAGCGTTCGGCCATCTTGAAGAAGTTGCAGTCCAATCTGTGATGATTGCAACACCCGAGAATCCCCAGTACTGCCATAAGCACCAACGTCGACGGCAACAAATTTGTAACGTGCATCAGCCACCGCCATCAGGACCACAGAAAAATACTTCTTATAATTAAAGAAGCGTGATCCTGAATGTGGTGGCTTCAGCACTCTACATGTTTGCCGTCGACAGCACCTATGCAGTTGGGGAAATTGGCCACAGTTTGAAAGCCTGCTGCGACCTGCAGCCAAGTCTCCTCGGTTGGTGTAGGCATCACGATGGGCTGCAACTTCTGCCAGATGACGGTACATGTGCACCTCACAATTTCAGAGATGGTGGATTTACCAACCCTAAATTGGAGATGCAGTGATGTGTAGCTCTCTCCTGTGGCTAAAAACCTGAAAAGAGAAAAAAAAATATTATTAGAAAATAACAAATAAAAAACAGAAGGCTAACTTACAATTGAACATTATACATTTATATGGAATGCTGCAAGTATTATGGGGGCACTGTTGATGGCAGTATGTGTGCAAAATGTTTATTTGGCAAATAAAAACAAAGGACACTCACCGCAAGGTGATGAGCAGCCTTTCCTCAGCAGAGATGGCTCTTCGCATGACTGTGTCCGCATATGTTAAATCTTGAGACACAAGGGCGAGTAGTTGATCAAATGCTTCTATTGTGAGCCTGCAAAACTGGACAAATTTTTCGGGATAACTGTAAAAAAAAAAAAAAAAAGACATGTATTACAATTCGACAGAACAACCAAGAAAACATAAATGGAAAAAAATTTTATGTGCACACGGATGACCATATACCTTTATGCCCGAATTTATCTTACCTCCTTAAATCTTGATAAAGAAGCCGGAAGTGACCCTTTTCTGTCCGCTCCAGAACAATGGGGTGCACCCACATTCTTCTTTGCCTCATCCTCCTCTTCCTCTGAGAGCGCTCCTATGGGAGAATATAGTGTTTCTTACAAATAAAAAAAAAAAAAACTATGTGCACACATTGGGGCTTGCAGCGGGAAATACGCATTAGATTGGTATTCTTATTCCCGCTAAACCAAACAAAAGTTACAAGCATCATTTGCGTGCAGAATGCTTCAGTTTTCCATGCAATCTGTAGCATCGCTTGGAAAAATCATTGACAGGTTGGTCACACAAGTAAAACATAGTGTTTGACAAGTGTGACCAAATTTTTCACTGGGAACAGGAGTTGCCGTTACCATCGCTGACGAGCAGGAAGGCTGCGGCGTCCGCCGCTAGGTGACAATATCACAAAATGTTTTTGGCATTATTGGTTTCCCAGGGATATGGCACCCAGGGCAGAGTCTCCTCTCCTCCAGACCCTGGGTACCATCCACACATGAACCACACTTGGCGCATGGTGGGCATAGCCACATGCGGAATAAAAAAAAGCGGTTCAATGAATTCCTATGATGATAGAGACAGATATAATAGACACATAAATGATAGAGACACAGATTATAGAGCCACAGATGATAGAGACAGATATGATAGAGACAGAGATGATAGAAATTTTACACGTAGAAAACACATGTGGGACAAAAAAAAAATAGCGAAACCGCTTGAAAATGCGCACGCTGATGAAACAAACATTTGCAGCGCAAACGATTGCACACGGTTTTATTATACATTTATGTGCAAAAGAAACTCAGATAAAAAAGGCGCAATAAAGTATACGAAAAAATTTATTTTTAATATTACCTGCTCGATGTCGTAGTGCAGCAAAATAAGTGAAGTCAGCAGCAAAATGTTCATGTTTGCTTGGCTGAGACACCGCTGTGGCTGCAATTGTGGCATCTTGATTACAACAAGAAAAAAAAATGGAGAACAGGAGGGGTTGGAGTAGGAAATGACCTCATATTTTTTTTTCTTTTTCCCAACTTTATTTCTTCTCCAAAACGCTAAAAAAAAACGCATTTAAAAACCGCATAAAAAACGTTATAAAACCGCGTCAAAAACGCGTCAAAACAGCGAAAAAACGCGCGTTTTTACCGCTGAAAAATTCAGGTTTTGCTCAGGAAAATTCTGCAAATATTCCTGAACGTGTGCACTTAGCCTTAACGTTTCCAACAATAGAGTCATCAGATGATCATTGGGTATATATTGATCCGTTTCCAGTGCCCACTTGGGTCTCAACCACACGTAAGTATAAACCCATCTTGAACCAGGATTGTACAGAGAGAAGTATTTATTAAAGTACAAAAATGATAAAATAAATATAAAAATAAAAGTAAAAACAAGACATAACATGGAAAATTAAAAACAACAAGACATTCACAAAAACGGAGCAAAACTGAGTTTCTCATTCAATCCTGTCGGTGACATAGTGCCCAATTCAAAGATCCACTTTGTCTCGGTTTGCGCCAAGATTTGTTTTAAATTACCACCCCTTATCCCTCCATGGATCCTGTCAATACCCCTAACCTTGAGGCCACAAGGATCACAATTGTGACATAAATAAAAATGCCTGGGTAAAGTTTTGAGCTGTGACGGATCCTCCACCTCTGTTGCCGCAAGGATATCCCTCACGTGTTCCCTAACTCTTACACGCAATTCCCTTGATGTGAGGCCAATGTAGATTTTGGAACAGGGGCATTGTGCAAAATAAATCACATATGAGGTAGTACAGGAGATATAATGAGTAATAGTATACTCACGGGTACCATCGGCATTCATAAATGTCTTGGCCCTAATGATATTGTAGTGATTACATGCCGCACAGTTACCACAGGGGTAACAACCCCATCTATGTTTTTTAACACCAAATAAACTTTTTTGAGGAATTACATAGTGACTTCTCACTAAATGGTCCTTTAGATTTTTACTCCTTCTGGCAGTAATTAAAGGTCTATCTGAAATTTCCTTTTTTAACACCGGGTCTGTTAAAAGAACAGACCAGTGTTTAGCCAGAGTCTGACGGATAGAATTCTATTGGCAATTAAAAGTTGTAATGAATCTGGTCTGTATATCTGCCTTATCTGCAGTCCTGTCAGAACCACAGAGCAATTTTTGTCGTGGGGTGTATTTAGCTCGATGGTACCCGCGTTTAACGTTCCTCAGGCTGTATCTTCTCTCTAGGAAACGGTTCCTCAAATCCTTAGCCTGTCCCTCAAACCGATCCACAGTCGAACATGTGCGTTTGGCTCTCAAAAATTGGCCGATTGGAATGGCCTTGATGGTAGAATGGGCATGTCCAGATGTTGAATGGAGAAGTGAATTAACAGAAGTTTCTTTACGATATAGATCAGTCTGGACGGACCCCAAGTCATCCACCACAAGAGTAATGTCCAAGAAATCAATTTTATTCGTGTGCCATTTATATGTCAATTTGATGTTATATCTATTATCATTCAATTCGGACATAAATCTATCAAGTTCAGGGACCTGTCCCTGCCAAATAATTAGAAGATCGTCAATGTAATGAAACCAGCACTGCACATGGTCGGCGGCGCATGCCCCCTCCCCACGAAAAACCTCCCTCTCCCGGAAACCAAGAAAGAGGTTTGCATAGGTGGGCGCCACGTTTCTGCAGGTAGAACCGGTCCCTGAAGGTGAAAAACTTGTGGTACAGGACAAACTGTAATAATTCCAATAACAGGGCAACAAAGGGCCCGTCCATGCTGCTCATCTCCAAGAAATACCTTACTGCACATAACCCATGGTCATGGTCAATACAGGTATATAGAGACTCGACGTCCGCGGTGACAAAGAGCATATCAGGCTCCAAGCAAAGACCATCAACCATGACCAGGACGTCCGCAGAGTCCCTGACATAGGAGGGCAAAGTCTCGACCAACGGTTTCAAATAATGATCAATAAATTTGCATATAGGGTCACATAGCCCTCCTATGCCAGAGACTATTGGACGCCCCGGGGGGTCAATGGGATCCTTGTGAATCTTGGGGAGGAGGTAAAAGGTAGGGACCCTAGGAGTTTTGGTCAATAATCCGTCCAAAATCTTTTTGGGGATGATCCCCTTTTCCCAAGCTTGAGTTAGAATTACATCAAGCTGATGAGAAAAAGTGGTCATAGGATTTTGTGGGAGGAGTGTATAATGATCTTTATTCCTAAGCTGTTTGAAAGCCTCCTTTTCATATTTATCAATTGGCCAGATCACGACATTTCCCCCCTTGTCCGCAGATTTGATAACAACATCATCCAATGACTTAAGTTCTTTTAGAGCACGTCTCTGTTCACAATTGAGATTATCCCTCCTTATATTGGTAGATATTTTTCTAAAGTCCTCAGTGACTAAACGTGAAAAATATCAACCTGTGGGCACAGGGACAAGGGGGAAAAGTCGTTGATCTGGGCAAGATAGAGTTTGGAAATTTGACCACCCCCTCATTCTCCTGCTCATCAAGGAGTCCCTTCAATACCTCCAAAGCCTCCTGCTCAGTGCCACCGCAGACACCAGAGTCTCCCATGGGTCGACAGTGCAATCTCTTAAGAACAAGCTTACGGCAAAAGAGGTGGAGGTCCTTCACAGCTGTAAAAAAATGGAAATTGTTAGTGGGGGAAAATGATAATCCTAACCCCAAGACCTCACACTGTGCTTGTGATAAGACATGTCTGGATAGGTTAATTACCTCCAAGCAATTATTCCCACTGCGTGTTTTCTTGGAAAACTGTTGTGGAGGAGTAATTTTCCTTTTATTAAATTTCTTATTCCTTCTAGGATCTCTAGCATTCAATGCCTTCCCAGGACCCTCAGTATTGGAATCACTGGTGCCCGGATGTGATTCTTCCACCGATGTAAATGATGACATAGATCCAGATCTCAGTCGATTCGATATACCAACTTTATTGGTCCTCCTCCATCTATACGCAGTTTTATTCTGGAAGTCGAGACTGTCTCTTTGGAATTTCCGAGACTTAAAGTCAACGATTTCCTTCTCCCATTTCTGATAACATAATTCAAGATCTTTCTTAAATGCTTCCAGGGCAGTTGCAGATAGATCTTTAGAGAGATCCCCCTGAATCACTTCATTTTCCTTCTCAATATCATTCAATTTAACATCATCCAGCTGTATCAGAATCTGTATAAACCCCTTTGAACATTCAGAGGCTACCATCTCCCATTTATCTTTCAATACATCATCATGAACTGTAAAAGATGGAAAAATTTGTACGCGTAGACCACGTGGGATTAAATTCTTAGCTCTATACCGTTCAAGGAAGGCACGGTTCCACCACAACTTTGTGCGTTTGTGGAGGAGATCTTTAAGACGGGCAGTTTGCTCCAATGAATCTCTGCCATTTAAAATCAAACTTGAGTCGTCCTTAAATACCTCATTAAGTTTACTGAGCCACGCCTGATCGCGGGCTCGATAATCCATATGTTTTGGATCAGAGGCTGTGAAAAACACAGAGACAATTATAGCTACAAAAATATCCAAAAACATATTACTGCAAATTAAAGGGACCTTCACCATAAAAAGGACTCCAACATTGCACCAAAGTAAAGGGATGTGTGATACTAATCAGAAACAAAGTTGGATACAAAATATCCAAACACATCACTCAAAGAGAAATATATATAGAAAAATAACAAATTTATTCAAATATAATACATAGATATCATGGCCATAATTGACAAAACAGAATAACATATACGAGGAAAGGAATACGACTCAAGTACAATACACCAAATGGGATAGAGGAAATGAAATAAAAGACTAAGGGATATTGTGATATAAGGTCAAGCACCAATAACTCATAAATACAGCATGTGGCAATAAATCCAAAAGTATAAAGTGCATAGACATAAATTAAATGAACATAAATGTCTCAATACATCATAATATGCACAAATGGATTCTGCCAGACAAAATCAAGCAACATAAAGTGCATGTGCATGTGCAAAAGTATATTGGTACAAATGTGATGACCAACACATACCCATTGTAAGTCTCTCCTGCTATCTCCAATGTCTCGACGCGCGTTTCGTGTATCGCTTTTTCAAGGGAAGGTGTGCCTGTCATGTCTACCCAAATCTCCTGGTTTTTATAGGGCAGCTACTCACATGTGGGCCAATAATGTATCGCGCACTGCACCGCCGCCCCCGAGTCCCAGGTGCGTCGGCGTTCGGCACTCAAGTTCGTTGTGTAGGGAGGAAGTCCCCTCTGACGTCATTTCCACACACCGAACATGCAAGAGGCCTTGAGCCGAACGCACGAGACCCGAGTGCGGCGCATGTGCGCGTCGCCATTTTGTTGTAGTCCACAAAGAGGTAGAGATCCTCATAGCGCATGCGCATAGCAAAACTAGTTGGGAAATCATATAACAACGATCATAGCTATCGCGTTGTGTCACGAATGCCCAATGGTCTATATATAAACTCCACTTGTTGGACTCATATTATCAAACCTATTACCATATATCAATTAAGCTTATTAACAGGAAAATAAATAATAATACAAAGAAAAAAATGACAATAATGATATCATAACATCTGAAAACATTAAATAAATATAATATAAAGATACACATGGTAATAGTAGCTTGAAATCTTGAAGCTTTAACGTTTCCAACAATAGAGTCATCAGATGATCATTGGGTATATATTGATCCGTTTCCAGTGCCCACTTGGGTCTCAACCACACATAAGTATAAACCCATCTTGAACCAGGATTGTACAGACAGAAGTATTTACTAAAGTACAAAAATGATAAAATAAATATAAAAATAAAAGTAAAAACAAGACATAACATGGAAAATTGAAAACAACAAGACATTCACAAAAACGGAGCAAAACTGAGTTTCTCATTCAATCCTGTTGGTGACATAGTGCCCAATTCAAAGATCCACTTCGTCTCGGTTTGCGCCAAGATTTGTTTTAAATTACCACCTTTTATCCCTCCATGGATCCTGTCAATACCCCTAACCTTGAGGCCACAAGGATCACAATTGCGACATAAATAAAAATGCCTGGGTAAAGTTTTGAGCTGTGACGGATCCTCCACCTCTCTTGCCGCAAGGATATCCCTCACGTGTTCCCTAACTCTTACACGCAATTCCCTTGACGTGAGGCCAATGTAGATCCAACTTTGTTTCTGATCTCATAACATTGCATGATGTAGCTTTGAAAGTAATATATTACATAACTGTGATATAGGATTATTAATATTTTTAGTCATCTAGAAATATATTGCCCTGAAGTCATCCGGTGCAGCCCTACCGATTCATCATGAACTTAAAGCCCACAGTCAACAAAACAATTTTTCCAATCTTGAGACTTTCTATTTTTGTTTTTGTAATACCTGGGGTCTACAGTCATGGCCAAAAGTTTTGAGAATGACCCAAATATTAATTTTTACAAAATCTACTGCTTCATTTTTTCTAATGGCAATTTGCATATACTCCAGAATGTTATAAAGAGTGATCAGCTTAACAGGAATTACTTGCAAAGTCAATATTTGGCTAGAAAATGAACTTTATCCCCCAAAACACATTTCAACATCATTGCAGCCCTGCCTTAAAAGGACCAGCTAACCTCTTTTCAGTGATTGCTCCATTAACACAGGTGTGGGTGTTGATGAGGACATGGCTGGAGATCAATCTGTCATGATTAAGTAAGAATGACACCACTGGACACTTTAAAAGGAGGCTGGTGCTTGGCATCATTGTTTCTCTTCTGTTAACCATGGATATCTCTAAAGAAACACGTGCAGTCATCATTGCAATGCACAAAAATGGCCTAACAGGGAAGAGTATTGCAGCTAGAAAGATTGCACCTCAGTCAACAATCTATCGCATCATCAAGAACTTCAAGGAGAGACGTTCCATTGTTGCCAAAAAGGCTTCAGGGTGCCCAAGAAAGACCAGCAAGCGCCAGGACAGTCTCTTAAAAGTGTTTCAGCTGCGGGATCGGGCTACCAGCAGTGCAGAGCTTGCTCAGGAATGGCAGCAGGCAGGTGTGAGTGCATCTGCACGCACTGTGAGGTGGAGACTCTTGGAGCAAGGCCTGGTCTCAAGGAGGGCAGCAAAGAAGCCACTTCTCTCCAGAAAAAACATCATGGGCAGACTGATATTCTGCAAAAGGTACAGGCAGTGGACTGCTGAGGACTGGGGTAAAGTTATTTTCTCTGATGAATCCCCTTTTCGATTGTTTGGGACATCAGGAAAACGCCTCATTCGGAGAAGACAAGGTGAGCGCTACCACCAGTCTTGTCTCATGCCAACTGTTAAGCATCCTGAAACCATTCATGTGTGGGGTTGCTTCTCAGCCAAGGGAATCGGCTCTCTCACAGTCTTTGCCTAAAAACACAGCCATGAATAAAGAATGGTACCAGAATGTCCTCCAAGAGCTACTTCTCCCAACCCTCCAAGAGCAGTTTGGCGATCAACAATGCCTTTTCCAGCATGATGGAGCACCTTGCCATAAAGCAAAGGTGATAACTAAATGGCTCAGGGAACAAAACATAGAGATTTTGGGTCCATGGCCTGGAAACTTCCCAGATCTTAATCCCATTGAGAACTTGTGGTCAATCATCAAGAGACGGGTGGACAAACAAAAACCTAAAAATTCTGACAAAATGAAAGCATTGATTGTGCAAGAATGGACTGCTATCAGTCAGGATTTGGTCCAGAAGTTGATTGAGAGCATGCCAGGGAGAATTGCAGAGGTCCTGAAGAAGAAGGGTCAACACTGCAAATATTGACTTGCTGCATTAACTCATTCTAACTGTCAATATAAGCTTTTGTTACTCATATGTTTGCAATTATTATATTTCTGTCTGTGATAAAAACATCTGTCAAACACACATAAAAACCAGAGGGCAGCAGATCATGTGAAAATATAATATTTGTGTCATTCTCAAAACTTTTGGCCATGACTGTACTTTACTTTTTCTTATTTGTATTATTAGAAGTGCCCTATTCGATAGAAATGAACTACTTTTGATCACAGGCTTTACCTGTATGTATCACTTATTATATTTTGAGTATCTCGGCACTTTTTGAACACCTGTCCATTAATTCTAGATAATTTTTCTCTCAGTAGTAATGATCACTGTTTTTTAATATATGATATGTCAGATGTGTGCTTCCCACATTCCTATATTCACATTATTGTACCACATAGGGGCCTCTGTGACCTACGGCCTTATAAGAACATGCCACCAAAGTCTATCTTGAGACAAGTTTGTTAATATTCTCAGTGGAATAAATTGGCCGATATACCTAACCATGAGGTAGTTTACTAGAAAGCTAACAATACCTGTCTATATATTATTTAATATATACACTCAGTGCTTACATGCATTATGTATGGGCTTTGTATGTATTTAACTATTTATGGGATGCCTTTATACATTTACATCCAGCTATGTGTGTCAATTTAGTCGGTAGCTTTTATGGCATGAGCCATCACTGCTTGTAGACCAGCAATGCATTCCTGTTTTTGGTATATTGCACTGGATACCATTGCTCACATTGCAGAAGGGGAAAAAATGATCATATTCTTACTGGTGTAGGGATTAACAAGGGAATTTAACAACTCTGTGCTTCGGGCATATATTAAATCAGGCATGACATGTGATTGGTTGCGAGAGTAAGCTAAGAAAGAATATGGGGGCATGAATACCTTTTCTTTTTGCTACTGCTCTAAAGGTACTGCCACACTAAACAATCCCGCTAGCGATCACGATAACGACGCATACTAATGCGATCGCTAGCGGGATTGTTTCTATATCGCTAAGTGCGGCCACATTTAGCGATATAGTTAACGACGCTATCACCGTTAGCGATCTTCTTAACGACTTTAGCGGTACAAAAGCACCGCTAAATCGCTAAGAAAAGGTGCCACACTAGCGATATATACTTACCCAGCGGGAGCGCCGACGAGAAAATAGGGTCCGGAACGATTCCAGCGACGAGCGAGATCACAGCAGGAAGCTCGTCGCTGGCAGATGCCGCACTGAACAACATCGCTATCGGGATCGCTAAATAGTGACGTTTTTTAGCGATCCCGTTAGCGATATTGTTCAGTGTGGCATACCCTTAACTTCTGATTCACTCAAATATGGATATTTTTTAGATTTTCAAGGAAATGTTTATTAGGTATTTAGACATTTTTCAAATGAATCGGTTCTTTTGATATTCCATGTATTTTCCTGTTTTCAATTGACTTTTATTTGGTCAGGCATGGTGATATCCCTGGACCATTAGTCGGGCAATAAATAACTTTATCTGTTAGTACTAGTATATGTATATAAAAGGCAGTGGGGAAAATAAGTATTTGATACACTGCCAATTTTGCAAGTTTTCCCACCTAGAAAGAATGGAGAGATTTGTAATTTTTATAGTACACTTCAACTGTGAGAGACATAATCTAAAAGTAGAACTCAGAAAATCACATTGTATGATTTTTTTAAAATAATTAATTTTCCTTTTATTGCATGAAATAAGTATTTGATCACCTACAAACCTGCAAGAATTCTGGTTCTCACAGACCTATTAGTTTTTCTTTAAGAATCCCCCTTACTCTGCACTCATTACCTGTATTAATTGCACCTGTTGTTTAAACTCATTACCTGTATAACAACTATTCACACACTCAGTCGATTGATCACACTCCAACCTCTCCAACATGGCCAAGACCAAAGAGCTATCTAAGGACACCAGGGACAAAATTGTAGACAAGCACAAGGCTGAGATGGACTACAGGACAATAGGCAAGCAGCTTGGTGGGACGGCAAATACTGTTGGCACAATTATTAGAAAAAGGAAGAAACACAATATGACTGTCAATCTTCGTTGGTCTGGGGCTCCATGCAAGTTCTTGGCTTGCGGGGTAAGGATGATTCTGAGAAAGGTCAGGAATATGCCTATAACTGCATTTGATGACCTGGTCAATGACCTTAGAGCTGAGACTACAGTATCAAACATTACCGTTAGTAATACACTACACTGTCATGGTTTAAAATCCTGCCAGGCACACAAGGTCCCCCTGATCACACAAGCACATGTCCATGCCTCTTTGAAGTTCATCAGTGGCAATCTGGATGATCCAGAAGAGGCATGGGAGAAGGTCATGTGATCAGATGAGACCAAAATGAAACTTTTTGGTATCAACTCTGTTTGGAGGAAGAAGGATGAGTACAACCCCAAGAACACCGTCCCAACTGTGAAGCGTGGTGAGGAAACATCCTACTTTGGAGGTGCTTTTCTGCAAATGGGACAGGACGACTGCACCCTATTGAAGGGAGGATGGGGTCATGTATTGTGAGATTTTGGCCAACAACCTCCTCTCAGTAAGATCACTGAAGATGGGTTATGGTTGGGTCTTCCAGCATGACAATGACCCAAAACACACAACCAGGGCAACTAAGGAGTGGTCCGTAAGAAGCATTTCAAGATTCTGGAGTAGCCTAGCAGTCTCCGGACCTGAACCCAATGGAAAATCTTTGGAGAGAGCTGAAACTCTGAAAGAAGATCTGCGTGGAGAGGTGGGTCAAAATCCCTGCTGCAGTGTGTGCAAACTTAGTCAAAAACTATAGGAAACGTGTGATCTCTGTAATTGCAAACAAAGGTTTCTGTACCATATATTAAGTTTTGTTTTTCTATTGTATGAAATACTTATTTCTTTCAATAAAATGCAAATTAATTATGTTAAAATCATGCAATGAGATTTTTGGGATAGTACGTCATCGCGATCAGCTGCGCTCATGGGGGGAGCGCAGCTGATCGCGGCCGGGTGTCAGCTGTTTATCACAGCTGACACCCGGCACTATGTGCCAGGAGTGGATCGCAGTGTACCAGGGGCACAGGGAAGCATCGCGCAGGGAGGGGGCTCCCTGCGTGCTACCCTGAGACCCTTAGAACAGCGTGATGTGATTGCGCTGTCCTGAGGGCCTCCTCCCTGCAGGACCCCGGGTGCAAGATGGCCGCGGGGTCCTTCCGGGTCCTGCAGGAGGCGGCTTCCTCAGTGCCTACTGAGAGCAGGCGCTGAGAAGCCTCCAGCACAGCCTGTCAAATCGCTGGTCTGACAGAGTCCTGTGCAAACTGTCAGACCAGCGATCTGATATTATACAGTGATGTCCCACCCTGGGACAAAGTAAAAAAGTTAAAGAAAGAAAAATTAACATGTGTAAAAATAATTTAAAAAAATTCCTAAATAAATTAAAAAAAAATATTCCCCAATAAATTAATTTCTTTATGTAAATAAAAAAAACAAACAATAAAAGTACACATATTTAGTATTTGTTGCGTCAGTAACGACCCGCCCTATAAAACTGTCCCACTAGTTAACCCGTTTAGTGAACCCCTTTAAAAAAAAAAAGAAAAAACCAAGGCAAAAAACTGCTTTATCATCATACTGCTATAGAAAAAGTGGAATAACACGAGATAAAAAAGACGAATATAAATAAACATGGTACCGCTGAAAACGTCATCTTGTCCACAAAAAACGAGCCGCCATACAGCATCATCAGTGAAAAAATAAAAAAGTTATAGCTCACAGAATAAAGCGATGCAAAAATAATTTTTTAATATAATTGTTTTTATTGTATAAAAGTGCCAAACCATAAAAAAATGATATCAATGAGGTATCGCTGTAATCGTACTGACCCGAATAATAAAACTGCTTTATCAATTTTACCACACATGGGACTATATAAAGGCCCCCCCCCAAAGAAATTCCTGAATTGCTCGTTTTTGTTCATTCTGCCTCCCAAAAATCGTAATAAAAAGCGATCAAAAAATGTCATGTGCCCGAAAATGGTATCAATAAAAACTTCAACTCGTCCCGCAAAAAAATAAGACCTCACATGACTCTGTGGGCCAAATTATGGAAAAATTATAGCTCTCAAAATGTGGTGATGCAAAATCTATTTTTTGCAATAAAAAGCATCTTTTAGCATGTGACTGCAGCCAAACGTAAAAAGCCGATATAAAACTCACTATAAATAGTAAATCAAACCCACCTTTATCACCCCCTTAGTTAGGGAAAAATAATAAAATAAAAAAAATGTATTTATTTCCATTTTCCCATTAGTGTTAGGGTTGGGATTAGGGTTAGGGATTAGGGTTAGGGGTGTGTTGGGGTTAGGGTTGGAGTTAAAATTGGGGGGGTTTCCACTGTTTAGGCACATCAGGGACTCTCCAAACGCGACATGGCGTCCGATCTCAATTCCAGCCAATTTTGCGTTGAAAAAGTCAAACGGCGCTCCTTCCCTTCTGAGCACTGCTGTGCGCCCACATATTGGGTATCAGCGTACTCAGGACAAATTGCACATTAAATAAAAAAATTGGACCTGAAATAATTTTTGTTTGTGAAAAAAGTTATATGTTCATTTTTTTTAAACATTCAAAAAATTCCTGTGAAGCACCTGAAGGGTTAATAAAGTTCTTGAATGTGGTTTTGAGCACCTTGAGTGGTGCAGTTTTTAGAATGTATCACTTTTGGGTATTTTCTATCATATACAGTAGACTACTCAAAGTGACTTTAAATGTGATGTGGTCCCCCCAAAAAAATGGTGTTGTAAAAATGAGAAATCGCTGGTTAAGTTTTAACACTTTTCCAAAATTGTGCTGATGTAAAGTAGACATGTGGGAAATGTTACTTATTAAGTATTTTGTGTGCCATATCTTTGTAATTTATGGGTCTGAAAAATCAAAGTTGAAAAATTGCAAAATTTTCAAAAATTTTGCCAAATTTCTGTTTTTTTCACAAATAAGCGCAAGTTATATCAAATAAATTTTACCACTAACATAAAGTACAATATGTCACGTGAAAACATTGTCAGAATTACCGGGATCCATTGAAGCGTTCCAGAGTTATAAACTCATAAAGGGACAGTGGTCAGAATTGTAAAAATTGGCCCAGTCATTAATGTGCAAACCAACCTTGGGGGTAAAGGGGTTAAGTAACTTTGAGTGTCCAATATATTGGAGAGGCACCAAAAGTTAAAAATGCACCACTTAAATTATTCAAAATTGCTATCAGGAAGTTTAACGTTATTTTGTGCATGACAGGAATTAATGCAATGGGGTATGAAAAAAAAATGAAAAAATATTTTGTTTTCCACTAAAATGTTGTAACACCAATTTTTTCAAGGGGTAACAGGTTAAAATCAAACCCACAATTTGTGGTCAGAAACTACTGTTTGCACACATGGCAGGGCTTTGAAGACAAAGTGACACCATTTTGGAGACTATGGTACATCCCTTAAGAAATTCATCTATGGCTGTATTAAGTATTTTTAACCTATTGGTGTTTCTTAGAACTTTTTAAATTGTGTCGTGAAATTATTTTTTCTTCGCTAAAAAGGTTTATTAGCCCATATGTTAATTTTTACAAAGGTTAATAGGTGAAAATGGATGCCAAAATTTGCTATGCAATGTTTACTGAATGCAGCAATACCACATACAGTATGTGTTGGTAAATTGCTGTTTTGGCACAATGCAAGTCTCGAAAGGGTATAAATGCTATTTGATTTTTGAAATGCAAATTTGGCTGAAATAGATTGTGGATTCCATTTTCCAATTAGAGAACCCCTGAGCAGGACCAAGTCTAGCTTTCCTTCTACCTGAGGGAAAATTGACATAGCACCCTACTCCAGAGTGCATTATAAACCTGCTAAGTATATAGTTACATAGGTTAAAAAAAGACCTAGGTCCATCAAGTTCAACCTTTCTCCACCATTTGTTTTTTTGTCACTAAATTAACTATAACCCGCAATGTTATGTGTATTGAGGAAATCATATTGTCATGCACACTGTGGGACCACTAAGTGCAACACGAGGGGAAGGAAGCCCAAACACTAGGGAAAAGGGGGAGTGGAGACCCCTAGGCAGATCTAATTGCACCCTGCTCCCCTACCATCCCTATATTGGTTCCATACCAATTGCCGAGCAGGAACCTAAGCCCTGTATATTCCTAGATCTAGGCCCTGAATAGGGAAGGGGGGAATTGAGCACTGGTTAGTCCCCACTGTACACTAAACAGAAGAAGGGAGACAAACAATGGGTAAGCACCTTATCTTGAGCAGACTCAGAGAGGTAACACCAAATGTCCTCAAACAGCACCAGAGAGGAAGTTAGCCGACTGGTATAGCTCCAAGCCTTCACAAGAGAAAAATGTGAATATCACATGCGACTCACTGAAGCAGACTGGGAGTCTATAAACACCCAGGTCCAGGTGTATCAATTAGAGCCGGAGGGAGGTTGCCACTGAGTCTAAAACTCAGAAGGATTAAGAAGGCGTCTGTAATGCCAAGCGTAGAGAACTTATGCAGCGAGATGCAGAGCGACTGTCTATAGCATCTGACACACCCGTGACAGTAGCCCCCCTTCTACAAATGACCTCCGGACACTCAGGACCATGTTTACCAGGTATGAGGTGTGGAATGAACGAACCAGCCTTGGAGCATTCACCTCTGATGCTGAAACCCACATCCTTTCCTCTGGGTCATAACCCTTCTAGTGCACCATGTATTGTGGGGAACTACATTGGAGTTGAGAATCTACAATCCTCGAAATCTGAAACTCTACATTTCCATCAACCATTATTGTGGTTGGTGGTAGCGGTGCTGACTCAAGAGGTTCTACATATTTCTTGAGCACAGACCGGTGAAGGACATTGTGGATCTTAAGAGCCTGGGGTAGCTCAAGACGAAATGCTGCTGGGTTAATGACAGTGGTTATTTTATAGGGGCCAATAAATCTAGGACCCAACTTCCAGGAACCCTAAACTTGATATTCCTGGTAGACAACCACACAAAGTCATTCACATTCAGGTCCAGACCTGGGAAGCATTTTCTGTCAGCCATATGTTTGTACCTGTCATGATCTTCAAATTACTCAGAACTCCCCGCCACACCAAAGATAGTGACAAAGCAAAACGTTCCTCCTCAGGAACTCCTGTAGCCCCTGCCCTGCTAAAAGTACCAAACAGTGGATGGTAACCGTACGCACCAAACAACGATGACCTACCAGTAAACTCCTGACAATGATTATTAATAGCAAATTCTGCCAGCAGTAAGTTGGATGCCTAATCATCCTGATTCTCAGAGACGAAACATCTGAGGTAAGTCACCAAATTCTGATTAATGCGCTTGGTCTGTCCATTCGATGGGATGGAAGGCAGAGGAAAAGGACAGCTGCACCCCCAGTCAAGAACAGAATGCCCTTCATATCTTGGAAACAAATTGGGTCCCCCAATCTGACACCACATCGGAGGGAACCCCGTGAAGCTTCACGATCTAATTTATAAACACCTGAGCAAGAGTTTTGGCATTCGTAAGTGCCGTTAATGTGACAAAATGAACCATCTTACTGAACCTATATACAACCACCAAAACCACAGTTTTCCTGCAGATACCAGTAGGTCCATGTGTCCATGACCTGCTAGGAATAGGTAGCGGAAAAAGAGTACCAGACAGGCGAGTATGCGAAACCTTAGAATGTGCGCAGATACTACAACCAGATACGTGTTCAACCACATCCCAATGCAACCTTGGCCACCAAAAATGAGAAATTAGATCTGCAGTTGCCTTACCACCTGGTTGGCCAGCAAGCAGATTAGATGGTACAAATAACTTTCCTAAAGGGCAGGAGGCTGGGGCGTCCCCCTGGGCCTCCAACTCCTCACCCTCCATCTCAGGGTACAATGCCAAAATGACTACCCCCTCTACAATATTGGGGAAGGAATCTCATTGTCACCACCACCATGGAAGCTCCAGGACAAAGCATTATCCTTGACATTTTTGACCCCTGGCCAGAAAGTGACAACAAAATTGAACCTAGCAAAAAACAGGGACCATCTAGCTTGCCTAGGGTTGAGACGTTTAGCCGATTGAAGATATGAGAGGTTCTTATGGTCAGTAATAACAGTAATGAGATGGACAGACCCCTCTAACCAATGTCACCATTCTCCAAATGCCAATTTAATCGCTATAGGAAAGATGTGTATCTTCGTACCGTATTAGCCAGTAGATAGAAAAATATTTAGACTTGAGAGTCCTCAGTGGTTGATACCTTTTAATGGCTAACTGAAAATTTAATCGCTAAAAATTCCTTTTTGCCCACGTCACGTCATAATTTCTCTCAACCAATGACAATTTCTTAGAAAAGAAAGCGCATGGATGCCATTTGCCCAGGGATGGACCCTGAGAGAACACAGCCCCAACACCCACTTCCGATGCATCAACATCCACAACAAAGGGTTGAGAAACATTGAGTTCATTGAGTATAGGGGCCATGGCAAGACAGCTCTTTACGTTAGAGAAAGCTGGCAGGGCGGCATCCGTCCATTTGGAAAAATCAGACCGCTTCCTTGTCTTGTCAGTAAGGGGGGTTTCATAACTACGGAATAATTTTGGATGAATTTCTGGTAAAAATTAGTAAAGCCCAGAAAACGTTGTAGAGACTTGGATGGTCCCAATCAAGGACAGCATGGACCTTCTCCGGATCCATCCGAAAACCCAAAGATGACAACAGGTACCCCAAAAACTGTACCTCCTGGATTTTGCAAACACATTTTTGTAGTTTGGCATATAGTTTGTTATCCGTTAATATTTGCAACAACTATTTAACATGCCCCCGAATCCAGTGAGTAAACCAAATTATCGTTCAGATAGATCACTGCAAACCTGCCAAACAAATGATGGAAAATAGCATTAATGAAATGTTAGAAAACCGCAGGTGCATTGGTCGATCGAAAGGCATGACCAGACTTTCAAAATGACCCTCAGTGGTATTGAATGCAGTTTTCCATTATCTCCTTCTTTGATATTAACTAAGTTGTATGCCCCCCTTAAATCCAACTTGGAGAACAACTTAGCTCCCACGACCTGGCTGAACAGATCCGGAATCAGAGGAAGAGAGTATGGATCTCGGATGGTAATCTGAATTAATTCCCAGAAATCTAAATGGACGTAGACCACCATCTTTTTCTTCACAAAGAAGAACTCTGTTGCGACGGGCGAAGATAAGGGTCGGATATGTCCCTTCTCCAGACCGCTCCCCTGGCAGACGGGTAATACCCTGAAAAAGGGCTCTGGAGAAAGTGGTCTTACCCACCTATACCGAAGGCATCTATCAATACATATAGCCAACGACATAGTAGGCTCCAAGGACTCAGGGGTTTCATACACTGCCAAAGCATCCTTAAACCTTTCAGTAAGGCCCTGAGGAAATTGTCTTTTGAGAGCCGGGTCATTCCATTTTGTATCAGTTGCCCATCTGCGGAATTCGGAGGTATACGTCTCCACTGACCGATACCTCTGCTGAAGGCAACATAACCTGGACTCGGCCAAGGATACTCGGTCAGAGACTGGAGGCAAACAAATCCTGCAGCAAAGAGAAAGCCCAGTACAGAGGATCTCCTTGCAGCAGAGAGATTACAATACCATCTCGTTGCTCCTCATGTCCGGAGGAGTGAGGACGAAATTTAAAATACAGTTTGCAAGCTTCATTGAACATGAAAAACTTGTCTCTACCTCTGGAAAACCTGTCTTGGAGGGCAATCTTGGGTTCCAGCTGAACCGGCCTACCTGCAGAGACCCCAACATAAGCAACCTGCAGCCGCTGTTGCTGCTGCCGAACCTCACAGTGGGGGTCATTCACCTCCAGAAATAGACAGTGTAGTTGCTCTGCCAGCCCTGCAACTGGATCCATAACCAAACGAGAAAAGAAAAAACAAAACACGCCCAGGGAAGAAAAAAACACACAAATAAAACCATGTTTCAGGTTTTTTCCCCTAAATATGCACAGCCGATGATAATGTCTTGCACATTATGGGACGACTAAGTAACACGAGGAGAAGAGGGGAAGGAAGCCCAAACACTAGGGAAAGGGGGTGGAGAACCCTAGGTAGATCTAATAGCACCCTGCCACCCCTACCGTCCCTATATTGGTTCTACACCAATCGCCGAGCAGGAATCTGAGCCCTGTATATCCCTAGAGCTAGGCCCTGAATAGGAAAGGGGGAGGATGAGCACTGGTCAGTCATCACTGAACACTAAATATAAGATGGGAGACAAAGGGAAGCAACTTAAACAGATTCCAGAAAGGTAACACCAAACGTCCTCCAACAGCACCAGAGAGGAAGTAAGCCAACTGCTATAGCTCCAAGCCTTCACAAGAGGAAAATGTGAATATTACATCTGACTCCCTGAAGTAGACTGGGAATCTATAAACACCCAGGTCCAGGTGTGTCAATTAGAGCCGGAGGGAGGTTGCCACTGGGTCCATAAGTCTGAAGGATTAAGAAGGTCGTCTGCAATTCCAAACGCAGAGACCTTCTGCAGCGAGATCAGAGCAACTGTTTGTAGCATCTGACACACCCGTGACTAGTGTTGAGCGATACGATACCGCAAGTATCGGGTATCGGCCGATATTAGCTCTATCGGACTTTTGATACTTAGTTCCGATATTTTCGTCTTATCGGATACCGGAATCGGATTTGTCACTGTCACTGTCAGTGTCCGTCAGTCGGGTCTGTCAGGAGTCAGCGGCACTTACCTGGCAGAAGATCTCCGGCGGTCACGGGCTGGACTGCTTGATGGCCGCCATCATCTTTCCCCGGCGGTCACATGCAGTTTCTCGCGATAACTGCAGTGACTGCTGGGTAATCCCGGCCGTAAAGCAGTCAGTCCGATGACGTCACCGCCGGGGAAGCAGGTAATCAGCTGTGCTGCGTTGAGATGACAGGCTCTGCCTGTCATTGCGATGTAGCAGAGCTGGATCGTCGTGTGACCCTCGTTACTATGGACTGCGTTGGACAGGTGGTATACTGTTGGTTTGTTTTTTTTCTTTTTTTACAGGAGATCGATGGCTCGCAGGAATGAGAGTATAATAAAAGAAATGAAAACTGTTGTCTCGTTTATTTCATTAAAATACTTTTTTGCTGTGTCTTTTTTTTTATACATTTAAAAACTTTGGGATTAATAATGGATCGGTGTCTTATTGACACCTCTCCATTATTAACCGGGCTTATTGTCACCGTGCAATCAACGGTGACATTAACCCCTTATTACCCCACTTGCCACCGCTACAGGGCAGTGGGAAGAGCCGGGTAAAGTGCCACAATTGGCACATCTTTTGATGCGCCAAATGTGGGGCTGCTGTAGCCTGGTATTATCAGGCTGTTGAGGGCCAAAATCCATGGGCCTTGACAGTCTTTTAATACCAGGCCGCAGCAGTCTGCATTTTACTTGGCTGGTTAACAAAAATAGGGGGACCCCTACGCCGTTTTTTTTTCGAGGGGATCCCCTATTTTTGTTAACCAGCCAAGATATGCAGACTGCTGTGGCCTGGTATTATCAGGCTGGCAAGGTCCATGGATATTGGATCCTTACCAGCCTGAAAAACCAGGCCTCAGCAGTCTGCTTCATCTGGCTGGTTAACAAAAATAGGGGGGACCCCACGCCAAATTTTTTTCGAGGGGATCCCCTATTTTTGTTAACCAGCCAAGATATGCAGACTGCTGTGGCCTGGTATTATCAGGCTGGCAAGGTCCATGGATATTGGCTCCTTACCAGCCTGAAAAACCAGGCCTCAGCAGTCTGCTTCATCTGGCTGGTTAACAAAAATAGGGGGGACCCCACGCCAAATTTTTTTCGAGGGGATCCCCTATTTTTGTTAACCAGCCAAGATATGCAGACTGCTGTGGCCTGGTATTATCAGGCTGGCAAGGTCCATGGATATTGGCTCATTACCAGCCTGAAAAACCAGGCCTCAGCAGTCTGCTTCATCTGGCTGGTTAACAAAAATAAGGGGGACCCCACGCCAAATTTTTTTCGAGGGGATCCCCTATTTTTGTTAACCAGCAAAGATATGCAGACTGCTGTGGCCTGGTATTATCAGGCTGGCAAGCAGGGTCGGACTGAGGCACCGGGACACCGGAGAAACCTACGGTGGGCCCCAGCTCCTGCGTGGTGGGCCCTGATTTGAAAGGATAGGTCGCGGGGCAGAGGGGGCGGTGGCCCCGGGGCCCGCGCTCTGAGGGGGCCCACCCGGAGCTACGATACAGTTACATTCTGCGGCAGTGCAGGGAGAATCGCTCTCCCTGCTCTGCCGCCCGGAAGCTATGGGGCCTGAACAGGCGTTGGGGGGGCCCGGTGCCAGCAGTGGGCCCCCCACCCGTCATCGGAGGGTCAGCTGTATCGGCATCCAGCCGATAAAGCTGAACGCATGGAGAGAGAAGGAGCGAGCGCTCCTTCTCTCCCATAATCCCCCTCTCAGCGTATTACAGCGGGCGCAATAACATCACTGTCAGACGCTGAGAGGGAGAACAGTGAGCAGCACAGGAGTCGGGAGGTGAGTTTTTTTTTTATTTTTTTTTTAATGGGGGTGCAGTCGAGTCCTAGCTGGAGAAGTCGTCATGTCGGTGTGGGCCAGATGGAAAAGACATGAAAAGTGAACAATTCCATTAGAAAGAACATCAGCGGTAAGTCATTATCTGTACCTGTGCTGTAATCTATATGTTCTGTAGGACTGGTATTATTTAACACAGACCATATGGCGGTAATATCAATATTGGTCTTTTTCTATATAGATTATTTTGGCCAACAACGCGGTCATTTGCTGAGGTTCTCTGATGATGGGCCCACTCAGAAGTTTTGCCCCCACTAAACCAAAACCCTAGCTACGCCTATGGCTCTCTCTCTAGTCTTTCTTTCTCGCTCTCTGTTCTTTCCTTCTCGCTCTCTGTTCTTTTTTCTCTCTGTTCTTTCTTTCTCTCTTTTCTTTCTTTCCTCTCTTTCTTTCTCTGTTTGTTCTTTCTCTCTCGCTGCTCTTTCTTTCTTTTCCTCAGTACCAGCCACTGTGCCCTCATTACCAGTCAGTGTGATCAGCAGTGCTAAATGGTTACGCTTGGGGCGAGGATATGGGTGTGATTAGCTGTGAAATGGGTGTTGTCGGGGCGTGGCCTAAAATTTTCAGCGGCACGCAACACGCGCCGCAGCCTTTAATCCTCTTTCCTGTCTTCCAAATTTGGGAGGTATGCTGTATGACCTCCCTACAACTTCTGGCCATGCTCCTGATGAGCGCGACGGATGGTCTCGTGAGGGATCTCCTCCCACACCTGGACTAAAGCATCCACCAACTCCTGGACAGTCTGTGGTGCAACGTGGCATGGCCTAAAATTTTCTGCAGCATGCACAGCGTGCCACAGCCTTTGTCCCTCTTTCCCTTATTCAAAGGTTGGGAAGTATGATGTTGGGCCGCAAGAATATATTTTCTCTGGTGGGCCCAAGGTACTCCAGTCCGACGCTGCTGGCAAGGTCCATGTATGTTGGCTCCTTAACAGCCTTAAATACCATGCCTCAGCAGCAGGGGCGTACATATAAATCATGGGGCCCCATAGCAAAAGTCTGAATGTTCCCCACCCCCAAAAAAAAAAAAACCCAGAGGCATTTGTAAATGTAAAGTGCCAGCACAGTGAGGGAAGTTGAGTCGCACAGAGACAGGGGTTTTGGGGGTACTCGGCACCGATCACGTCGACTTCTATGGGGGATGTCACGAGTAGCACAGCTCGGTCCGTGACCTGGGCGATCACTGGAATGTGGGATATTTCCAGGGGATGATAGAATGTTCGTGTAGTTTGTCGTGACGCCACCTGTAGTACCTGGTCAGGGTGTCCAGCGCTGCTGTGCAGGTCCTCTGGAAGGGATGGTATAGTGCACGTAGGTGAAAAGTCTTCTACAGGTAACACGCTATCCTTCCAGGGCAGATAGATGTGAGATAGAGCAATGGTGCAAAGTGATGTAGCAGAGTGGACTATGCGACGTAGTAAGAAAGCAGGAAACACTTCAAGTTAAACGTTGCATAATAAAATTTTTAATAATAACATTACAAAAGTGCAAATGGCTTATATTATGTGACATGTTTTGTTACTGTTCATACCCTTGATATGTGTTATACATGTGTGTTAATAAATACATATTCAACAAAAGTGCAAATAGCATTAGTGCCGAAGTTCGTGGAGACTTCGTAGGACTACCCCCACCGGGGTAACTTCACAGTGTCCTTTACTTGTGCTTGTGGAGGACCCGCTCCAAACCTCCAACTGTGGTCTTGGGTGGGCTGCAAGACTTTCCTTGAGCAGACCTCACTTTCGGCCACACCAAACGGGTTTTTAGTTTCTGAGGTAGTTGAAAATAGTGCACAGTAAAGTTTTTTTAAAACCAAGATGGAGCACCGAAGTGCCAACTATTTACAGAAAAGTTTGTGAGCCAGTACAGTTCATGGCTTCAAAGTTCAACATTTTCATTACAGTGAAACACCATTACCCAACCTGGGTATATTAAGGCAACAATAAACTTGTTCTTCTGAACATTCACCCGTCCGGGTACATCAAACCATTACCCAACCTGGGTATATTAAGGCAACAATAAACTTCTTTTTATGAACATTCACCCGTCCGGGTACATCAATAATTTAACTATTTACATACAGAGACCCTGTCTGGGTTATTTAGACTTCTTTGGCTGGCCTCTTCCAGGTACCACCTGGTACTCTTCTGGAGCTTGCCAAACATCCGTGACAGGAGGGTCCACCCAGACCTGATGACGTCGTGTGGCCTGTACATTGACGTCGTGACCCGCTATCTGGGTCTGTGTGGCCACCTCTTTCATCTCCCTCCGGGTCTGGACCCCTATGTCCCGGACTGAACGAACCCCAGGGGGCCTAACAGGCGCCGGGTACGGGCCAGCTATCATTATCATGTCCATAGCTGGGGCTGCTGAGGAGACCACTGAGGGAGGCTGGGGAGATTTACGGCGTGGGGTGGGCACTTGTGCAGAGGCCTGGTTGGGGGAGGCTGAAGGCTCGTAGGGTCTGTCAGTTTCCTGACACTCTGGGGAGTAGGGGTCGCACCTGGTAACATTTAGGGCTACCATCCATTGTAACCCCAGTGTCGGGTGTAAGTCACCAAGTCTCCTGGCAACAGGTCCCTCCCCGGGTGTCCTTCTGGGAGGTGAGCCTCCACGTCCCGCCGGGTTACAAAAACTTCTAAATAAAGTCCAGGCTCCTGGATGAAGCCCCAACCACCTTTTAACTTAAAGTTCCGTACTGCGCCCTTACGCCGCGGCTCCCTCACCATACTTTTATCCTTTCTCATACGTGCCTTCTCTGCCAGGTCCTTCTCCAGGTGACGTTGCCGAAGCTTTTGGGATTCTCGCTGCTCCCTTTGTCGCTCTGCTTCCCGCTCCCGACGTCTCCACTCTTCCTCCTGACGCCGGTTGTAATTCTCCTCCACCAGCATCTCCATGTCTCCACCATCAAACGCCAGCTTACGATGTACGGTTTGCGGCAGCTCTCCTGGCGCCCGCCAGTCCTGGCGGCGCTCACCTGCGGCGGAAGCAGCCGGCTCTGGAACAGATGACAGTCGGGGCTCCGGTACAGGCAGGTAGAGCTCTGGTGCCTGCGCGGCCTCCTCCATGAGGGCGGGTGTCGCTTCTTCTGCCTCAGCGACGGGGGCAGACAGCGGGATCTGGGGTGCTGGTGCGGCGTTTTCTGCAGGAACGGGTGCCTCCACTGTGATACTGGCAACCGGTTCAGATTGCAAGGGCTGGGATGCCCGCACGGCCTCCTGTACTGGAACGGGTGCCTCCACTGAGATACTGGCAACCGGTTCAGATTGCAAGGGCTGGGATGCCCGCACGGCCTCCTGTACTGAACGGGTGCCTCCACTGAGATACTGGCAACCGGTTCAGATTGCAAGGGCTGGGATGCCCGCACGGCCTCCTGTACTGGAACGGGTGCCTCCACTGAGATTCTGGCAACCGGTTCAGATTGCAAGGGCTGGGATGCCCGCACGGCCTCCTCTACTGGAACGGGTGCCTCACCTTCCGGTACAGACACTTCAGGGGGTAAGAGGGATTGGCGCCGCTCCAATTGTAGTTTTAGGGCCCGCCAGCTCGCTTCCATCCTGGCGACCTCCTCCCGGTGCCGGGCCAGGTCTCTCAGGGTATCCTCCGCTTCTTCCAGAGTAGGAGGGTTTCCAGGCCGGGTGCCAAACGGTGGCTCCGTGGCGATCGGGTCGCTTCCGTGGGGGGAGAGCTCTGACTCCTCCATCCCTTCCCACTTCTGCTCACGTCCATTCGCCATCTCAGCAAAGTCACATGTGTCATTAGCATCAGGAGAGGCGACATCTTTTGTAGGGAGGCGGGACCTTCGCGTTCGTTTACGCCCACTGAGGAGGATGAGGAGGCGGAGCTCCAGAGCTGTGGGGCACGATCTTACATTGCAGTAACATTTAGAGTGTGCGGACATCGTTTTCGCGCCACGGAGTGAGTGTACGCCCACGAGAGCACGCCCTTATTCTTCACCTGTGCCTCGTGGCCAGATATGACGGAAAAATGGCAAATACAGTCTATGATGATTTTTGCAATTCTCAAGCAAAAAAACAGTTCAATTAAGGCACACAGGACTCGCTTATAGCGAGCTTCTGAATCCTGTTCGCTGGGTGCGACGCAACATCTCTGTGGCGACTGGACCCTCGGGTGCTTCTGTCTTTTCACAAATGCCGGCTTTACCCGGCAATTGAATCAGAGGCTATTTTACTATGTAGAAGTGAATAAACTATAAATATATGTATATATTATATATGTCACAATGACATGTATATATATAATATATATATATATATATGTATTCTAAGTGTGTATATTTTGTGTTTACAAGGAAAGAAAGTGTTTTTTTAGTTGCAATATTTTGTTCCCATAGACTTACATGGGACTTCCGGTATCGGAATCGGATATCGCCGATATTTAGTGATATCGGCGATACCATTCCGATCCGATATTTTTAGATATCGAGCAGTATCGCTCAACACTACCCGTGACACATATATATGATAAATTAAATAAGAAAAATATACTGTACCTGAACTACCATCAGTGTAATGGAACCACTGTGCCGTGACCCGAGGATAATAGACAGGCAGGTGGGCATGGCTGATAGGCAGGTATACAGGAATATGGGACCAGAGCTTACAAGAGTGTTATGAACAAACTTACAACGTTGCACAGCCACCTTCCATCAGGTGAAAGTGCCTTATATAATGAGAGTCTCCCAGCCATGGGCTGGTGACACTTTAGGATGGTGCGAGCTGTTCCTTTAAGAGGACGGGACTGCATGTGCGCCCTAAGCACACTGCCCGGGGATCTGTACGCTATGCGCCTATCCTGAGCATCAACAGCCGGAGCAGGAAGTGCGGGATGGGGTCAACGGCGGTGAGTGAGTCAGCATCTCTGTCGGGGGAGAGAGGCAGAATGCAGACTAGCGAATTGGGAATAGGTGCAATATATATGTTTGCTTGCCTTACTCACACCTTCCTTCCCTATTTATTGTCCTTTCCCCCAGTGATAACATTGATTTGAATGCACCCCTGTGACATCTTTTTTTGTAGCTGAATCACTTTATTTGCTGTCTGACCCTTGTCATTTCCCTCACTTTAGGGCCTACTAGGGCACAATAGGAAGAGTTGATATTGAACAGGGCGCCAGCGCAGGTCAACCTCCGCGGCAAAGTAGGGGATTAACAGTTGGACATTAGGGTTACCCAACACTTTTTCATCTAGGGCCTAACAGCATACTTGTTGGCTGTCTGTGTTTGTTTGTATGTTGTTTTTTAAATATTTTTCTTATTTGTTAATATATCATTAAAAGTTAAGTTTTACTTCATTTCTATTTGGTATAGTGTTTTTGTCGGTGATTTCATTTTTCAGCACATCCCAACATAGTGGCATTAATAATACCAGTGTCATTATAATGACCCTTGTATACAAATATCTGCTTATGTTATGTCCTTCAATAAATAATTGTCTTTCACAATATATGACCCCCATATAAACTCATATTGCCATAATGTCCGCCCTTATGAACTACCGTATGTCATCCCCGCCCAGCCCTATTGACACCATCCCTACTTCACGCTATCCCTTCTCCATTGGTTTTCCTCATGCGGTCTCCATCTCAACACTTCTCCATCTTCCTACCCTCCTCATACCATGCCTTCACTCTATACCCTACAGGCTGCCAGCTCTTCATGCTATCTCCCCACCCTGTTTTCACCCAACAAGCCTCCTCTCCATACTGTGTTTCCTATTCACACTGTTCCTTCACATGGTCCCCTCTTATGCTGTCCTTATCTCTACACTGTCCCAATCCACACTGCACCTCTCCATACTGTGCTCCTTTTTCATGCTGCTACCACACTGTCCCTTTTTAATGTGACCCCTATCATACTTCACCCCTGCTGCATAATGTTCCCATTATACTTCACCCAAATATTCCCCACATCTAAAATAAAATGTCATTGCTTCTTAACCTACACAATGGAATGCTAACCGGCACAACACTCGTATCTTAATTTGTATTTGCGTCTTTAAGTCACAATACCCCATATGTAGTCATAAACTACTGTGTGGGATCAGAAGAAATAGAGCTATATTTCTGTTTGACTTTTAGAGCACAGATTTTCTTTGAATAGTTTGTGGGTGTCATTTGCAAATCCCCCAAGGTGCCAGAACAGAGCATCAGAAACCCCCAAAAGTGATCCCATTTTAAAAATTATACCCTCAGGGAATTCATATGTGATGCAATGATCATTTTGACCCACAAGTGTTTTTGAAATGTTAGGATGTAGTGGATGTTACAGAGTAAAAATGGCAAATATGCCATTTTAGTGCACAAAACCTTGTGCCTATTTTGGACTTACAGAGTCAAATTTTCCCTGCTCTAAAAGTGCCATATATATGGACACTAACTGTAGTTTCAGTACACTGCTAGACTTGGAGGGAAAGGTCCATTTGGCATTAGTAGCATAGATTTTAATGAATTTTTTTTGTGAGTCCTGTCATTTTTCAGGAGTTTTTGTGGTACCAATAATATAAAAAACACTTTTTCCCACAGAGAGATGATGGATCCCAGTGGAGTTTTGTTTTTTTGTGGGATGAATAGAAATGCTATTGGTACTATTATGGGCAACATACATTTTTGTTGATCAGAATAAGGAAATGTTCAAATTTATCCTATGCTTTACACCGAGAATTTGCTTCAGGGTTTTCCTCCTTGGACTCTTCTGGACTCTCTTCTGACTGGGTCTCGGTTTTTTTGTTTTTTTTAAGTCATTCACAAAAAACCATGGCCGCCCACACTTTTAGGCATGTCTGAAAAGATGGATACAGTCAGAAAAGAGGCCATGTAGAGTAAAAAAGTGACTCTACCTCACCATAGTTGATGTCTCTGGGTTTGGTCTGCATCATGCTTTTCACAGATTTAGGCCATGGTCACACTTGCGAGAAACTCACACGAGTCTTGCACCTCAGTACCTCTTTAGCAGCGATTCACAGCTCCATTTGCAAATTTGCATTATGTCCCAACCAAAGGCTAATAAGAAAGCAGATAAGACACACACGGTGATCTATGCCTCATGTACCTCATGCAATGTTTCCCTTCCACGTAAACATCCCAATCCTCTCTGTGCGGACTGTGAAGCCTCAGGGTCTCAGGAGCCCCCCTCCACTGTGGAGCAAACCGATGCTAGCCCCCCTGAGTGGACTGCTTCTTTGGCGCAATCTGTGACTAGTCCACCTGAGTGGGCTGCTTCTTTGGCGCAATCTGTGGCTTCTCTCGCAAAGGCCATAGAATCCTTTCATGGCCCCTCCGCCAGCCAAGGCGTCCCCTTACCCCCTGTAGCGAGTCCTTCAGCCACGCTAGAGTCTCCCGCTGGCAAGGGTCAAGCGGCGACAGAAGGTACACATCCTTCTAGAAAACGTCCCCGGGACACGTCCTCTCGGAATTCCGATGCTTCAGCATCCGCTAGCTCCGCGTCTCGCTCCCCTTCTCCAAGGGTTGGCAGTGAGCATGATTCAGAATACGAGTCTGATGTGGCCCCAGACCCGAACTCCCCTGAGTTCCAGGAGTCTATAGATTCTCTCATAGAAGCGGTTAATCACATTCTGGGAATAGACAAAGAACCCGGTGCTAACCCAGACAACCCGGTGTCTTTTAAGCAAACAAAAGGGCCACATAGGATTTTTGCTAACCATCCTGAGTTTACTGACATCCTCAAGAGGCATAGAAGTCGCCAAGATAAGCGATTCTCGGGCCTAAAGCCGCTAGAAGCACGGTACCCTTTGGCATCTACTCTGAGACAGGAGTGGACTAAATCCCCTGCAGTAGATCCGCCCATATCAAGACTCGCTTCAAAAACCCTTCTGTCCCTGACAAATGGATCTTCCACTAAAAATCCCACTGATCGGCAGATTGACAGCATGGCCAAGTCAGTTTTCGAGGCTGCTGGAGCTGCCTTATTTCCTTCATTCGCCACCACGTGGGTAGCTAGAGCTATGGTAGCCTGGGCATAGACCATAGTGAAAACCAGTAACAATAATAGCCTGCCATCCGAGGTGACTAGTCTTGCCTATCTGATCGCCCAGGCAGGAGATTACGTAGTTCATGCCTCCCTAGATGCGGCTAATTGTGCCGCACTTGCAGCTGCCAACGCCGTTATCGTCAGAAGAGCATTGTGGCTACGAGAATGGCGGGCAGATTCTGCGTCGAAGAAATCCTTGACTTCCATACCTTATCAGTATGGGCGTTTGTTCGGAGTTAAACTTGATCAGATTATCTCGGATGCTACGGAAGGGAAAAGCAAATTTCTCCTTCAACGTAGGCTGAGTCGACCCTTTCGGAACCAATTCCAAACTCGCTCCCTCCCTTTTCGCAATACCACAGGCTGGTCATCCTCAAATACTTCCGCTAGTGCATCACGTTTCCCACGCAGGGGCAGAGGTTCGCACCCTTCATTCAGACCTTCTAATTCCTGGAGAAACAGATCTCCTTGGTCTAGACCCAAGAACGGCCCTTCCCGCAAGTTCTCTTCTCAATGACTCCTTGCCGTGTCTGGAAGACACAGGCAAGGTAGGCGGCCGCCTGTCCTTGTTTCGCCAAGTCTGGCTGATGGTCGTTCACGACCGGTGGGTCATAGATCTCGTGTCTTCCGGATACAAAATCGAGTTCTTGTCTCCTCCTCCAACACGCTTCTTTCAGTCCCGTCTTCCAAAATCCAAGGCGCTTACAGCTCCTTTTTACCAGGCTATATATGCCCTCTGCAACAGCTCCGTCATCGTTCCGGTTCCTCCCACGGAAAGGTTCAAGGGTTTTTACTCAAACCTGTTCGTGGTTCCAAAAAAGGATGGAACCATGCGTCCAATCCTAGAGCTAAAACTGCTAAACAAATTTGTCACGGTGCGCCACTTCAGAATGGAGTCCCTCCGTTCCGTCATCGCCTCTCTGGAAAAAGGGGAATACCTTGGGTCAATTGACATCAAGGACGCTTATCTCCACATTCCAATCTTGAAACATCATCAAAGATTCCTGCGCTTTGCGGTCGGCGACGAACATTTTCAATTTACTGCTCTGCCATTCGGCCTGGCCACAGCCCCAGAGTATTCACAAAGGTCATGGCTGCCATCATGTCTATTGTACACTCTCGGGGTGTGGTGGTTCTGCCTTACCTGGACGATCTTCTCGTCAAAGGTCCATCCTATCGGTCTTGTGCAGAAACTGTCCCGCCTAGGTTGGCTGGTAAACCTAGAGAAATCTTCACCAGTCCCATCCCGGCAAATTCCCTTTCTGGGAATGATCTTAGACACTTCTCGAGGGTTGGTACTTCTCCATCCGGACAAAATCTCCTCTCTATCCCTGGCAGCCCAATCTCTGTCTCTGGCCCGTCCTCATTCCCTTCGGTTCGCCATGCAGGTCCTGGGCAAAATGGTGGCATCCATCGAGGCAGTACCATTTGCCCAATTTCACCTCTGTCCTCTCCAACAGGCCTTGATCTCAGCCTGGGACAACAATCCAGCCTCCCTAGGTCGCCGTTTTCTCCTGGCATCCAGAATCAGACGGTCTCTCAGGTGGTGGGCTGCAACGTCATCATTGGATCAGGGAAGGTCTTTCCTCCCTGCACACTGACTGGTAGTGACCAACGATGCCAGCCTACTCGGATGGGGTGCGATCTTTCGTCACCACCGGCTCAGGGACGTTGGTCTACGAAAGAAGCCAGTCTTCCTATCAATATTCTCGAGATCCGAGCAATAAGACTGGCTCTTCTTCACTTCCATCATCTTTTGGCCGGACGGCCCGTCCGGATTCAGTCAGACAATGCCACGGCTGTGGCATACATCAATCGCCAAGGGGGCACGCGAAACAGAAAAGCGATGCTCGAAGTAACGCACATTTTGCAATGGGCCGAGACAAATGACTCACTCATCTCTGCAGTTCATATCCCGGGAGTAGAGAATTGGGAGGATTTTCTCAGCCGCCAGAGCATAGCCTCAGGAGAGTGTTCTCTTCACCCGGAAGTCTTTCATCAAATTTGCCAGCGCCAAGGTCCCAGCATTTGTAGCCCGATCCCGCGATCTGTCAGCCATCGGCTCGGACGCCCTAGTACTTCTATGGGGCCAGTTTCGTCTCCCTTATATCTTTCCTCCACTTCCGCTGATCCCAAGGGTCATCAGGAAGATAACAGCGGAAGGCATTTCGGTGATCCTTGTCGCTCCCGACTGGCCTCGCCGAGCTTGGTATGCGGAGTTAGTACATCTACTCGCCGACGTCCCCTGGCGGTTACCGGATTGGCCGGATTTACTATCCCAGGGACCCATTTGCCACCAGAACTCAAGAGTACTGAGTTTAATGGCCTGGCCATTGAATCCTGGATCCTAAGCCGAGCAGGTTTCTCGGGTCCAGTGGCATCTACCATGATCAATGCTAGGTAACCTGCTTCCATGCGCATCTACCATTGCATTTGGAAAACATTTTTCTCATGGTGCAAAGATAAGGGTCGTTCCCCGTTGATGTTTTCCATTCCCTGCATTCTGGAATTTCTTCAAGCAGGATTGGATTACGGTTTAGCATTGGCTTCTCTCAAGGGTCAGATCTCCGCTCTATCCATTCTTTTCCAACGATGGATAGCTTCCAAGCTACAGGTCAAGACTTTCATGCAGGGAGTTTCGCATCTTGTTCCTCCTTACAAGATGCCTTTGGAGCCTTGGGACCTTAACTTGGTCCTCAGCGCTCTCCAAGAGACCCCTTTCAAGCCATTACAGGAGGTTTCTTTCTCTCTCCTCTCTTGGAAAATTGCCTTTCTTGTGGCAATAACATCAATCAGACGGGTCTCTGAACTGGCAGCTTTGTCGTGCAAACCTCCGTTTCTGATTTTTCACCAAGACAAGGTGGTGCTCAGAACATCCCCGTCCTTCTTGCCGAAAGTCGTCTTGGCTTTTCACCTGAATGAAGACATAGTTCTGCCCTCGTTCTGTCCGGCTCCAGTTCATCGTACGGAAAAAGCTCTTCACACTTTGGACTTAGTGAGAGCTCTCAGAAGAAACAATTCCAGAACAGCATCTTTTCGCAAATCTGATGCCCTTTATGTGCTTCCGGAGGGACACAGAAAAGGTTTGCCAGCCTCTAAGGCCACAATAGCCAGATGGATTCGCTCAGCAATCCAAGAATCTTACCACGTCAAAGGTCAGTCTATCCCGGCTGGGATTAAGGCACACTCCACTCGGTCAGTGGGGGCTTCTTGGGCCATCCGGAACCAAGCTTCCGCACAGAAAGTGTGCAAAGCTGCGACTTGGTCCAGCCTTCACACGTTTGTTAAGCATTACAAAATTCATACTCAAGTTTCTTCAGATGCGGCCCTCGGCAGACAGATTCTGCAGTCGGCAGTTTCGTATCTGTAGGTTCCTTCAATCGCTTATTCCTGTAAGCATTGGGTGCGTGAGGTTTTCACCTGTTGTGATGTTTTTTCCCACCCAGGGACTGCTTTAGGACATTCCATGGTCATGTGTCCCCCAATGAGGCGAAGGAGAAACAGGGATTTTTTGTGTACTCACCGTAAAATCCTTTTCTCCGAGCCACTCATTGGGGACACAGCACCCACCCTGTTAGCCTATTGGCTTATACTCTGTTTTGGTTTTGACGTATTGCATTTCTGTTTGTGAATTCTGTTTGTGAGCTCCTACTGCTTTGGCACTTAACTGGTTCACGAGAGAGCCAGCAGAGGGTGTACACTGCGGAGGAGTTAACTTATTATTGTAATTTGCTTAGTGTCCTCCTAGTGGCAGCAGCATAACACCATGGTCCTGTGTCCCCCAATGAGTGGCTCGGAGAAAAGGATTTTACGGTGAGTACACACAAAAAACCCTGTTTTTGGAGGTCAGTTTGATTACAGCGATTCCAAATTTATATAGTTTTTTTCTTTGTTTTACAACT
Source organism: Oophaga sylvatica (assembly GCA_033576555.1). NCBI lineage: Eukaryota > Metazoa > Chordata > Amphibia > Anura > Dendrobatidae > Oophaga > Oophaga sylvatica. The sequence goes on from JARQOD010000010.1 coordinate 101,429,185, forward strand.
TTTGCACACTAAGGGTATGTTTCCACGGTCAGGAAACAGTCCGGATTTACTGCGTGTTTGACGCTGTGCATTGGAACAGCGTCAAACACGCAGCGTCCAGATGTTACATCATAGTGGGGGGGGTTTCAAGAAATCCCGTCTCCACTATGCTTTAAAAGACGCAGGCGAAAGACCTGCGTTTCCGGACATGCGGCGCGTCTTTTTAGACCGCAGCATGTCCTATTCCCTTGCGGCGACGCTGCGTCGCCGCAAGGGAAATAACACAGGGCTAATGTAGCCCTGCGGTCATTCCGGATGTGTTCCATGAACACATCCAGATTGACTGCGTGTTCAGTAGGGGTCGGGGCTTTGGGCGGAGCGGACTTTCCGCTCCGTCCAAAGCGCTGTGTTTCCTGAACGTGGAAACACAGCCTTATAAAAACTAACTTAACAGGAAATTTAATAAAGAAATATTTTGTTTTGCATTGCAATATTCTGAGAGCTACAAGTTTGTTATTTTTCAGTGTTAAAAGCTGTGTGGTAGCTTATTGCAGGTTGAAATGACATTTTCAGTGATACTAATTATTTTCACATGCAACTGTTTGATCGTGTTTTATACCATTTTTGTGTAGCAGTATAATGAAAAAACACCATTTTGGTCAAGCTTTTTATTATTATTATTTATTTTTTTTTTTTTTATGTTGTTCACCGTATGAGTTAAATAATGTGACAGTACTATAGCTTGGATCATTCCGGATACCAACTATGTACATGTTTATTTTCTTTTTACTTAAAATCTGTATTTTTAATTGCAAAACATTTCCCTGTTTGTATTTTACCCCATCAACCATTACTTTAGAGCCGATGGAGTGAAAGATGGTCGTTTCCCTGTTAACCCCTTCATGACCTTGGGATTTTCCATTTTTTGCATCTTCGCCGTTCTTCCCAGAGCCATACATTTTTTTAATATGGCCGTGTGAGGGCTTGTTTTGTGCGGGACGAGTTGCACCTTTCAACGACACCATTGATTTTACCATATAGTGTACTGGAAAATGGGACAAAATTCCAACTGCAGTGAAATTGCAAAAAAAAAAGTGCAATTTCACAATTTTTTTGGAGTTTTTTTTACCATGTCCAATAAATGTTAAAACTGACCTGCCATTATGATTCTCCAGGTCATTATAAATTAGTAGATGCCAAACATGTACAGGTTCTTTTTTTATTTAAGTGGTGAAAAAAAATCCACCCCAAAAAAATTGCACCATTTTCCAAGACTCGTAGTGTCTCAATTTTTTTTAATTTGGGGCTGGGTAGTGCTTTTTTTTGTGTCGACCTGACATTTTTAGTGATTCCAATTTTGGGTAGATACCATGTTTTTATCGGCTGTTATTGCATTTTATTACAATGTTGTGGCTACCAAAAAAACATAATTCTGGCGTATTTTTTTTCTCTTTACGCCATATACTGGTCAGATTAATTCTTTTGATATTTTGATAGATCGGGTGTTTCTGAATGCAGCAATACCAAACTTGTATTTTTTATTATTGTTTTATTTTGAATGTGGCAAAAAGGGGGTAATTTAAATTTTTATATATTTTTTATTTTAAATTTGTTTGCACTTTTTACTTGCTTCAGTAGTTCGTTTAGGTGACTTCAAGCTGCAATCACCTGATCACCTGTGCTACACATAGCAGGGCTTTCTGCTATGTGTAGAAGAAATGATCATCTCCTATGAACACAGGCTGTTGTCCATAGTAGACCTGCAATGACAGGCACGGGGGTCTTCTGCAGACCCCGGCTGTCATTTCAAGCTATCGGCTCCCCGCGATCATGTGACGGGGAGCCAATGCACTTCCGGTAAGTGCAAGTTTAATGAGAGATTGACAGCAGCATTTAACATGTTAACAGCTGCGGGTGGATCATGATTCCACCCTCGGCTGTTAGGGGCACATGTCAGCTGATCAAAATAATTGTCATGTGAAGTGAAGAATGCAGGCTCAACGTCGGAGCCCATGTCAAAGGGAAGGGGAGGCAACCTTTGACGTACCTGTATGTCATAGACCGTATAGGGGTTAAACATCTGAATGCCACTCTTGATAATGACAGCAACATTTATTGGGCTACATTCTGGCAATCAATGCTGTCACCAATTGTGGCTGATGCAGCAGGGTGTCAGCTGTATTGTACAGCTGACACCTGGTCAGCTAATTACCCCACCAGGAGGTGCTATTTACGGTAATTATTCTTCTGTGCCATAAAAAGACTTGCTGAGTATTAAGGTCCCCTACTGACTGCTGTAATAAAGCTCATCAGTAGTCATTAAGGGGTTAAACTATTGCAGTAGTTTTTTTTGTTCTTTAGGATTGCCCATAGTGCTCCAAACTCATATGATTTGCTTTCATCATTTTATAAAACGAACAGGGCACTCCAATAAGTGGAATACTAAGGGCAGGGGTAGACGAGCCCTTGGCCCAAAGCTAGTCTATGTGGTCATGCACATATCGAATTTTATCCTCAGACAGTCTCAAATCACCGCATGCCCATGTTTGATACCATATTCGGATCGCACTCGCAGATGCAAGTCAATGAGTGTGTGGAAAACATCGGACTGCACTCGGGTGACAACTGAGTGCAGTCTGATTTTCATGCTCTTGCAGAACGAAGAAGATGGAATTTTTTTCTCCATCTTCTCCTCATCACTGTGCCGACACTGATCAAACTCTGATCAGAGTGTGATTAGCATAATTGGCTTGATCATAGATTCTCTCATCCGAAACAATCGTCTGCACCTGACCTTACAGTACACAATGGAGCAATGAGAAAAACAGAAGAGAACGCGGTTAGCATGTGACCACCAGTATGTAACTTGCATGAGCGGCCATGTTACATGCACTGGGACTGTCCACCGTCAGGATTCCATTTATCATACTGCCATGCTAGTTTTATTAGTGGTCCAGAAATCCCCTTTAACTAGCAAACTAACAGTCACAAATTGAATAATATATTCCCCACCCCTCCAATTCCTAATTCCGCAATGTGATCCTTGAACCGTGTAATTCTCGCATCCTTCCATTTCTCATATCGTCATAATTGTACTACTCAGGCATATAAGTTAGGCTTAATTGTGCCTTTAGGCTTCATCATGATTGGTTTATCAAATTAAAAATACCGCCGAGATTGGATTATTACAGCAATAGATAGTAGTTAAATACAAATCCCAACCTGAAGCTCTGATATTAAAACTTCAAGATTGTGTTCATAAGATTTTTTTTTCTCTTTTTGTCCTTTATGACAACCTAAATATGTAAAGCCGACTATAGCGAAGTTCATGGTCTTTAATTAACAGTTGGAACATTGTAATATCACTTGAATTTTAGATTGGTGAGAATCCAACACTGTATTAAGCAGCCGAGACAAAAGGACATGAATTGCGTCACTGAGACTTATTAAATGCGATGCAAATTCAATAGTCGGATTCCTGCAAACAGGTGCGAGAGACAATTAATTTTTAAACTCTACCACTCGCTCTTACTCGAGGGATTTTAATGCATCACATTAACAGCCCTAGCACGTTGACAATTTCATCCACAAGCATAAAAATTTTCCAATGCATTTTCAATGGCAGCGATGGGCTCTATTATTCTAGATTAACCCATTCCCTGTCCTGCTGTCTGTTCATCACCAAGCACATCTGGGAAGGAGAGAAAGATGAGGAACTCGGTTGGGTAATCGTCGTCTTAGTGTACGAAGACCGAGAATGTTTATTTTATTAAAACCAACCTCATAACTTGTGTTTGGCTACGACTCATCTAACAGAGAAGCATAACGCGGACAGGGAGACTTTTTTTTTTGTAGTAATGTAAAAAAGGAAAATTGAATTGTGTGCGATGGCGCTGCCAAGAAGGACAATAGGGCTGCATGTAATGGCTGCCAACATGTTTCCTATATCAGACGTTCTTTGTTTCCCTTCTGGAGTTTCATGGACGACTTTTCATGATCTTGCAGAAAGAGGCTGTTAGGAAGAGAAGCAGTACAGCAAGCACCATCCTGTTCTAGAACTGAAAATGTTAATTTCTGCTGCTGGGATTTCACTTCATTCATCTCACCAGCAGCATAGATTTTTTTTTTTCTCTTTTTTATGAATGAAATCCATCTTACTGGCTCTGCATACAAATACTCTTCTGTTCTCATCAGTGTGATCTGTTAGCCAGCTACAATCTGTTTAGGCTGTAATTTTCTTTCTTTGGTGGGTAACCATAGATTATTTGCAATAGAACTGACCTATAACAACTTAACTCTTGCATTGCTACAAATATGATAAGTGCAGGAATTGTGCCAAGTAATAAAATAACCAATACTCATCTCTGATTCTTACCTCTCTCTGTCCTATTTGCAGCAATACTCATGTACCATGCATTATCATGACTGCTGCAGCCGATCACTGGCCTTTTAGTGTGATGCCTGCGTATATGACAAAGATTGACAGCAGCATTTAACAGGTTAATAGTCGCAGGTGGATCGCGATTCCACCGGTGGCTGTTAGAGGCACATGTCAGCTGTTGAAATCAGCTAAAAGGTGCCGGAAAAGATGTGGGCTGAGTGCCGGAGCCCGCATCAAATGGGGAGACCCGACATGCACCGTACATGTATGGCGCATGTCGTGAAGGGGTTAAAGGGAATCTTTCCAGCAGGTTTTTCCTAGTTATTCTTTGAGCAGCATAATATAAGAGCAGAGTATGATTCAGTGATGTGTCACTTGTTAATCTGTGTGCTTTAGTTTTAATATAATCAGTGTTTTATCACCAGGAGATTATTACTGCAGGACTAGGTCTCATGTGCAGTCCATTCCAGCCAATTTGTGTAACTCCTCCCCCAACACTGATTAGCAGCTTGCTGAAAATGCACAGTGTACACAGGAAGCTGCCAATCAGTGGTGCGGGCGGGGTCATACACAGCTCAGCATTCTGATCACTGCTACATCTACAACAGAGAAAACAGGGATTCTATCAAAGCTGCTCCAAAAAGTGACACATCACTGGAATCAGGGTCTCAGCCCCCACATCATGCAGCTGTCAGATTACATAGCAAAAAACATGTTTTTCCCTTTAAAAAGAAAATAAAAAGATTTAAAGATTCCCTTTCGAAGAAAAATCATGGAAAATCCCTTCACCGTTACTGCCCACAGCAGATCATGGTTAGTAGTTCAGTTGTAGTTGATCCTATTTGAGAAGTGTGGATGCAATAGCTCTTTTCAAGTCTTATAAAATGTATATCCTTTTTTTTTTTTAGCAGCAACAACAGTTTTATAATTTTGCTCTTTGAAAATTGAAGAAGAAATGGCTTTTTAAAAATTCATGCAAAAATTTCTTTTTAAGGAGCAGTTTCTGGTATATTTACTAATGAGATTATATAGAGCCTAAAGAAAAAGAGGCAACTTCTAAACTATAACTACATCAGAAGAGACATCAGAAGGTATATGCCATGGAAAATTGAATTTTATTGTAACACACTTGTAATAGAAATCTAAAAGGAGATACATATCCAAAGACTGCCTACCAGGTCTATACACCAAAGTTAGCACCTAATGTGCAATATTAATGAAAAAATGATTGAAAAGAGCTATGGAGTGAGCTACAATGCCTACTATTCTAGGAAGAGTAACATAGAGAAATAATATGCCATATGGTGTTATTTAAATAGAGTCCTAGATATAAAATGTGTGGCCTAAATCCACATATAACCCTGGAACAACTGCTTGAGAATATATGCTCATGTGTAAGTGGAGCGTAAATAGTAATACAGCAAAGTCCAAAAAGTGCATCAAAACAAGCTAAAAATCCAGAAATCTGAGATGCAGACAAGTAGATACTACATACACCTATAGGGTGCAATAGTGCTGGCTACAAGGAGATTGGGTGGATAAAGTGCAAAATGCATGTATCAATAATAATACCAATCTCCATAGAGTCACCGCTGGAGCACCAAACACAGATAGCAAAAAGCAACCATAGCTCTGCAGTGACCATAGACAAAAATAGAAAAAGGCATATGACCTGATAAGGGCAGCGCAGATCCCCGACGCGCGTTTCACGTGAGCTTCTTCCAAGTGGGGTGTTCCAAGCTTGGAAGACTCGACTCTCCACTTACACATGAGCATATATTCTCAAGCAGTTGTTCCAGGGTTATATGTGGATTTAGGCCACACATTTAATATCTAGGACTCTATTTAAATAACACCATATGGCATATTTTTCGTCTATTTTGCTCTTCCTAGAATAGTAGGCATTGTAGCTCACTCCATAGCTCTTTTCAATCATTGCTTCATTAATATTGCACATTAGGTGCTAACTTTGGTGTATAGACCTGGTAGGCAGTCTTTGGATGTGTATCTCCTTTTAGATTAATATTGCAAGTGTGTTACAATAAAATTCAATTTTTTTATGGCATATACCTTCTGATGTCTCTTCTGTTGTAGTTCTGGTTTATTTTCCCTGTGCAAGGTTGAGTTCCCAGTAGCAACACATTATAGCATTAGGTATAGGTGAATGAAAATCGTCAGTCATAAACGCCTGATTCGTTTAACAAATGTTAGCTTTTCTTTTTTTTTTTGAAGAGCAAGACAATGATTAGAAAATGTGTGCACACCTGAGTATAATGAATACAATTTTATTGAAGTAAAAAAGTAGTCACTTCAGGATTAAAACTGTTAACAGTAACCTATAACGTACTCTGTCACATACAATAAGTGTTTCATCAGCAGGAGATTATCACTGCAGGACTTGTTCTCATGTGCAGTCCAGTCCAGCTAATCTGTGAATTCTCACTCCCACCGATTGGCAGCTTGTTGAAAATGCACAATGTACACAGGAGCCTGCCAATGAAAAATGCAAACATGGTCCATAACAACCATACCCTCAATTAGCAATATGAAGTATTAAAAGGATAAGGTGCCCTTTACAAATATGTTACCCTGGGTATAAACTTTCGCAGCTATTCATGCAACATGGCCTTTGGTCCTTCTAAATTTGTCTCATGCACCTTAATAAGCGTTGCACTCTTGGATGATTTGGTCAGTGGCAGACTAGTGACACACGGTGTATCGTGATTGTAAGTTTTTCCTTCTAATCTACTTAGCGTTCTCTGAAGGCCCCAGCACCGTTCCTGTAATATTAATGGAATGTAATTGTTTTCTCACCTGTAATATATTATTCAGTTATTATCTGTGCAGTTAAACACTTCTCTATATTGTGTATTTCCCTGACAACGCTGCATTTTGGCAGCGAGGCTCTTGGCGCTTATTTCATGGCACCTCATTCTTTTCATTCTTTCTTACCATCATTCCTCTACGTGTTTATCCTGAATAGATGCATTCAGTATCACGTTATTACTACTCTATACATCTATGCTTTATTGGTATCTTTAGCCTAATTTTGCACCTTTTTATTCTTTTACATATAATCATTGATCAGTAATATTATTAGTTGTAATTATTATCACTTATCTTTTTTATTGTTGCTATATGGTGTGTAATGAAGCATCTTACCACACCAAGGATTTATTGTTTTTGAGCATATAAAAGACTTAAATTATGGTTGTTACAAGACCAGATCACACAATTCATATCTGACAGGTGGTTCACTGTAGGTTGTAATGGTTTTCATCTTCAAGTACTGCATTTTTGGACTATAAGGCTGTGGTTCCACGGTCCGGAACCACAGCGCATTTGACGGAGCGGAAATTCCGCTCTGTCCTAAGCCCCGCCCTCTTTTTGACGCGCGCTCATTCCGGATGTGTTCCAGACACCTCCGGAACACATGCGGAATGATCGCAGGGCTGCATAGCCCTGTGTTATTTCCGTTGCGGCGACGCAGTGTCGCCGCAACGGGCTAGGACATGCTGCGGTCTGAAAAGACGCGCCGCATGTCCGGAAACGCAGGTCTTCCGCCTGCGTGTTTTACAGCATAGTGGAGACGGGATTTCTTGAAATCCCCTCCACTATGCTGTAACATCTGGACGCTGCGTGTTTGACGCTGCGCCAACGCACAGCGTCAAACACGCAGCTAATCCGGAATGTTTCCTGACCGTGGAAACATACCCTAAGAAGCACCTGGGTTTTAGAGGAGGGAAAATAGAAAAACAAATTTAAGCAAAAAATGTGGTCATGACACTGTCAAGCCTCAAGCTTGCGTAGATCCTTCTGTAATATTAATTTATCTTCCTCTGTGTTGACTACCTCGTAGGGTTTAGTACCATCATCTGAAAATATTGAAATTTTTCTCTGTATGCCCCCTACAAGGTCATTAATAAATATGTTAAAGAGAGCCCAATACCGACCCCTATGGTATCCCACTGTTAACTGTGACCCAATCCAAGTGTGTTCCATTGATAACCACTCTTTTACTTACCACTTTGTGTGGAAAAAGTATAGTTGTATTTATTAACCTCTTTACCCCTGAGGATATTTTGCATGTTCATAACCAGGCCAATTTTTACAATTCTGATTACTGTCACTTTATGAGGTTATAATTCTGGAACACTTCAATGGATCCGGGTGATTCTGAGTTTGTTTTTTCGTGACATATTGCACTTCATGGTAGTGGTAAAATTTCTTTGGTATGACTTGCATTTATTTGTGGAAAAAAAGGAAATTTGGCAAAAATGTTGAGAATTTAGCAATTTTCAAACTTAGAATTTTCCTGCACTTAAATCACAGAGTTATGTCACACAAAATAGTTAATAAATAACACTTCCCTCATGTCTACTTTACATCAGCACAATTTTGGAACCAACATTTTTTTTTGTTAGGAAGTTAAAATCTGACGAGCAATTTTTCATTTTTCCAACAAAATTTACAAAAACATTTTTTTAGGGACCACATCACATTTGAAGTGATTTAGAGTGGTATATATGATAGAAAATACCCCAAAGTGGCAAAATTCTAAAAACTGCACCCCTCAAGATGCTCAAAACCACATTCAAGAAGTTTATTAACCCTTCAGGTGCTTCACAGGAAGTTTTGGAATGTGGGGAAAACAAAATGACCATTTAACTTTTTTCACAAAAAAAATTACTTAAGATCCAAATTTTTTTATTTTGACACAAGTAACAGGAAAAATGGACCAAAAATGTGTTGTGTAATTTCTCCTGAGTACGCTGATACCCCATATGAGGGAGAAAAACACTGTTTAGGCACACGGCAGAACTCGGAAGGGAAGGAGCGCAATTTTACCTTTTGAATGCAAAATTTGCTAGAATAATTAGCAGACGCCATGTTGCATTTGAAGAGACTCTGATGTTCCAGAATAGTGAAAATCCCCCACAAGTGACACCATTTTGGAAACTAGACCCTACAGGAAACTGTTCTAGATGTTTGGTGAGAATATTGAATCCTCAGGTGCTTCACAGAAGTTTATGACGTTGAGCCGTAAAAATAATAAAAAAAATCTTTATTTTCCCCACAAATATGTTTTTAGCACAAAATATTGCCTTTTTCATAAGGGTAACAGGAGAAATTGCACCATACAATTTGTTGTGCAATTTCTCCTGAGTACGCTGATACCCAATATGAGGGCGAAAACTACTGTTTGGGCGCATGGCAGGGCTCAGAAGGGAAGGAGCGTCATTTGGCTTTTTGAATGTAAAATTTCTTGGAATCATTAGCGGACGTCATGTCCCATTTGGAGAACCTCTGATGTGCCTAAACAGTGGAACTCCCCCACAAGTGACCCCATTTTGGAAACTAGACCCCTCAAGGAATGTACAGTATTTAGATGCATGGTGAGCACCTTGAAACCCCAGGTGCTTCACAGAAATTTATAACGTTGAGCTGTGAAAATAAAAAAAATCACATTTTCCCCACATTTTGGCCTCAAATTTTGCATTTTCATAAGGGTAACAGGAGAAATTGCACCATACAATTTGTTGTGCAATTTCTCCTGAGTCCCCCGATACCCCTTATATAGGGGAATACTACTTTTGAGGCACAGTGCAAAGTTCAGAAGGGAAGAGGTGCCATATAGGAGTTCAGATTTTGCTGTAATGGATTGAGGGTGCCATGTCACATTGGCAGAGCCCCTGAGGTGTCAGAACAACAGAAACCCCCTATATGTGAACTCATTTTGCAAACTACAGGGTGTGCCATTTATATGGATACACCTAAGTTAAATAGGAATGGTTGGTGATATCAACTTCCTGTTTGTGGCACATTAATATATGGGAGGGGGGAAACTTTTCAAGATGGGTGGTGACCATGGCGGCCATTTTGAAGTTGTCCATTTTGGATCTAACTTTATTTGTTTCAATGGGAAGAGGGTCATGTGACACATCAAACGTATTGAGAATTTCACAAGAAAAACAATGGTGTGCTTGGTTTTAACGTACCTTTATTCTTTCATGAGTTATTTACAAGTTTATGACCACTTTTAAAATATGTTCAAAGTGCTGCCCATTGTGTTGGATTGTCAATGCAACCCTCTTCTCCCACTCTTGACACACTGATGGCAACACTGCAGAAGAAATACTAGCACAGGCTTCCAGTATCCGTTGTTTCAGATGCTGCACATCTCGTATCTGAAGGCAATTGTCTATGCTAGCTGGCGCTCCATGCTGGCCACTTATTTTAGGGTTTCCATTAAAAAAATCTCTGAGTGACATGATTCAGATGAAACACCAAGGGATCCATTCACTATAATGAGGCAGCAGAGTTACTATGGACTCCATCTGGCCTCTGTTCAGCTGTGTTTTTTTCAGAAGTGCACAAAACTGTGGCACTTTTATGCAATCCTAGAAAGACGCCGCCGGATCACAGGTTAGACGCTGTCCACAGTGCCTCCATCTGCCTCATTATAGGGAATCTTCCACCGGGATTTCCAGCTGATTCACTTATTTTCTTCGGGTCACTACAATTACAGCGATACCTCATTTATATACTTTTTATGTTTTGGCGCTTTTACAAAATAAAAGCTATTTTATACAAAAAATAATTAGTTGTGTATTGCTTTATTGTGGGAGCTATAATTTTTTTATTTTTCTGCTAATGGAGCTGTATTGTGGCTTGTTTTTTGCGGGACAAGATAACGTTTTCAGCGATACCTTGTTTATTTATATCTATTTTTCAGCTGCAGATGAAGGAAGGGAGACACAGTCATTACTAGTGGGTAGGCGGAGCCTACATAGGATAAACACACCTCAGATTAAAAAAGTGTTGACCGGCCCCTCCAGCTATATAGGGCTCCTCCTACTCCAGCTCTCCAGTCTAAAATTTGAGGTTCACAGAGGATAGTCGCTGCTGGAAGCAGCTCCTCAGAAGATTTTTTTATTTTAGTTGGACAGAGACTTGGACCGCCAATGGTCTAGAGGTCTCAGGGGTCTCAGCGCTGCTGGACTCCCACCTCTCCCTTGGCGGATCTGTATTACCCTGTAAGGTGGTCCCTGCAGAACCCTGCCGGCCCTGGGGGATGAGGATTGCTTCCCTGGCGGGGACGCAAACCGCGCTTCTGGGGTCACTGCGTTCCTCGCCCTGGGGGGAAGCTACGGGCACAGCGCCACAAATCTCTGAGGGGTCCCTGTGGCGCTCAGCTGGGTGAGTACTCCACATTTTAATGTGTTTGAGTGCTTCAGCGGCCGCTGCAGCAGCCGCTGCTACATGTATTCAGTGTGGTGATTGTGTACTTTTGTCCGCAGGTGGATGCCTGCAGGACATGGGAGCGGAGAGCGGAGTGAATCACGCACTTTTTTTGAAACCGGCGGGGGGCGTGGCTTCGCGCTCTCCCATTTTTTCATAGGCAGGAAGCGCTCTGAGCGCGCGCTTTATCCTGCCTTTTTCCTTCCGGCTTCTCTCCTCTAGCGCGGCGGCCATTACTGACGGCCTCCTAGGGCTTTTCATCAAGGAGCCTCGGCAGCTCAGCTCTGCCGAGCGGCGACCTGGCGTTCCGTCCACACATTTACGAAATTTTATAAGGTGGACGTCAGTGCTTCCGCTGATGCGGCCTTAGGACGTAGGGTCCTGCAGGCGGCTGTAGTTTAAAAGTTCTTGTGAACTTGTAGTTAGCGCTATTTGCGCATTTATCTAGGCTGTGGGTATCTCCCTTTTTTGCTTTTCTGCCCACCCTTATTTTTGGACTGCTTTGGGACGTCCCACTAGTAATGACTGTGTCTCCCTTCCTTCATCTGCAGCTGAAACACGGATTTTGGTAAGAACTTACCTGTAAAATCCTTTTCAGCGAAGAAGGAAGGGAGACACACATCCCTCCCATGGCAGAAGTGTGTTGTTGTGTTTTCAGATGCGGCGTGACCCTTCTCTGATAGCGATTATCTGGGCTGAGGTCGGCGCGCTAAGGCTCTGTTCCAGCATTGCCAGCTCATCGCAGTGGTCAGGTTCAGTGAGTAGTACCTGGACTGTGTGGTTGTTTCGGCTATATGCATAACCTGTTTTCTTGTTTTTTCTCTGAAGTCCTTCAGAAGGGGTTATGTTGCTACGCTGGTGATATTTGCTCTTCCTTAAGCTTGGGTACGACTGGAGAGCTGGAGTAGGAGGAGCCCTATATAGCTGGAGGGGCCGGTCAACACTTTTTTAATCTGAGGTGTGTTTATCCTATGTGGGCTCCGCCTACCCACTAGTAATGACTGTGTCTCCCTTCCTTCTTCGCTGAAAAGGATTTTACAGGTAAGTTCTTACCAAAATCTGTGTTTTTATCACGTTTTATTCCACTTTATATATTTTTTTCATGCAAACATTTATAGATACAATATGTTTTGATTTTTTTAACCCCTTACTGCCATCGGACGTACTATCCCGTCCATGGTACCTGGGCCCGTATGACCATGGACGGGATAGTACGTCTCGTGCGATCGGACGCGCTCCCGGGGGGAGCGCAGCCGATCGCGCCCGGGTGTCAGCTGATTATCACAGCTGACACCCATGACTGTGTGTCAGGAGCGGTCATGGACCGCTCCCGGAACATTAACCCCTTGCACACCGCGATCAAACATGATCGCGGTGTACTGGGGGCACAGGGGAGGATCGCGCAGGGTGGGGGCTCCCTGCGCGCCCCCCTGAGACCCTCAGAGCAGCGCGATGTGATCGCGCTGTTCTGAGGGCTTCCTCCCTCCCAGGACCCGGATCCAAGATGGCGCCAGGGTCCTGGAGGGAGGCGGCTACCTCAGTGCCTGCCGAGAGCAGGCACTGAGAAGCCTGCTGCACTGCCTGAGCGATCGCTGGTGTGACAGAGTGCTGTGCACACTGTCACACCAGCGATCTGATAAAATACTGTGATGTCCCATCCTGGGACAAAGTAAAAAAGTAAAAAAAATAAAAATAAACATGTTTTAAAAAAAAATCCAAAATAAATAAAAAAAATATATATATTCCCCAATAAATTCACTTCTTCCTGTAAATAAAAAAAACAAAGCAATAAAAGTACACATATTTGGTATCGCCGCGTCCGTAACGACCCCCCCTATAAAATTGTCCCACTAGTTAACCCCTTTAGTGAACCCCTTAAAAAAAAAAAAAAAAAAAACGAAGCAAAAAATCAATGCTTTATCATCATACCGCCGAACAAAAAGTGGAATAACACGCGATCAAAAAGACCGATATAAAAAAGCATGGTACTGCTGAAAACGTCGTCTTGTCCCGCAAAAAACGAGCTGTCACACAGCATCATCAGCGAAAAAATAAAAAAGTTATAGCTCGCAGAATAAAGCGATGCAAAAATAATTATTTTTTATATAAAATTGTTTTTATTCTATAAAAGCGCCAAAACATGAAAAAATGATATAAATGAGGTATCGCCATAATCGTACTGACCCGAAGATTAAAACTGCTTTATCAATTTTACCATACGCGGAACGGTATAAAACGCCTCCCCCAAAAGAAATTCATGAATTGCTGATTTTTGTTCATTCTAACCTCCCAAAAATCGAAATAAAAAGCGATCAAAAAACGTCACGTGCTCAAAAATGGTACCAATAAAAACGTCAACTCGTCCCGCAAAAAATAAGACCTCACATGACTCTGTGGGCCAAAATATGTAAAAATTATAGCTCTCAAAATGTGATGATGCAAAAACTATTTTTGCAATAAAAAGCGTCTTTTAGCGTGACAGCTGCCAATCATAAAAACCTGCTATAAATAGTAAATCAAACCCCCCTTTATCACCCCCTTAGTAAGGGAAAAATAATAAAATTAAAAAAAAGTATTTATTTCCATTTTCCCATTAGGGTTAGGGTTGCGGCTAAAGTTAGGGTTAGGGTTGGCGCTAAAGTTAGGATTAGGGCTAGGGTTGGGATTAGGGGTGTGTTAGGGTTAGGTTTGTGGTTAGGGTTGGGACTAGGGTTAGGGGTGTGTTGGGGTTAGGGTTGGAGTTAGAATTGGGGGGTTTCCGCTGTTTAGGCACATCAGGGGCTCTCCAAATGTGTCATGGCGTCTGATCTCAATTCCAGCCAATTCTGCGTTGAAAAAGTCAAACGGTGCTCCTTCACTTCTCAGCTCTGCCATGCGTCCAAACAGTAGTTTATCCCCACATATGGGGTATCAGCGTACTCTGGACCCCAAGAGTTATTGTGCAATTTGTCCTATTTCTTCTGCTACCCTTGGGAAAATAAAAAACTGGGGGCGAAAATATCATTTTTGTACAAAAAAAAATATTTTTTTGTTTTTACGGCTGTACATTATAAACTTCTGTGAAGCACTTGGGGCTTCATAGCGCTCACCACACATCTAGATAAGTTCCTTGTGGGGTCTATTTTCCAAAATGGGGTCACTTGTTGGGGATTTCCACTGTTTAGGCGCATCAGGGGCTCTCCAAATGCGACATGACGCCCCCAGACCATTCCATCAAAGTCTGCAATCCAAAACGTCACTACTTCCCTTCCGAGCCCCAACGTGTACCCATACAGTAGTTTTCTCCCACATATTGGATATCAGTGTACTCAGGACAAATTGGACAACAACTTTTGGGGTCCAATTTCTCCTGTTACCCTTGTAAAAATAAAATATTGGGGCAAAAAAATCATTTTTGCAAAAAAAAAAAATTTTTTATTTTTACGGCTGTGCGTTATAAACTTCTGTGAAGCACTTCGGGGTTCAAAGTGCTCACCACACATCTAGACAAGTTCCTTGTGGGGTCTATTTTCCAAAATGGGGTCACTTGTGGGGGGTTTCCACTGTTTAGGCGCATCAGGGGCTCTCCAAATGCGACATGACGCCCCCAGACCATTCCATCAAAGTCTGCAATCCAAAACGTCACTACTTCCCTTCCGAGCCCTGACGTGCGCCCATACAGTAGTTTTCTCCCACATATTGGGTATCAGCGTACTCAGGACAAATTGGACAACAACTTTTGGGGTCCAATTTCTCCTGTTACCCTTGTGAAAATAAAATATTGGGGGCAAAAAAAAATCATTTTTGTAAAAAAAAAAAGATCTTTTATTTTTACGGCTGTACGTTATAAACTTCTGTGAAGCACTTTGGGGTTCAAAGTGCTCACCACACATCTAGATAAGTTCCTTGCGGGGTCTATTTGCCAAAATGGGGTCACTTGTGGGGGGTTTCCACTGTATAGGTGCATCAGGGGCTCTCCAAATGTGACATGACGCCCCAGACCATTCCATCAAAGTCTGCAATCCAAAACGTCACTACTTCCCTTCCGAGCCCTGACGTGCGCCCATACAGTAGTTTTCTCCCACATATTGGGTATCAGCGTACTCAGGACAAATTGGACAACAACTTTTGGGTTCCAATTTCTTCTGTTACCCTTGTGAAAATAAAATATTGGGGACGAAAAAATCATTTTTGTAAAAAAAAAAGGATTTTTTATTTTACGGCTGTACGTTATAAACTTTAGTGAAACACCTGGGGGTTAAAAGTTCTCACCACACATCTAGATAAGTTCCTTGAGGGGTCTAGTTTCCAAAATGGCGTCATTTATGGGGGTTTCCACTGTTTAGGCAGATCAGGAGCTCTCCAAACACGACATGGCGTCCAGCCAATTCTGCGTTGAAAAAGTCAGACGGCGCTCCTTCCCTTCCAAACTCTGCCATGCACCCAAACAGTGGTTTACCCCCACATATGGGGTATCAGCGCACTCAGGACAAATTGCACAATAACTTTTGGAGTCTTGTTACCCTTGGAAAAATAAAAATTGGGGTGAAAAGATCATTTTTGAGGAAAAAATATGATTTTTAAATTTTACGGCTCTACGTTATAAACTTGTGTGAAGCACTTGGGGGTTCAAATTGCTCACCAAAGATCTAGAAAAGTTCCTTAGGGGGTCTAGTTTCCAAAATGGGTCATTTGTGGGGGGTTTCCACTGTTTAGGCACATCAGGGGCTCTCCAAATGCAACATGGCATCCAATCTCAATTCCAGCCAATTTTGGTTGGAAAAAGTCAAATGGTGCTCCTTCCATTCCGAGCTCTGCCGTGCGCCCAAACAGTGGTTCCCACCCACATATGGGGTATCAGCGTACTCAGGACAAATTGGACAACAACTTATGTGGTCCAATTTCTCCTGTTACCCTTGAGAAAATAAAAAATTAGTGACTAAAAGATAATTTTTGTGGGAAAAAAATAGGATTTTTTATTTTCATGCCCGGGCATTATAAACTTGTGTGAAGCACTTGGGGGTTCAAAGTGCTCACCAAAGATCTAGATAAGTTCCTTAGGGGGTATAGTTTCCAAAATGGGGTCACTTGTGGGGGGTTTCCACTGTTTAGGCTCATCTGGGGCACTGCAAACGGAACATGACCCCCATCAACGTCTGCATTCCGAAACGTTACTACTTCCTTTCCAAGCCCTGCCGTGCACCCAAACAGTTTCCCCCCCCCACATATGGGGTATCAGCGTACTCAGGACAAATTGGACAACAACTTTTGGGGTCCAATTTCCTTAGGAAAATTCAAAAATTTGGGACTAAAAAATCATTTTTGTGGAAAATTGTTTTTTTTTTTTTTCACACCCAGGCATTATAAGCTTTTGTGAAACACTTGGGGGTTCAAAGTGCTCCCAACAGATCTAGATAAGTACCTTAGGGGGTCTAGTTTCCAAAATGGTGTCACTTGTGGGGGTTTCCACTGTTTAGGCGCATCAGGGGCTCTCCAAACACAACATGGCGTCCAATCTCAATTCCAGCCAATTTTAGTTTGAAAAAGTCAAACGGCGCTCCTTCCCTTACGAGCTCTGCCGTGTGCCCAAACAGTGGTTTTCCCCCACATATTGGGTATTGGCGTACTCAGGAGAAATTGCATAACAACCTTATCTGTCCATTTTCTCCTTTTACCCTTGTGAAAATAAAAAAAAAGTTTGTAAAAGATCATTTTTGTGGCTAAAAAGTTAAATATTCATTTTTTCCTTCCACGTTGCTTTAGTTCCTGTGAAGCACCTGAAGGGTTAATAATCTTCTTGAATGTGGTTTTGAGTACCTTGAGGGGTACAGTTTTTAGAATGGTGTCACTTTTGGATATTTTCTGCCATATAGACCCCTCAAAGTGACTTCAAATGAGAGGTGGTCCCTAAAAAAAAATGGCTTTGTAAATTTTGTTGTAAAAATGAGAAATCGCTGGTCAACTTTTAACCCTTATAACTTCCTAACAAAAAAAAATTTTGGTTCCAAAATAGACATGTGGGAAATGTTATTTCTTAACATGTTCCAAGTAGACATGTGGGAAATGTTATTTCTTAACTATTTTGTGTGATATATTTCTCTGTTTTAAGGGAATAAAAATTCAAAGTTTGAAAATTGCAAAATTTTAAAAATTTTCGCCATATTTGCGTTTTTTTCAAAAATAAACGCAAGTTATATCGAAGAAATTTTACTTCTAACGTGAAGTACAATATGTCACGAGAAAACAATCTCAGAATTGCGAAGATCCGTTGAAGCGTTCCAGAGTTATAACCTCATAAAGAGACAGTGGTCAGAATTGTAAAAATTGGCCCGTCATTAATGTGCAAACCACCCTTGGGGGTGAAGGGGTTAAAAATGTTTTTACAATTATTTAAAAAAAATTGTATCTTTTTTTTACTTAGTCCCACTATGGGACTATCATTTTTTGCAGGCTGATTGCTTGTACAGCATGGGGAGGCAGCAGCATTCCCATGCTGTAGAAACTGTCAGCTCTGCATTAACAGATAAACTTGCTCATCATGCCCTGGGCAAGAACAGCAAGTTTTCTAGCTCTGGTGACCTGATGTCGTCATGACGACATCGGGTCACCATGGTAATGATCGGGACCCCACGTCACACCACAGGGTCTGTGATCCAAAGGCTGAGAGGCTGTCAGAATCAGCTGACACCCGGAGGCGATTGCCCACGCACAGCCCGTGTGCGCGGGCGATCGCGACGTCATAATAATACGTCTCTGGTCAGATAGGCCCAGGGCACAAGGACATATTTTTACAACAAATGGCATAATGGGGTTAAAATATAAGGTTTTCAAACTTGTGGAGGATAATTCAATCTGCTTGTGCATTACAAAGCTACCTGCCTCACTGAATACCCAACACTGGTGGCTGGACAAGACAGTATGTTCATGGCAAACTGGGTCAGTTCTTGCCACTATCCAGTCTGCTTACTCGAGTCCATGGGGTTCGAGCCCAGGGTATGTGTCAGAAAAAGGACCCTGTTGATCTCTGACTGAACCAGGCTGAATAGGCTGTGCATCTCTGCTGATGGGCGATAGGTTTTCTCAGCGGGGAGTGCAAGCTCTACATGGAGTTGACACGGTTCTTCTGGACAGTCATGTGATATGTGAAAGCCTGGCTGAGCAGGACACGCATCTTATCCTGGTAATGCATCAATATTGAATCCCTTTCGGAAGCCGGAAAAAATTCCCTCATTTTGCTTCTGTAGCAAGGGTCTAACAGTTTTGGAATCCAATAGTTAACTCTAACTAATGCAAACAAATTGTTTCTCATCTTATGAGTATACAAGGATGCAGTTTGCCATGCTCACCAGCATGACTGAGATTCACTTTCGTTTACTTTCCACTTCAACCCCCCACCTGATTTGTCGTCGTATCATCGTCATCATTATCAATTTGCCAATAACTGAACGTCATCCATTGTCTGTGCCTGGGATAATTCAATGTGCCCCTCCATGTTCACCTGCTGATGCTCATCCTACACTCCACATACTCTTCAATGAACATAACCCCATCTCCAACAGCAACATTGCATCCATTCCTGGTCTGGCATTGGAAACAGACTTAGTGCCAAATCAGGAAGCCTTCCCCAAATGTCCTGATTGTGGTTATGTATTGCTGTCACCTCAAACATTGGCCCAATGGGCCACAAAAGACATGTATTGTCCTTAGCTGTTGCTCAAAGTGTCGACAGCACAGTGCACTTTTAAACTCTTTGCCATCTCCAGGGAGCGACTCAGTTTCTTCTTTATGTGAACGTACAAAGCTTTCACCCCTTTTTGTAGTAATTAATATTGTCTGTATATCAGCGAGGCTGAGCCCACACCATTACCGTATTTTTCAGACTATAAGATGCACTGGACCATAAGATGCACCTAGGTTTTAAAGGAGGAAATTAGAAAAAAATAATTGAAGCAAAAAATGTGGTCAATTCTGTACTAATATCTCCTATCCTGGTATGTATGGTCCCCTCATCAGCATACTGGTATTCCTGGTATGCATTTCCCCCCTTATCCCTATCCTGCTATACATGCCCCCTCATCCCTATCCTGGTATGCACAGCCCACATCCCCATCCTGGTATGCATGCCCCCCTCATTCCTATCCTAGTATGCATGGCCTCCTCCAACCCTATCCTGGTATGCATGGCTCCTCAACCCTATCCTGGTATGAATGACCTCCTCATCCTTATCCTGGTATGCATGGCCCCCTCATCCCTATCCTAGTATGCATGTCCTCCTCAACCCTATCCTGGTATGCATGTCCTCCTCAACCCTATCCTGGTATGCATGGCCCCTCATCCCTATCCTGGTATGCATGGCCTCCTCATCCCTATCCTGGTATGCATAGCCTCCTAAACCCTATTCTGGTATGCATAGCCTCCTAAACCCTATCCTGGTATGCATGGCCTCCTCATCCCTATCCTGGTATGCATGGTCTCCTCATCCCTCACCTGGTATGCATGGCCTCCTCATCCCTATCCTGGTATGCATGGCCTCCTCATTCCTCACCTGGTATGCATGGCCCCCTCATCCCTATCCTAGCATGCATGTCTTCAACCCTATCCTGGTATGCATGGCTTCCTCATCCATATACTGGTATGCATGGCCTCCTCATCCCCATCCTGGTATGCATGGCCTCCTCATCCCTATCCTGGTATGCATGGCCTCCTCATCCCTATCCTGGTATGCAAGGCCTCCTCATCCATCCTGGTAGCTGCACTCTCATCCCTATCCTGTATGCATGCCCTCACCTATCTGGTATGCATGGCCTCCTCATCCCTACCTGGTATGCAAGTCCTCCTCATCCATAGCCTGGTAGGCATAGCCCCCTTAACTAGTAGGCATGGTCCCTCATCCCTATCTGGTATGCATGCCCCCTCATCCATACCTGGTAGGCATGCCCACCTTATCTGGTATGCATGGCCCCTCATCCTATATGTATGCATGGCCCCTCAATCCCTATCCTGGTATGCAGGCCCACATCCCCATCCTGGTATGCATGGCCCCTCATTCTATCCTGGTATGCATGGCCTCACTTCCAACCCTATCCTGGTATGCATGGCCCCTCATCCCTATCCTTGTATGCATGGCCTCCTCATCCCTATCCTGATATGCATGTCCTCCTCATCCCTATCCTGGTAGCATTGCCTCCTCATCCCTATCCTGGTATGCATGGCCTCCTCATCCCTATCCTGGTATGCAAGGCCTCCTCATACCAATCCTGGTATGCTTGGCCTCCTCATACCTATCCTGGTATGCATGTCCCCCTCATCCATAGCTTGGTAGGCATGCCCCCCTTATCCATATCCTAGCAGGCATGGTCCCCTCATCCCTATCCTTGTATGCATAGCCCCCTCATCCCTATCCTGGTATGCATGGCCTCCTCATCTATATCCTGGTATGCATGGCCCCCTCATCCCTATCCTTGTATGCATGGACCTGTCACCCTATCCTGGTATGCATGGCTCCATCCTTATCCTGGTATGATTGATTCTCATCCTGGTATGCTGGGCCCCCATCTCCATCCTGGTATGAATGGCCCCACCTTATCCTGGTATGACTGGCCCCCTCATCTCTATCCTGGTATGTACAGAATTGACCACATTATTTGCATAAAATTAATGTACATGTATGGCCAAATAGTAGGTTTATGCACAACTGCAGCCTTAGCAGCTGCTCTCTTAATCTGATTGATTTGTCTGGAAGAAACCTTCCTCATTATGCCTGTATCTGCATGAACGAGTCTGCTGTGTATCAGCCACAAATCTCTTCACAGTATGATAATCATGCTTCAGTTTTCCTGAAATATTTAATGTTTTTATTTGTTGTCCAAGGCATTGCACTATTGGCTGCTTTTTGACAGCAGAGAGATAATGTGGAATGCCCTTCTTAAGTAGTTTTCTTTTAATTGGGCTCACCTGTCAAACTTATTATCACAGGTGTTTGAGATTGATTTTAATGATCCAAAGAACCTTGAGACACAATACCATCCATGAGCTTATTTTAAAAACAAAAAATATCATCTATTATGACAATAAAATACAATTTGCATAATAATTTATAATGCAGTGTATACGTGCATGGAACAACTGTTTTCCTTTTTCTTATTAAAAGGTGCATATTTGTAGATTCTGTCTGAAGGCAGCACAACCATAAACATGTGGACGCAAACAATAAAGTAATACATGTAAAGCAGGTCTTCCCCTTGCTACCTCCTTTTTACTCTTAAAACTGTTTCACACATCTTCAGCTTTCGCTAAAACCACTTTGGTAAGTAGTCACCTGGAATGGCTAACCAATGAACAAGTACTCCTCATGAAGAGTTTATTTGTGGAATCCTCTACTTCTACAAAATGTTTTTTACTATCAAGTGTTTTTTAGCAGAGGCAGCAATGACCAGAGTTCCATACAGTGCTATTCCATAAATATTCTAAGCCAGAATAAGGCAAGACCCTCCCCTATATGTAAAGAGAAATGACGGTCCATCATTACTTTAAAGGTGTTGTCCAGGCTTGGAGCTCAATTCTGAAGTCATTCTATGTGACTTCAAACATGTGAAACATCACAGTACACACTGTCGGGATACTCTGGGGTCAGTGCCTGGAGCCGACAGGTATGTGACTACAAGCGTACGATTTGCATACATGCAGTAATGTGTTGACTAAACGTTCGCCTGCTTGCTGGATCAAAGTGATATGAGCGACATCAGACATGTCTAGTTGGAATGTGGCCAGAAGTATGCTAATCGCATACTTAAGGTCATATGACTGCCCGCTCCCAGCGCCAGTACCAAAGAATCCTGACAGCTGGCGAGAAGGATTCACAGGTCTGCAGTCACCAGAAGACATAATACCCAGTCAGTCCAGAAAATTGCTAGAATCTTGAAGGGTTCCACAAGTGCAGTCATGTAAACCATCAATAGCTATGATGAAACTGGCTGTCATGAGGACTGTCCCAGAAAAGGAGAACAAAGAATTATCTCTACTGCAGCAAAGATAAGTTTCTCAGCATTACCAGCCTCAGAAACTATGAACAGCACCTCAGATAACAACCCTTGTAAAGGATGCACAGACATCAATAGTAGACCCATGTCAACATCAACTGTCCAGAGGAGATTGCAAGAAGCAGGCCCTTATATTTTTATTGCTTGATTGCACTACTGAGGAGCACAAACAAGAAGAGACTTGCTTGGGTCACGAAGTCATTGTGGTACTGGACAATAGATCAGTGGAATCTGTATTGTGGTCTGATGAGTAAAAGTTTGAGATTTTTGGTAATCTCCATGTCTTTGTGAGACATAGTAAAGGTAAACGGATTGTTTTTATATGTGGGTGCCCACTGTGAAACTTGGAGGGGAAGGTGTTGTGATGGATGATATCGACATGGCATGCCATCTGGTTTAGACTTAGTGAGACCATCATTTGTATTGCATCAGGACAATGACCTAAAACACATCTTAAGACTATATAAGGGCTATGTGACCATGAGGGAGGGGGATGTAGTGATGCATCAGATGCCAAGCTTGCATCTGTACAATAACCTGAGCTCAACCCAACTGAGATGATTTAGGATGAGCTGCACTGCAAAATGAAAGCAAAGCAGCCAACAATTGTTCAGCACTTGTCGGAAAGATATTTCAGGTGACTATTTGATGAATATGTGAAAAAAATACTCTTGTACAGTATATAGGTAATTACATCAATTAAATCATTAATGATATCATTGGTGTAATTATCTATTTATTTATTCTACTGGAGTATTGTCTTATATTTCTAATTGGTATACTTTGGTAGTTTTGTCATTATTTTGGAGTATTTATGGTATTTCCTTCCTTTCGTAGGTTTAGACTACTTGATGAGGTTGCTTGAGAGAATGAAAGCTGTAGTTAAAGTGTGTGAGTTGGGGGGATAATTAGAGGTATCTAAGGTTCAACACATATTCCGGTCTATAATGTGCATATTCTAATAAGAGCAAGAAAAACCATAGAATGAACAGTTGTGACTAAAATTTTGACTAGTACTATATGTATATGTATACTATGTATGTATATAAGAACCAATCATAATAAAAAATACAAAATTTTATTAACAAAAAACAAAAAGACAGACAAGGTTATTAAAAAGTGGGAAACCAAAAGATTGGCACTGAAAACCCACCGCATGTTATAAAGAGGTTGTACATGGAGGTTGATGGATCGCACACTTCACAGGATAATACAAAAAAAACAAAAAAAATCCTAGTGGAAAAATGTTCTCCTAAAGAAGTGTGAAAAACTACAAGAGAAAATCAAGATGGTGCATAGGGTTACCTCTGTTGGGTGACAGTGCCTGCCCCTACGCACATTTCGGCTATTGCCTTCTTCTGGGAATATTTTGGCTATTAACCCAGAAGAAGGCAATATGAACTTTGACCAAGTTTCCTGTGCCTTTGTAGCTCACACATACCCAAAACATCAGCGATCCACTTCCATATTTTACAGTAGAAATGGTGTTCCTTTCATCATAAGCCTTGTTGACCTCTCTCCAAATGTAACATTTATGATTTTGACCAAAAAGTTGAATTTTGGTCTCATCACTCCAAATTACCTTGTTCCAGAAGTTTTGAGGTTGGTCTCTGTGCTGTTTTACGTATTGTACAGTCATGGCCAAAAGTTTTGAGAATGACACAAATATTAATTTTTACAAAGTCTACTGCTTCACTTTTTCTAATGGCAATTTGCATATACTCCGGAATGTTATAAAGAGTGATCAGCTTAACAGCAATTACTTGCAAAGTCAATATTTGGCTAGAAAATGAACTTTATCCCCCAAAACACATTTCAACATCATTGCAGCCCTGCCTTAAAAGGACCAGCTAACCTCTTTTCAGTGATTGCTCCATTAACACAGGTGTGGGTGTTGATGAGGACATGGCTGGAGATCAGTCTGTCATGATTAAGTAAGAATGACACCACTGGACACTTTAAAAGGAGGCTGGTGCTTGGCATCATTGTTTCTCTTCTGTTAACCATGGTTATCTCTAAAGAAACACGGGCAGTCATCATTGCAATGTACAAAAATGGCCTAACAGGGAAGAGTATCGCAGCTAGAAAGCTTGCACCTCAGTCAACAATCTATCGCATCATCAAGAACTTCAAGGAGAGTGGTTCCATTGTTGCCAAAAAGGCTTCAGGGCGCCCAAGAAAGACCAGCAAGCGCCAGGACCATCTCGTAAAAGTGTTTCAGCTGCGTGATCGGGCTACCAGCAGTGCAGAGCTTGCTCAGGAATGGCAGCAGGCAGGTGTGAGTGCATCTGCACGCACTGTGAGGCGGAGACTCTTGGAGCAAGGCCTGGTCTCAAGGAGGGCAGCAAAGAAGCCACTTCTCTCCAGAAAAAACATCATGGGCAGACTGATATTCTGCAAAAGGTACAGGCAGTGGACTGCTGAGGACTGGGGTAAAGTTATTTTCTCTGATGAATCCCCTTTTCGATTGTTTGGGACATCAGGAAAACGCCTCATTCGGAGAAGACAAGGTGAGCGCTACCACCAGTCTTGTCTCATGCCAACTGTTAAGCATCCTGAAACCATTCATGTGTGGGGTTGCTTCTCAGCCAAGGGAATCGGCTCTCTCACAGTCTTGCCTAAAAACACAGCCATGAATAAAGAATGGTACCAGAATGTCCTCCAAGAGCAACTTCTCCCAACCCTCCAAGAGCAGTTTGGCGATCAACAATGCCTTTTCCAGCATGATGGAGCACCTTGCCATAAAGCAAAGGTGATAACTAAATGGCTCAGGGAACAAAACATAGAGATTTTGGGTCCATGGCCTGGAAACTCCCCAGATCTTAATCCCATTGAGAACTTGTGGTCAATCATCAAGAGACGGGTGGACAAACAAAAACCTAAAAATTCTGACAAAATGAAAGCATTGATTGTGCAAGAAAGGACTGCTATCAGTCAGGATTTGGTCCAGAAGTTGATTGAGAGCATGCCAGGGAGAATTGCAGAGGTCCTGAAGAAGAAGGGTCAACACTGCAAATATTGACTTGCTGCATTAACTCATTCTAACTGTCAATATAAGCTTTTGTTACTCATATGTTTGCAATTATTATATTTCTGTCTGTGATAAAAACATCTGTCAAACACACATAAAAACCAGAGGGCAGCAGATCATGTGAAAATATAATATTTGTGTCATTCTCAAAACTTTTGGCCATGACTGTAGGTGAGATACTTTGTGGCATTTGCGCAGTAATGGTTTTCTTCTGGCGACTCGACCATGCAGCCCATTTTTCTTCAAGTGCCTCCTTATTGTTCATCTTGAAACAGCCACACCGCTAGTTTTCAGAAAGTCCAGTATTTCAGCTGATGTTATTTTGGGGTTTTTATTTGCATCCCGAACAATTTTCCTGGCAGTTGTGGACAAAATTTTTGTTGGTCTACCTGACCGTGGTTTTGATTTTTCAGAGCCCCTGATTTTCCATTTGTTAATCACAGTTTGAACGCTGATGATTGGATATATTTTTGTATCCCTTTTCCTGTTTTATACAGTTCAACTACCTTTTCCTGTAGATTCATTGACAATTCTTTTGCTTTCCCCATGACTCACAAGCAAACAGGTTACAGGTGAGGATGTTACCTTTAGTAGCCATTCAAACCCATTTGTGTCAACTTCTGTGCATTTCATCAGGCGAAAATCACCAGCGTATCTGAAGTTTTGACTGTGTCATTTGGATGTTTTGGGTTGTCATTATGATTTAAAAAGGGAAAACACAGTAGTTTGACAATAAATGGCTTCACCCAATGACTATTCATGAGTGGGGAAAAAGTTTTGGTGTTATCATTCATATTCTC
This sequence comes from Oophaga sylvatica, assembly GCA_033576555.1. Taxonomy (NCBI): domain Eukaryota; kingdom Metazoa; phylum Chordata; class Amphibia; order Anura; family Dendrobatidae; genus Oophaga; species Oophaga sylvatica. The sequence continues at coordinate 101,455,636 of JARQOD010000010.1, forward strand.
TGAAAAAAGGCCAAGAAAGCAAAAATTCTACCTGGGTATGTAAACTTTTCAGCACAACACTGCTCAGAAAAATAAAGGGAACACTCAAATAGCACATCCTAGATCTGAATGAATGAAATATTCTCATTGAATACTTAGTTCTGTACAAAGTTGAATGTGCTGACAACAAAATTACACAAAAATCATCAATGGAAATCAAATTTATTAACCAATGGAGGCCTGGTTTTGGAGTCACACACAAAATTAAAGTGGAATGTAATGTCCTTAAAACAAGTCAAAATGGTGCTCAGTAGTGTGTGTGGACTCCACGTGCCTGTATGACCTTCCTTTGCCTGTATGACCTCCCTACAATGCCTTGGCATGCTCCTGATGAGGCGGCGTATGGTCTCCTGAGTGATCTCCTCCCAGACCTGGACTAAAGCATCCGCAAACTCCTGGACAGTCAGTGGTGCAGCGTGACGTTGGTGGATGGAGCGAGACATGATGTCCCAGATGTGCTCAATCGGATTCAGGTCTGGGGAACGGGCAGGTCAGTCCATAGCTTCAATGCCTTCATCTTGCAGGAACTGCTGACACACTCCAGCCACATGAGGTCTGGCATTGTCCTGCATTAGGAGGAACCCAGGGCCAACCGCACCAGCATATGGTATCAAAAGGGGTCTGAGGATCTCATCTCGGTACCTAATGACAGTCAGGCTATCTCTGGCGAGCACATGGAGGGCTGTGCGGCCCTCCAAAGAAATGCCACCCCACACCATTACTGACCCACTGCCAAACCCATCACGCTGAAGGATGTTGCAGGCAGCAAATCGCTCTCCACGGCGTCTCCAGACTCTGTCACGTCTGTCACATGTGCTCAGTGTGAACCTGCTTTCATCTGTGAAGAGCACAGGACACCAGTGGTGAATTTGCCAGTCCTGGTGTTCTATGGCAAATGCCAAGCATCCTGCACGATGTTGGGCTTTAAGCACAACCCCATCTGTGGACGTCGGGCACTCAGACCATCCTCATGGAGTCGGTTTCTAACCATTTGTGCAGACACATGCACATTTGTGGCCCGTTGGAGGTAATTTTGCAGGGCTCTGGCAGTGCGCCTCCTGTTCCTCCTTGCACAAAGGCAGAGGTAGCGGTTCTGCTGCTGAGTTGTTGCCCTCCTACGGCCCCCTCCACGTCTCCTGGCGCACTGGCCTGTCTTGTGTTAGCGCCTCCAGCCTCTGGACACTACGCTGACAGACGCAGCAAACCTTCTTGCCACAGCTCGCATTGAAGTGCCATCCTGGATGAGCTACACTACCTGAGCCACTTGTGTGGGTTGTAGAGTCCGTCTCATGCTACCACGAGTGTGAAAGCACAACCAACATTCAAAAGTGACCAAAACATCAGCCAGAAAGCATTGGTACTGAGATGTGGTCTGTGGTCCACACCTGCAGAACCACTCCTTTATTAAGGGTGTCTTGATAATTTCCAATAATTTCCATCTGTTGTCTATTCCATTCGCACAACAGCATGTGAAATTGATTGTCAATCAGTGTTGCTTCCTAAGTGGACAGTTTGATTTCACAGAAGTTTGATTTACTTGAAGTTATATTCTGTTGTTTAAGTGTTCCCTTTATTTTTTTGAGCAGTGTATATTTTGTAGGGATTCACTCCTCTGGTAGGCATTAGGTCTTAGCGTTCAGACAGTCAATGTAGTTTTGGTTCAAGCATATGCAGTTGTTATTGCTTTCCACAGGTTTCCCATCACCAAAACAACTCATAAACATAAAACTCTAGCCTTGTCCAGGTGCTCACTAAACAGAACAGGCTCTGGCTACTCATTCACGGCTGAACTAGCCCCAGCTCTGTCAAACAAAACAGATATTGTCCATAGCAACCACTGATGCTTGTGGTTCTCTGCACACAGCCTGTACATTTAATTATGATCATATATGTCAGTGCGGGCTCACCCGAATAGATTATAGTCCTTTCTCCATTCTGGTAGCTCTTCCAGCCCAAGCTCCAGTAGCGTCCAGCGCCAAACAGAAGTGTTCAACTCCGGGCACAGTTCACACTGAACATGCTGCAGCTTCCACACGGGTCTCTTCAGCTCTCAAAAACAGCTTACCACTGTCTCCATTCAGGGAGAAACCCCAGAATGTCTCTCTCTCTCAGCTACAGCTCACATTTTGACTGGTCACTCACCAGTAGCACACTCAGTTCTGCTCAACATCAAGTAGAATGACAACTGCCACAATATCAAGCTATTTCCTGTTTCTTAGCAAAACCTACAGGTGTATCCAATCAATACCCTGCAGAGGCAGGATTTACCCCTGACCTTCCAGCTATGCTACAATATATATATCATGTTTAATGACCACATGACATGCTAAGGCATTTATATAAGTGGGTTAATAGCGAACGACTTGATACCTAGTTGTTTATACTGTACAGGATGCTGTAACCACTCACAAGCAGGGGGATTGGGACTGGAATAAGAACGATGCCGCGCTAACCTCTCTTGAATGTAGCAATAAGCTGCTTTAAAAAAAAAAGAAAATAGCTTACCATGTGCTGTGTGTGGAGTCCCTGCTACCAACCAATGCCTCGCCTGGATCCAGTTGAGCAACCAAGAAGCTTGAGAAAAAAAAAAGGTCATTCCCAGGGGCCGACAGGCACGTGACTACAAGCGTACGATTTGCATGCATGCAATGATCATGAGGTAGACTAGCGTCAAAACGCATTGATCTGCTCCTCTGTGTGTACAGTGCCAGACAATGTGTTTCCATTATTTTTAATACTTTGGTAATAAAAGTATATTATATATATATATTTTAACTACCCCCGCCTATCGCTGGATTCCTTTCCATTTTTTTTTATTTCAATAAGCAGCTTTTGGTACATTTACAGTTAGTGATCACATTGAAGGATACGATAGGAATGTACCGCATAATGTGGGCGGTTGAGAGCATGAGGGGGGCGTGAGAAAAGGAAGCTACACAATCCAAACTAACTTCACAGTACTCTGCATTTAGCAGTGTAACAGAGAGTGGGATCCTGCTACACTATTCTGCACATTTGGCTCAGCTGCTGTTTCTTAACCAATCTGTGACCATCCGTTTTTGCTGCATTTAACGCCCACATCAAAGTGCTGGACGGATATGTGGAGCGTGATATAGGCAATATCAAGCCATAGAGTGTGCTGCACACAGATTCTTGCTGCATTAAGTGCCCACATTCAAGCACTATACAGGAATATACAGCTCATTTGGGCACTAGCAAGCACAAATGGTCCATAGTCAGCGGCACCTGTGTCAAATGGTTCCTGTGCCAATTGGGTCCTGATGCCGAAGTATGAGGGGAGGGTGGAGGATGCTTGGTTCTCATAGCAATGGCTTCTGTGCCCAGTGGACCTTGCTGCATTCTGCTTATACAGTATATTGAAACTGGTCTAAAAGGGTGGAGAAGAAGGCCGAGTCATCCAATCAATGCCAAACTTTGCATTGCACTCACTAGTGGAACAGAGAGCGTATCTTGCTACTCTAAACTGCGCTTTAACTGAGCTGTTCCTGCTGCACTCAGCGCCCCCATCGAAGCAATGTACATGAATGTTCTCTTTTCCTATCGCCACGACAGCAACCTACCGAGAGAGGGGATCAGCCCACCAGGACAGGGAACCTACAGGTTAAAAGGGGGCGGTCCCCTCGCCTCCTCAGTTGGTTTCTTGTCCTGATGGGAACCTATGGAAGAAATCTTACCTAGGTCCAGTCAGCCTCTGTGCGGTGTCTGTGACAACGGTAGAGCCTGGGATGCCAGAAGCAGAGTCGGGGGGGTGCTCTGCCTGTTCAGGTTCCTCCTCATCTGACATGGATAGTGCGAACCCAGGATCTGGGTAGTGCCGCCCTGGGTAACGTGGGCGTGGCACAGGTGGAGGTGAGCTCCCTGTGTTCCATCCGGTGCATTCATCGACTGCCCAGCACCGCGTGTAGGCAGTTTCCGGATCGGGCTCCACGCATACAAGGTGATCAGTGACGCGCCCGTGAACCGGAAGTGCTTCTGCTTAACTTCCGGAGGTACCTGGGAGGTGCATTGTGGATGGGGAAATGAAGAGGCGTGACCAGGCCTACTTAATAATGCAGCATGCAGCAGCAGTGTGCCAGTAGAATGTCTTCCCAAAGAGACGTCGAGGAGCACCCACCGCCTAAAGAGGGGGTCACAAAACGGCGCAGAATTGGCAGCAACAGTGGTTGCTCGGAGGGAGTGACACTTCGGATGCCAGAAGTGAACGGGGTCGCCAGTCATCTGTAGCCTCCAAATCACGCTCTGTGTCTCCACCTCCCAAGCTGGTACCTTGCTAACAAAGCTTCAGATGGTGAGTGCATACGGTGATCACCTGGTAAGCTGAATCCCCCTTCTGTTTCTATGTATTCCCAGGTAAAGATGTCTATTAAAACCAAGCACAGTGTGTTTTATGTACAGAGCCCCTGCCTGATGCTTATCTTAAAAGACTGTGTCAATCATTTATATGCCAGACCCTGGAGGAAGAAGCTCCTATGCATACCTCTGATCTTAAAACATTTTTCAGAGAGGAGATTAGAAGCTCCCTTAAAGGGAAAACTCGGAGGAAGGGTAGCGGTGTAGAATCTGAATCTGACTCAGGATCTGGCCTGTCAGCAAGAGGACAACAAATGGAATCTGCTGAATCCTCCTTGTCTTCATCTTCCTCAGATGAGGAGGGCAGGTCTTGTTTCCCCATTGAGAATGTGGATGCTTTGGTCAGGTCAGTCTGGTCCACCATGATGGCTGACAAGAAGGGGCCCAAGTCTGCTCAGGACCTGATGTTCGCAGGCCTAGGCCAGAGGAATTGGAAATCCTTTCCTGTGATTGAAATGGTTAAAAACCTTGTGAAGAGGGAATGGGAGAAGCAGGACAGTCGGGGTTCCTGCCGTCCTCCTCAAAATGTAAATATACCCCTTTAATGATGACTTTTTGGCAGAATGGGTTAAAGTCCCCAAAGTCGATGCTGCAGTATCCTCTTCATCAGAATAGTCAGCATTGCCCCTAGAGGACGGAGGTCTCCTAAAGGATCCATCCGATAGAAAGGCAGAAATGTTTCTAAAACAGACTTGGGAGTCGTCAGCCGGAGCGTTCAAATCCGGCTATTGCGAGCACCTGTACCGCCAGATCGATGATGGTCTGGCTGGACCAGCTGGAGGACCAGATTCGATCTGGAACTCCTAGGGACAAGTTGCTGGACTCGTTTCCACAAATTCGTGGACGGGCAGCCTATCTGGTGGATGCTTCCGTTGACTCATTGCGGTTAGCTGCCAGGTCTGCTGGTCTGTTCAATGCTGCCTGCCGAGCCCTCTGGTTAAAGAGCTGGAGGTGGGATGCACACGCTAAGACCAAATTGTGTGCCATTCCATGCCGGGGTGAGTACTTGTTTGGCCCTGTGCTGGATGAGATCCTCTCAAAAGCAGGTGATAGGAAAAAAGGGTTTCCTAAACTATATACCCCTACTTTCAGGAACACCATTAGGAGGCGGTCATCTTTCCAGAGGAAGAATAGAACCGATACTGGGAGCCCGCGGAGCCAAAACAGAAAGGTGCCTACTTTGGTGGGGCCTCATCGTCCAAATATAGGCGCAAGTATCGTTAGGCCTGATCTCCTGGTGGGGGGGTAGGCTGAAATATTTCTTTAAACAATGGGCCCATATAACATCTGACACCTGGATCCTCGATATAGTTTCAACTGGGCTAAAATTGGAATTCCGAAATATTCCTCTGGACTCCTTCATATTAACATCCTTAAGAGTTTCCCCTGATCAACAACGGGCCCTGGAACTGGAAATTCTGCAGTTGATAAATAAACAGGTCCTAGTTGAGGTTCCTGGGGGCCAGGAGGCGAGGGGTTTTATTCTCCTCTGTTATTGGTTTCCTGTCGGATGGTTCCTTCAGAACCATTATTAATTTGCGGAAGCTAAATTCCTTCTTACGATCTCATACCTTTACAATGGAGTCCGTAAGACCTGCAACCAAGCTTCTGTTTCCCAGGTGCTTCATGACGGTGCTGGACCTAAAGGACTCCTATTAGCACCTGCCTATATACCAAGACCACCAACAGTACCTCAGAGTGGCGGTACGGCAGGGTGATCAGGTTAGACACTTTCAGTTCGCTGCTATGCAGTTTGGTCTGTCCATGGCATCTACACTCCCTGACAGAAGTTATGTCGCTTATCCATGTTATGTAAATAAAAGCTTATTACCTGACGTTAAATTCATCCATTGGTTGTATAAATTATTCTTTTGAAAGCTGAAACCCTCCGAAATGTGGTTTAGGTTAAGAAAATAAATTGGCATCAATGCAGAAATATTGATCATTTAATGGACACAGAATGGTTAGATTTTGGCAAGACAAAAGTTTTGTCGCCTGGTCATATAATGTACCCAATCCTAGTTTACATCCTCACCTGTGCTCAGTAAATGATCGGTTAATTAGTGGGTGTGTATAAAAAGAAACCTAGCATCCCAGACCTTCACTTGAACTACAGCTTGAGCTCTGACAACATGAAAAAATTCCACCCTGCGACCAAAGCCTGGATTATCAAGAGGCTGAAGACCAGATCCACTGCAGAGGTGGCTGGCACCTGTAATGTGTCTCAGCGTCAAGTACAAAGAATTAAAAAAAGATTTGAAGAGACTGGAGATTTGTTTGACAAGCCTATGTCCGGCAGACCCCGCATAACAACTCCTCAGGAGGAACATTTGTTGGTTAGAAAATCCAAAGCAAGCCCCTCTTCCACTGCAGCAGAGCTCCAACAGGCCTGGTCACCTCAAGTCCCTGTGTCAACTAGAACAGTTTGTAGGATTATGTCTCGAAATGGCCTCCATGATCGAATCAATGCCCAGAAGCCAGCACTAAATAAAAGGCAAATAAAAAAACGTGTGGCATTTGCAAAGTCCCACAGCCTGCTAAACAGATGGACGCTGGAAAAGTGGCAGAAGGTGGATTTCTCTGATGAATCTTCAATAGAATTACATCACAGCCACCGCAAATACTGCAGGAGACCTACTGGAGCCCATATGGATCCAAAATACACCCAGAAAACAGTTAAATTTGGTGGTGGAAAGATCATGGTCTGGGGTTACATTCAGTATGGGAGTGTGCAAAACATTTGCAAGGTGGAAGGCAATATCAATAGTCTAAAATATCAAGAAGTATTAACTACCTCTTCTATTCCAAATCATAAAAGGGGTCAAATTCTGCAGCAGGATGGTGCTCCATCTCATACATCGATCTCTACAACAAAGTTCCTCCAGGCAAAAAGATCAAAGTGCTCAAGGACTGGCCAGCTCAGTCACCAGACATGAACATCATTGAGCATGTTTGGGGTAGTATGAAAGAGGAAGTTTGGAAGACAAAACCAAAGAATCTAGATGAACTCTGGGAGGCATGTAAGACTGCATTCTTTGCTATTCTTGATGACTTCATTAATAAATTGTATGAATCATTGTTGAATCGCATGGATGCAGCCCTTCAAGCTCATGGAAGTCACACAAAATATTAAATATGACTCTAATAGCACCACAACTTCATTCACCAATGTTATGCAACATATATTTGTATTTTAAGTTAATTATTTGTTTGAATATCACATTACTTTCTGTGGGCGACAAAACTTTTGTCTTGCCAAAATCTGACCATTCTATGTCCATTAAATGATCAATATTTCTGCATTGGTGCCAATTTTTTTTTTAACCTAAACCACATTTCGGAGGGTTTCAGCTTTCAAAAGAATAATTTATACAACCAATGGATGAATTTAATGTCAGGTTATAAGCTTTTATTTACATAACATGGATAAGTGGCATAAATTCTGTCAGGGAGTGTAGTGTATTCACCAAGGTGATGGCAGAGGTGATGGCCTATTTGAGAAAACAGGATACCCTGGTCATCCCGTACCTGTATGATTTCCTTATAGTAGGGATGTCGGCCACACAATGTAGTACCTGGCTGAACCATATAATATCACCTCTACAGGGTCTGGGATGGATAATAAATCTGGAAAAATCAAGACTAGTTCCCTCGACCCTGCAAAGGTTCCTCAGTCTCCTTCTGGATTCGGTAGCTCAACGTTGCTTTCTGCCACAGGACAAAAGACTAAGCATCATCCACAAAGTCAGGAAGATAATAGCCAATCCAGATCTATCCTTGAGGGATGCAATGTCCCTGTTGGGTTGTCTGACATCTTGTATACTGGCCGTGCATTGGGCCCAATTTCACACCAGGGCTTTACAGAATGAGGTGCTTGGGGCAGAAAGGAGATTGCAGCTCGAAGAAAGAATGCAGTTGTCTGTCTCCACTGTGGACAACCTATCCTGGTGGCTAAACCCACTACATCTGTCCGAAGTGGTTCAGTGGGAAATAAAACCCGACATTATAGTCACGACAGATGCCAGTCCCTCGGGATGCGTAGCTCATGTGGGTGATAGACTAGCCCAGGGCAAGTGGATGACCAGGGAGGCACAGGGTTCCTCAAACCTGAAGGAATTAAGAGCGGGCAAGTCTGCGCTTCTCGAGTTTCTACCGATCCTGCGGAGCACCCATGTACGAGTACACACCAACAACACTATGGTGGTGGCCTATTTGAATCGTCAGAGGGGGAACAAGGTCACAGTCACTAATGTCCACCTCAGACGACATACTCACCCTGGCCGAAAATCACCTCCTCTCCCTGTCTCCCTGTCAGCACTTCACATCAGGGAGGAACACAATATTCAGGCAGACTATCTCAGTCGACACTCCTTACGCCAGGGGAAATGGTCCCTAGACCGATGGAGTTTCAGACAGATAGTACGGTTATGGGGCCTCCCAGACATAGACCTTTTCGCCACAAGGAGCAACAGACCGGTTAGGAGGTTTGCATTCCTACAGGCATCAGACCAGCCAGAGGTGGTAGAATCCCTTCAAGTCCAGTGGGATTATACTGTCACCTAAGCATTCCCTCCTATGTGTCTGATTCCGCTAGTGCTTAGAAAAAATCAGAGACGAGAGAGCGAGAGTAATTATGATTGCCCCCTTCTTGCCCAAGTGGCCTTGGTTCTCTTGGTTGAGGGCAATGTCTGTGACTGACCCTTAGGTGCTGCCAACAAGCCCAGGGCTTCTCTCTCAAGGCCCATTCTGTCATACCCGACTGGAGGGTCTCCACTTGACGGCGTGGAATTTGAGAGGGAGCTGCTGAGGCATAGAGGGTTTCCAGAAGCCCTAGTCACCACCTTACTAAAGAGTAGGAAGGAGGTTACCACAAGAATTTATTATAAGACCTGGAGGAGGTTTTTGCTATTCCACTCAGCTCCCTTGTAGGACCAGGTTCCAATTCCTGCAATTCTGGTATTTTTGCCGAAAGGCCCAGACTTGGGGTTATCTGTTAACATCCTTAGAGTACAGTTCTCTGCTCTGGGCTCACTCTATAACTATGATGTAGCAGGGGACTGGTGTGTCACTAAGTTTTTAAAAGCCTGTGAACATGGTGACCCAGTGCATATTCCTAGATTACCTCCGTGGGATTTGAACCTTGTGCTAGACGCCTTAACAGGTCCCCCCTTAGAACCCTTAGATGCTGCCTCTGTTAAAATTCTGACCCTCAAAACAGCTTTGTTAGTAGCATTAACTTCTTCAAGACATATAGAGTGCTTTCAGTGGGAGAAGCAAAGTAGGAATCTGGTACCAGCCTGATGAAGAGACGTAAGCAGTCTCGAAAGCTCACCCTCTAATATCTTAAACTATATTTTGTTAGCCATTAAAAGGTATCATACCCACAAGATTCCTACTTTGCTTCTCCCACTGAAAGCACTCTATATGTTTTTTTCTACTGGCTAACACGGTACCAAACCAATTCTTCTTCAAGACGAGTCAGTGACAATCAGGCACTATCGGTAGATGCTCCGTTTTTTATGATTTATCAGGATAAGATAGTTCTGAAACCGGACCCAGCTCATTTACCAAAAGTTGCGTCTTGGTTTCATAGAAGTCAAGAAATGTATTTACCATCCTTCTTCAATAGCACCGCTACAGTGGGGGAACAAAGATATCATACTTTAGATGTCAGAAGAGCCTTACTGGAGTATTTAGAAAGGACTCAGTCTTGGAGGCAGAGTATGGTCTTGTTTGTCTCCTTTCAGGGCAGAAAGAAGGGGTTGAGTGTCACAAAGAACACTATCGCCCGGTGGATAAGACTCGATCTGCCTAGCTTATTCAGCCAAAGGGGAAACCCCACCGGAGGAAGTAAGAGCTCATTCAGCGTGCGCCATGGCATCCTCCTGGGCAGAAAAGACGGACATCTCCATTGATTCGATTTGTAAGACGGCAACGTGGTCGTCACCTTCCACCTTTTATAGACACTACCGTCTTGACCCATCATCCACCTCTAGTCTAGACTTCGGACAATCAGTTCTTAATGCTGTGGTCCCTCCCAGGTGACAGCTTCTGAAAGTCTCTCAGTAGGGTGCTGCATTGGCGATAGGAAAACCGGATATTACTTACCAGTAATAGGATTTTACGGAGTCCACGACAGCACCCGCATATTCCCCCCCGTAATTATTCACTTGGTTTCCTGCACTCTGAAGGGAAGTGTGTTGTAATTTTCTCACTCTTTAGAGGTGATGGTATTTTGTGATGTAAACATAATGATTATTGTGTAATAATCCGGCTGGCGGTTCCTCTCATACTCTGAAACACAACTGAGGAGGCGAGGGGGACCGCCCCCTCATAACCTATAGGTTCCCTGTCCTGGTGGGCTGATCCCCTCTCTCTGTAGGGTTCTGTCGTGGACTCCGTAAGATCCTATTACCGGTATGTAATATCCGGTTTTCAATGTGCACTGACAATGCGCTCTTTTATCAACTCATCACTTCTCATTAAAACTGGCGGGAGAGTGCAGTCTCTCTGTGGATTGAAAATAAATATTGTTCAGGGAGCGTGAATTCTCTGATAACATCCCATCTGAGTATCCCAGCATGCACTGGGGATTCTAAAATGAAACGTCATCAAACCATAGGATACAAAGATAAATAAAACTGTTAGTGTTGAAAGTGAACTGTAGTATGTTAGAAAAGCTATTCAATTATTACAGTAAATAAATATTTAAGATTAAAATAAATGTTCCATAAGAAAGAGAACCAGAGTCTAAGCTATGTAGAAAATATGTATACATTTTATTAGAAAAAAACATTGGATACACATGTTAAAATTGTTGAAAAGCAAAAAGATAATTGAGCAGACACATGTGATATTGTATATAACTATGAATCAGTGACAAGTTAACCCATATGAATAATGAGTAACAGACATGCTATACCAACATGAAGTGGGGTGTAATGGTAGTGCTAACCCACAGTACTATTCATAGTGAATGTCCCTATAGACTCATAGTTGATGGCTAAAATGTAAAATGAGATCAGTGTACAAATGGTATCCCCAAAGTAATCCAATATAAATAAATATGGGGTAAATGATCACTGGTAGAACACCTGCACTGTGGCCACAGTATAGCAGGACTCCCAATACTTAATGCCAATAGAGACCAAGTATATACAAAGACAGGGGACAGGTAGCACAGAAGACAATATCTTAGTGATTACCCATCATTTTGTGTAATGTACGCCGGAAACTCGGTACACAACCTTCGTTTCTGTGATTTTCCTTGCCCAGGGGGCAATGATCCACAAACAATGATTATTTCTATATAAACCTTTAAAATTGTGTCCCCTGTTAAGCCTCACCCCTAAAAGTACACCACATTTTTTCACTGTTGCTATTGTTTTTGGTGGAAAAGGTAACAATTGCACTGGAAGTGGTCATCAGAGATTGTTACCTGACCAATCAAACGGGGAGATGCTGTATTGAGGTCCTGTTATCATAGGGTCTGACCCATCCTTTGTGATGGGGGGATGGCTGCAGGCAGTCAGCATTTCCCAACATCCTCTAATAAAAAGCGGGTGTGCATGCTCGTGAGGCAGAGCGCTGTACGGCGAGAGCGGAGGATGTAAGAGGTGATCGGCCAGTGGTAAGGATCAGCTGCAGCCTGTGCTGATTGTTCTGTGTCAGCTGTAGTAAAGTGTGCAGTTACCGGCTGCTGTGCCCACATGGACAATCTACTATACAAATCTGTTCCGGGGGGGATGCTGCCCACTGCATGTCAGCACATCACTGCTGCCCCTGGCATCAAGAACAAGTCCTAGCAAAAGTTGGCCTTTAAGCCCATGAATAGCAAACTGGTGCTGGTCTCTCCTCGTGGGGTGTGTGTATGGAGAAAAAAAAATAATATAATGTAGAATATATATTTGTCAACTTAATGAGGGTGAGAATTTATGGGGCACTTGAGGTACATGCACTGAGTGCCAACAAGCCTGTGTGCAGCAGCTGGGCCCAGGGCTGTGGAGAATCACCTGGTTGGGGTTTCAATCATCTTGACAATCCTTTCCTTTGCTGTGAGCTCCAATATGGGTTGCACAAAAGTGTGTTAATTGTCCTAGTCATGTATCACTGCCAACATGGCAATTTAACCTACAATCTGGCTTCTCTTCCCACCATTCCACTGAGACTGCCCTGACTAAACTTACTAACGACTTACAGCCAAAGCTAACAGACAATTCTCTATACTCCTCCTTCTAGACCGTCCTCTTCCCTCGACACAGTTGACCACTGCCTCCTACTACAGATCCTCTCTTCCTTTGGTGTCAAAGACCTTGCCCTATCCTGGATCTCCTCATACCTTACCAACCGCACATTTAACGTTTCCTACTCCCACACTAGGTCCTCATCTCCCCCCCTCTCTGTTCGCGTCCCTCAAGTCTCTGTCCTAGGACCCCTTCTCTTCTCAATCTATACCCTTGGCCTGGGACAACTCATGAAGTCCTATGGCTTCCAGTACCATCTATATGCTGATGACACTCAGATCTATCACTCTGGCCCAGATGTCTCTGCTCTCCAGAATCCCAGAGTGTCTATCAGCCATATTCTCCTTCTCCTCTCGATTTCTCAAGCTCAATGTGGGCAAATCTGAACTAATTATCTTTCCTCCATCTTACATACCTTCCCTACCTGATCTAACTATCACAATAAATGAATTCACACTTTCCCCTGTCCCGGCAATCCGCTGCCTAGGAGTAACCCTTGACTCTGCCCTGTCCTTCAAACCACACATCCAAGATCTCGCCACCTCCTGTCACCTCCAGCTCAAAAATATTTCCAGAATACGTCCTTTTCTCAACACTCACTCTACCAAAATGCTTGTGTATGCCCTAATCATCTCCCACCTCGACTGCTGCAACATCCTCCTCTGTGGCCTACCTTCCAACACTCTTGCACCCCTCCAGTTCGTCCTTAACTCTGCTGCCCGACTAATTAATCTCTCTCCTCGCTACACTCCTGCTTCCCCTCTCTGCAGATCCCTTCACTGGCTCCCAATTTCCCAGCGTATCCAGTTTAAACTACTAACACTGACCTACAAAGCCATCCATAACCTTTCTCCTCCATATATTTCCAAACTAATCTCTCAATATCTTTCCTCACGTAATCTCTGGTCCTCCCAAGACCTCCTTCTCTCCTCCACGCTTATTCGCTCCTCACCCAATCGCCTCCAAGATTTCTCCTGAATATCCCCCATCTAGAACTCTGTGCCCCAACACGTCCGGTTATCCACCACATTTGGATCCTTCAGACGGAACCTGAAAACCTATCTATTCAAAAAAGCTTACAACCTGTAATGACCGCCAGGCCACCTCAGTACTATCAGAGCTATTGCAACCCTTGACCTACTATCTCCTTCCCCATAATCTTTTAGGATGTAAGCCCACAGGGCAGGGTCCTCTACCCTCTGTACCAGTCTGTCATTGTTAGTTTGTTTACTGTAAGTGATATTTGTATTTTGATGTAACCCCGTCTCATGTACAGCACCATGGAATTAATGGTGCTATATAAATAAATAATAATAATAATAACCCAAATACTTATATTTTGCCCCACCACCATGCTGCTCCTTCAGTTCTTCTCCTGCACACTTTAAAAAGAAACAATTGACTATACTGGTTTCCATGATGTGCGGTGTCCTCTATAGTGACTGTTGTGCCTGTACAGGTAAAACTTGATGTTACTAGTAGCCTCTGGCCGGCAGCAGGTATTGCAGACCAACATCCAGGTGCTATTGGTGTCTGCTGGTTTCCCCCCCTCCCACATGGGCCTGCCTTCTGCATTCATTAATACCTTGGATCTTGGGTAGATGGGATGTGTGCCCAGAGGGCTTTGAGTTCCCTCTCTGGCATTTATCTTATAGTTTTGCCACCACTGATCTATCGGTGTGGGTTTTTTTTTCTACTCATCTTATCAACTTGTAGGAATGTTTATATTTCACTCTTTTTCCTTGCTGGGTGCAGTCACTGCTCAGTGTCGGGATTATGGGATTGTCTGTTTCTTTCTCACCATGTAAACAGCTAACACTGCATCTTGTGACGATGTAACTGTTGTGTATCTCACCCATTACAAATTCGTGTACAGGTAAATCCCTCTTAAGAGTTGCAGAAATGTTGCTTTAGACCTGGTAATTATGCCATTCAGATGTCCAGTGTCCACTCGCTGACAGGTGCCACACACCATGGTGACAGTCTTTGGGTATCAGCTGCCATTTCTGTTAATGGTGGGACACGTCACCTCTCTGGAGCAACATCTCATGACCTGACATGGGCCGTCTCCTGTCTGTGGCTATAAGTTACTGTAAGTTCTTAATGTTACAGTTATTATCAGTGAACTCGTTCTGAGGCTGTAATATGACAGCACATGTTATAAACTCTCAAGTGTGTATGGAGGCTAGCGATAGAAAAACCTTATGCTAGCTGTGTATCCTAGCAGAACGGTGGCTGATATTTGATCTAATCCATATGGTTTGGAGACAATCCACCATGTAAATCTGTGTCTCAAACTCTAGTTCCCACATGTCAGGATTTCCTTAGTATTGCACAGGTGATGGGATTATTATGGCATCAAATTGTCACAGGTTCTCTCCCCTGCAGGGAGGTCGCAGGGGTTGCAGCTGCGACGGGGCCCGGAGTGCTTAGGGGCCCACCCAGCTCTGGGCGTTCATGTCCTCCCTTGCTCCAATTCCAAGCACACTCCCGGCGTTAGAAATCTGTGTTATTTATTTCTGGTATGACTCACGTCTGCATCATTTCCGGTCCTGTGCATTGTGGGGGAGTATTGTGTGTACTTGCCAGCTTCAGAAAGTGCAGTGTGCATGCTCCGGAGCCGACCAGTACATCCAATGCACCCCCACATTGCACAGGACCGGAAATTACGCTCTGCAGCGTCATAACCGGAAGACACAGCACACAGATTTCAAACTCCGGGCGTGCGCTTGGAATTGGAGCAAGGGAGGACATGAACGCCCAGAGTGTCTGCACTTCCGAAGACATCACCCTAATTAGCATAGAGACATGTAAGTTATAAAATCATTTTTCTCGGCAATGACAGCGATGATTAGGGATGTACTAGGAAGCTGCAGGGACAGGTAGTCATCGGTTTGGGGGCATAAAGTCGGTGACTGGTTCCCTTTAAAATATTTTGGCATGGGGGGGCCCCATTTGAAAGTTCGCATCGGAGCTCATAACTTTGTAGTTACGCCACTGGAGGACACCATTGTCTTCTCTGCCTAAGGCACCAAAATACCTTGTACCGGCCCTGATACCAAAAAGCAGGTCTGTATATTAGAAGAATCTAACCAAAAGCAACATAGATATTTTACATATTTATTTGTGCATAAAAGTTGTTAATATTATGCTAATATGAAAAGGAAAGTGTGTAGATATAATCACTTTCTGTAGAAAGGAGCAGATGATGATGATTCCGCCCCTCGGGCCTTTGTTTGCACTTGTGCTGATTTTGGACATCCAGGTCTGGATCACACATGGCAGAGAGGTGAAGAGCAGGAATGTGTGACATGTGATCTGTGTAGTTGGAGTTTTCCTGGATTCCTACAGCATCGTGATCAACCATGTGGCCTTCTGTCTGACCATGGACAGGAAGGTGAAGGAGCAGCCGCTGCCTTCTATCTGTCCTTGGCCAAGTAGGTGAAGGAGCAGCCGCTTCCTTCTATCTCTACATGGCCAAGTAGGTGAACGAGCAGCCGCTTTCTTCTGTATGTACATGGCCAAGTAGGTGAAGGAGCAGCTGCTTCCTTCTGACTGCAAAGATCCGGTAGGTGAAGGAGCAGCTGCTGCCTTCTGTCTGTCCATATCTGGTAGTCTTCTCCTTACCACCACATTGTAGATGAGTCGTCCAGATGGTGACATAGCAAGTGTGGCTGAAAGAAGTTCTTCAATTTCAGCCTTTAATTACTTGCTATGTTAATCCAGAGGAAAGCGAAAAATAACCCTGAGGACTCGTTGGATTATCCTCATATCACGGGAAAAAAAATTCCTTCCTGACCCCAAATATGGCAATCAGAATAAATCCCTGGATGTTTGGTGCTCAAATCTACATGGATGTTATGCGGTGGAAGCTCGGTTGGTTTGTCACAGTTCGGTAAATGAGAAAGTCCAGTTTATTAGTCTCAATGTCAATTTCTTTCCTTGATGTTACTAGAATGGGGCTGATTGTTATCAGCCTAATACTCCTGCTGTAAGAAGAGAAATATACACGTCTGAGAATCAGCGCCTCACATTCAGTATATACAGTGTACTGGGGGATAAAGTGGGGGAAATAAGTAATTGATCCCTTGCTGAGTTTGTAAGTTTGCCCAGTAACAAAGACATGAACAGTCGATAATTTTAAGAGTAGGTTAATTTTAACATTGAGAGATAGAATATCAAAAATAAAATCCAGAAAATCACATTGTGTATATTATATAAATTTATTTGCATTTTGCATTGAGAAATAAGTATTTGATTCCCTACCAACCATTAAAAGTACTGTCACACTAAGCGAGATCGCTAACGAGATCGCTACTGCGTCACCGATTTATGACGCAGTAGCGATCTCGTTAGCGACGCAGCTGTGTGTGACATGTAGCAGCGATGTGGCCCCTGCTGAGATGTCGTTGATCGCTTATGAACGTTCTGAGCCGTTTTTTGGTCGTTGGTGTCCCGCTGGTGAGCCTGAATCGCTGAGTGTGACACCCTTTATGAACGACTTTACCAGCGTCGCAGGTGGAACTAGGTTTTCCCAATGACCACAGAGGTCGTTATACAGATCGCTGATCTCTGATGAGATCTTTGTGTTTGGAATCTAACTAGCGATCACATAGCGATCGCACCAGCGATCTCGCCAGGTCGTGTCGTTGTCGTGATCGCTGGTGCGATCGCTAAGTGTGACAGTGCCTTAAGAGTTCTGGCTCCTACAGACCAGTTAGACGCTCCAAATCAACTCGTTGCCTGCATTAAAGATAGCTGTCTTACATAGTCACCTTTATAAAAGACTCCTGTCCACAGACTCAATTAATCAGTCAGACTCTAACCTCTACAACTTGGGTAAGACCAAAGAGCTCTCTAAGGATGTCAGGGACAAGATCATAGACCTGCACAAAGCTAGAATGGGCTACAAAACCATATGTAAGACGCTGGGTGAGAAGAGACAACGATCTGGGGCACCAAGCAAAATCTCACCTGGTGGGGTACCCTGGATCATGAGGAAGGTGAGAGATCAGCCTAAAAACTACACGGGGGGAACTTGTTAATGATTTCAAAGCAACTGGGACCACAGTTACCAAGAAAAAGCATTGCTAACACATTATGCCGTAAAGATTTAAAATCCTGCAGTGCCCGCAAGGTCCCCCCGCTCAAGAAGGCACATGTGCAGGCCCGTTTGAAGTTTGCCAATAAACGCCTGGATGATTCTGTGAGTGATTGGGAGAAGATGCTGTGGTCAGATGAGACAAAAATTGAGGTCTTTGGCATTAACTAAACTCACCGTGTTTGGAGGAAGAGAAATTCTGCCTATGACCCAAAGAACACCATCCCCACTGTCAAGCACGGAGGTGTAAACATTATGTTTTGGGGTGTTTCTCTGCCAAGGGCACAGAACTACTTTACTGCATCAATGGGAGAATGAATGGGGCCATGTACCATAAAATCCTGAGTGACAACCTCCTTCCCAAGAGATTAAAAATGGGTCATGGCTGGGTCTTCCAGCAAAACAATGACCCAAAACATACAGCCAAGGCAACAAAGGAGTGGCTCAAAAAGAATCACATTAAGGTCATGGAGTTGCCTAGCCAGTCTCCAGATCTTAATCCCATAGAAAACTTAAGGAGGAAGTTGAATCTCCAAGTTGCCAAGCGGCAGCCTGAAAAAATCTTAAAAGATTTAGAGATGATCTGCAAAGGGGAGTGGACCAAAATTCCTCCTGACATGTGCACAAACATCATCAACTACAAAAAATGTCTGACTGCTCTGCTTGCTAACAAGGGTTTTGCCACCAAGTATTTCTCACTGCAAAATGCAAATAAATTTATATGATTTATACAATGTTTTTTTCTGGATCTTATTTTTGATATTCTATTTCTCAGTGTTAAAATTAACCTACCCTAAAAATTATAGACTGTTCATGTCTTTGTCACTGGGTAAACTTACAAAATCAGCAAGGAATCAAATACTTATTTCCCCCACTGTATAACAATAAGGGGTATAGTGGGTAAGTGTGTTACTGGGAAGTGATAACATTATGGATGTCTGTATGTGTTGTACTTACATAGTAATATGGGAATGGTGGGTCGGATCTGTCTCACTCCACATCTCTCCAGTCTATGGAGTGGAAGAACGGGTGGGACCTGATGGATGATGTTATGGCAATCGGGCAGTTGGAGTTTTGCACAGAAGCTAGAAAATGAAAGAGACCATTAATCATTAGATTATATATTATTACTGATAAATTATTACACAGTGTCTATGGACTGTCCACATCTTATCTTCTATCGCTTCTTGTAATCCCTCAACATCCTTATCCATCTGATATTACTCACCTCTTTTATGATAGCAATTGTATTCGCGCATATCCCTGGTGGAAAATAAGGGATGTCATCACGCAGTGACTGGTGGTATTCGTCCAATGAGCCTTTGCTGTAAAATGGCCAGTCCCCTACACTCATCATATATAGGATGACACCAAAGGAGGAGTCTGCCAGATGGTTGTAGCATTCATCATTCATTATCTGTGGAAACATGAGAT
Source organism: Oophaga sylvatica (assembly GCA_033576555.1). Lineage (NCBI taxonomy): Eukaryota > Metazoa > Chordata > Amphibia > Anura > Dendrobatidae > Oophaga > Oophaga sylvatica. The sequence continues at coordinate 101,474,824 of JARQOD010000010.1, forward strand.
TAGAGAGAAGCTGAATATACCGGGAAGGAGAATTACACACAGAGACTATGAGGACCGGTCTGTGATTAGATGTGAGTAGGATACATTGGGATCAGATTATCCCTCAATCCTACTATCAGCACCAATCACACAGAATTGTTCCTTATCTCAGGCACTATGTAACCCTAAAGGGTATGCCACACTAAGCAAGATCGTTAGCGAGATCGTTACTGCGTGACCATTTATGACGCTGTAGCGATCTCGTTAGCGACTTAGCTGTGTGTGACATGTAGCAGCGATGTGGCCCCTGCTGAGATGTCGCTGATCGCTCATGAATGTTCTGAGCCGTTTTTTGGTGTTGGTGTCCCGCTGGTGAGCCTGAATCGCTGAGTGTGACACCCTTTATGAACGACTTCACCAGCATCGCAGGTGGGACTAGGTTTTCCCAACGACCGCAGAGGTCGCTATACAGATCGCTGATGAGATCTTTGTGTTTGTGATCACATAGCGATCGCACTAGCGATCTCGCCAGGTCGTGTAGTTGTCGTGATCGCTGGTGCGATCGCTAAGTGTGGCAGTGCCTTTAGTTCCAACAATGTACTTCACTTTGTCACCCTCAGACACATTCATGATTGATAGACCAAAGTCGCAGATTTTGATGTGTCCGGTGTCTTGGAGGAGGATGTTCTCTGGCTTCAGGTCACTGCAGGGAGAAGGAGCAGACACTGATTGTGAGGATAATTCATGAAAAGAACTTTCTACAATAGATATGTAAGGAGACAACAGAGAGTCACAGGTGACAGATTTATGGAGGTTAAATGATTACCTATGTATGACGCCGTGTTCATTCAGGAATTGGAGTCCGCACACCATCTCTGCCGCAAAGAGTCTGTGGAGTAGAAAGTAAAGGATGGATCAGTGGTTACATAGACAATCATACAGAGAACATGAGATCACACACGTGTCCTTTTCACATCATTATTTGCTCTTGTCCATAGCTCTAGGGCTACAATGTGCGGCCAGCGGATTATTAAGATTCAGTATAAGACATTTACTTTGTTGTCTTTGTGTTAAACAACATCGAATCTTTCATGTGGTGAAACAGGTCTCCTCCGGCCATATAGTCCATGGCTATTTTATACTCCGTAGGTGTCTCCATAAATGCCCACATAGACATTAGGTAGTGGCACCCGGCAGCCATTCTCATGACTTCTAGCTCTGTAGAGATTATGTCCTCACAAGAACTCTTGACCATGATCTTAATGGCCAGCAGTCCTTCACTGACTGGATCTGATGCCAAGATGACCTGGCGAAAAATCACAACAGATCAGATCAAACTCCCATCTATTACTGTGTAATATGTCACTAGTTTATAATGAATAAGTCCATCGCTCCTGTGTATCTGTGCAGGATACATGGAGGAACACGGAAAAATATAAATTGACACTTACTTTTCCATAGCTTCCTTTTCCAAGATCTTTCCAGAACTCGAGACTGTAAAAGTCCATAGTTTGTTCTGTGTGGACCAGTTCTCTTTGTGGAGAAATCTGTACACTGGCATCCCCAAGGTCTTATACCCGCAAGTCTGGTGTGTCATGGGACATCTTATCCAGTCCATCTACTGAGATGATACAAGATTTATTAACCCTTAGCGAACACATAATGGAAATGTTTGTCATGTTGTGTAGTAAATGTATGGAACAGGCTCAGAAGCTGAGCATGCACCATGCCAGGCATATGCCTGCTGTATTAAATAGCTGCTACCTGACTATAACTGCAGCCACCAGAGCGTTCTCCAATTACTGTAGTTTAACCATTTCAATGCTGACAATGATATTTAAACTAAGTGACTTCCTGTTTGTGTCCACACAAAGGCAGGACATAATTGCAGAGGATCAATTATTTGAAATGACTTCCTGGGCCTGCTGAAAGCCCCTGTCTTTCACTTCCCTCCTCCTGTGAAGACCAACATGACTTAATTTCATATGAGAACATTCATTTAGCTATACAGTTATATGAAAAAGTTTGGGCACCCCTATTAATCTTAAGCTTAATGTTTTATAAAAATTGGTGTTTTTGCAACAGCTATTTCAGTTTGATATATCTAATAACTATTGGACACAGTAATGTTTCTGCCTTGAAATGAGGTTTATTGTACTAGCAGAACATGTGCAATCTTCATTCAAACAAAATTTGACAGGTGCATAAGTATGGGCACCCTTATCATTTTCTTGTTTTAAATACCCCTACCTACTTTTTACTGACTTACTAAAGCACTTTTTTTTGGGTTTTGTAACCTCATTGAGCTTTGAACTTCATAGCCAGGTGTATGCAATCATGAGAAAAGCTACTTAAAGTGGCCACTTGCAAGTTGTTCTCCTGTTTGAATCTCCTCTGAAGAGTGGCATCATGAGCTCCTCAAAACAACTGTCAAATGATCTGAAAACAAAGATTATTCAACATAGTTGTTCAGGGAAGGATACAAAAAGCTGTCTCAGAGCTTTAACCTGTCAGTTTCCACTGTGAGGAACATTTTAAGGAAATGGAAGAACACAGGGACAGTTCTTGTTAAGGCCAGAAGTGGCAGGCCAAGAAAAACATCAGAAAGGCAGAGAAGAAGAATGGTGAGATCAGTCAAGGACAATCTTCAGACCATCTCCAGAGAGCTGCAGCATCAACTTGCTGCAGATGGTGTCACTGTGCATCGGTCAACTATACAACGCACTTTGCACAAGGAGAAGCTGTATGGGAGAGTGATGCAAAAGAAGCCGTTTCTGCAAGCACGCCACAAACAGAGTCGGCTGAGGTATGCAGAAGCACATTTGGAGAAGCCAGTTTCTTTTTGGAAGAAGGTCCTGTGGACTGATGAAACCAAGATTGAGTTGTTTGGTCATACAAAAAGGCGTTATGCATGGCGTCAAAAAAACACAGCATTCCAAGAAAAACACTTGCTACCCACAGTAAAATTTGGTGGAGGTTCCATCATGCTTTGGGGCTGTGTGGCCAATGCCGGCACCGGGAATCTTGTTAAAGTTGAGGGACGCATGGATTCCACTCAGTATCAGCAGATTCTTGACAATAATGTTCAAGAATCAGTGACAAAGTTGAAGTTACGCAGGGGATGGATCTTTCAGCAAGACAATGATCCAAAACACCGCTCCAAATCTACTCAGGCATTCATGCAGAGGAACAATTACAATGTTCTGGAATGGCCATCCCAGTCCCCAGACCTGAATATCATTGAACATCTGTGGGATCATTTGAAGAGGGCTGTCCATGCTCGGCGACCATCAAACTTAACTGAACTGGAATTGTTTTGTAAAGAGGAATGGTCAAAAATACCTTCATCCAGGATCCAGGAACTCATTAAAAGCTACAGGAAGCGACTAGAGGCTGTTATTTTTGCAAAAGGAGGATCTACTAAATATTAATGTCACTTTTCTGGTGAGGTGCCCATACTTATGCACCTGTCAAATTTTGTTTGAATGCAGATTGCACATTTTCTGTTAGTACAATAAACCTCATTTCAAGGCAGAAACATTACTGTGTCCAATAGTTATTAGATATATCAAACTGAAATAGCTGTTGCAAAAACACCAATTTTTATAAAACATTAAGCTTAAGATTAATAGGGGTGCCCAAACTTTTTCATATAACTGTATACAGTTCTATCACAGTATATAGTGCAGGCGATCAGAAAATCACAGGTTCAAGTCCCCTAAGGAGACTAAAGAAAAGAAGTAACTGAAAAAACTGTTACAGAATAAAACAGAAAATATATGTAAAAAATTTACTTCCCCATTAGTAATAATAGCAGTTTGCATATCTAGTATCACCATATCCATATTGGTCCAATACACAAAAATATAATATTTATTATTATTAACGCAAACAGTAAACACTGAAATTAGAAAAAAAAAGAAAATTGAATTTTTGAGAGCGCCGTATCCACCTAAACTATTGCAATGAAAAGATATCACAATGTCCGGTCTACCCAGGAAAGGCATAAATAAAAGCTATAACAAAAAACAAGTCCTCACACTGCTCCATCAAGCTATCAAAATGATACAATGTCTCACAATTTGAGGACACAAACCAATTTTTTTTTTCAATTCCCAATTATAAAGCATAAGAAAAAAAACGGACAGTTAACAAGTCAAGAGTGGGTTAACAAATATATCTCCAGAGCAAATATTACAATTTTAAACAGAATTATGTAAATGAGCAGGAAATGTCTAATATTTGGGTTCCCATTTATCAAAATTTTCAAATAGCAAAAACGTCCCTGTTGCCCATTGCAATGAATCAGAGCACAGATTCGATTTCTTAACATTCTATGGAACATTGAAAGCTGCATTGTGATTAGTTGCTATGGACAACAAGGACAGTTTTTCTGCACTTTTGATAATTGAGGCCAGTACATAATATTAGGGGAATAATCCCCCTCACCCCAGTCTTATTAGACTGAGCAGTTTCCATCTTACCTGGTTCCTCCTTATCCAGTGAGGTGTTCGGTGGAGAATCACTCAGCTGTTTGTTCTCTGGGATGCAGATGTTTTCAGCTGACGTCCTGGACCTCCGTAATGCACCATTCTCATTTATAATGGGTTTGGCATAGATGAGACGTCTCCTACATTGGACAACCCAGTCTCTGCTATTCCTGATCCTCTTCTGAGCTGCCGCTCTTTGTAGGTTCAGTGTCTACAGACTTTCAGATCTGGAGAATGTGACATGTCTAGGTGTTTCTTGGAGAACCTCTTCCAGCTCTAACTCTGCGCTGTTGTTTCTTCACTTATTGAGGATGGCATCTTTGTTCCTCCTCCGTATTTCAGGAACCAGGTCTCCGATTTTTTTCATGGAGATAATGGCCCTCTGAAACTCAGCAGAGGCTGCAGAGTGAGACTCCATGAGGGTCTCCATTTTCCTTTTCTCTGTAAGGATCTCATGTCTTCTGGTCTTTCTCATTTTCTCTATACTTTGTTGTTTGGACGCCATTTCTAAGGAGTCAGTGTCCAAACCCTGTAGCTTAGAGTCTTTTTGCCCTAAAGCGAACAATGGTACCTGCTCTTCATGTATTCTTCTCCTCTCTCTCAGAACCCGATCTCTTTGGGCTCTTCTTCTGTCTTTATCCATTTTAGAATGAATTTTTGCTTTGTTTGTCAAGAAAAATAAAAGGGGCTACCTCACCCTTGGGAGTCTGTAAGGCAGTTGTCATGATCCCAGTGCAGGTTTGGCCTGCACACCAGGGGTTAATGTCTTGATCCTAGTGCAGGCTCTGACCTGCACACCTGGGGTTTATTATTATGGCCTCTCCTTGGTTCGGGGAGAGCTTCTTATAGCCTTAGGAAGCTCCAATCCCCGTCAGTTATACTTTTGCCCTTGGCTGAGTGTGTTGACCCCTGATTGCCTGTGCCGTGTGCCTGTGTTCTAGTTTGCTTGTATGGTTCTGACCCGGTTCTGTTTCCCGTTGTGATTTTGCCTCTTGATTCTGTACTGTGTATATGCTTCTCTGGTTTTCTGACTCCTGCCACGTCCCTAACTATTCTTTGTTAGCCTGCTCCTTGTGTACTGCATTGTCTCACGTTTACTGACCTCGGCTTGTCTTGGATTCCGTCTCCCTCTGGTTCCCCGTCCTCTCCCAGGTGTCCGGTGACCCCCTTTCCATTCTCCCGGGTCCCTGTAGCTCCCTGCACTCATCCCCAGCTACAGGACGCTAAGCTCCGCCCCCTGGGGTCACATGACCGCAGGTCCTGGCAGTACACTCACCACTTGGTGTTCTGCTCACTCCAGCTCTGCTGTATTGCTATCATCTTGCCCAGCACTCGGGCGCTGTGAGTACTGCTGTCACAGGCCGTCGGAGGCTCCGGGCTCCCACTGTCAGAGCTGTTGAAACCGCTGGTAAGTGCCCACCTAGCGGTTTCTCGTGATATTATAACTGACCTTGAACTTTTTTTTTTTTTTTTCTCTGCAGCATGGACCCAATGCATGCTTTATCTGAGCAGGTGAAACACTTGACTCAGTTGCTGCAGAAGCTAAATTTGGAGCACCAAACTCTGGCCCAATCCCAACGGCAGGTTGCGGATTCGGTTCAGGGGGCGCTATCCGCAGGGTTTCAGCAGGAGTGGGCTAGAGATGTCTTTTTAGTCTCACCCGAACCCCCGGTTAAGTTACCAGATACTTTTGCTGGTAACAAAAGTAATTTTAGAGTATTTAAGGAGGGCTGTAAACTTTTTTTCTCCTTGAGACCCCGCTCCTCTGGGGATGAGAAACAGAGGGTGGGGGTGGTTATGTCCCTGCTTAGGGGGGCTCCGCAAGCCTGGGCATTTTCTCCTTCCTCTTCTGCCCCGGAGAGAATGAGTGTGCATGCATTTTTTGAGGCCTTAGAGCATATTTATGATGAGCCGGATAGAGTGCGTTTGGCTGAGGACAAGGTGATGAGTGTCTGTCAGGGGAAGCACTCGGCCGAGTGGTTCTGTTCTGAATTTAGACGTTGGGCAGCCGAGGTTTCGTGGAGTGATGCCGCCCTTGGGGGTTGTTCCGTAGAGGCCTGTGTGAACGTCTAAAGGATGCCCTGGCACTTCATCCTCCACCTGACTCCCTGGAGGATGCCATGACCTAAGCGGTTCGCATGGATCGCAGACTGCGGGCTAGAGGCATTATGCAATTGGAAACATCGTTATTCTCCAGTGGAGATGAGACCCGGACTCCTCCTGTGGCTATGGAGGTGAATGCTATCACCTGTGAGAAGGAAAGAAGACGCCGCCGTGAGAAGCAGTTGTGCTTCTATTGTGGGGAATCTGGACATTGGAAGAAGGACTGCCCCTCCTGTCCGTCATCTTCCAAGGTGGTGGGAAACGACTAGGTCTGGGTAGTAGTCGAGGAGGCTACCCAGACCTTCAGGTACATTTTTCCTCACTTGCAAAAATTGTGCTTCAGGTGGAACTGGAACTTGGTGATGTCCTGTTCAGACTACCGCCTTTATTGACTGTGGTTCTGCTGTTAATCTGATTGACACCCGGATATTGACTCTTAATAAGATAGGGACAGTCAGGCTTCAGGATCCTGTTAAACTTGTGGCTATTGACTCGTCCCCTCTTACCCGGGACGGTATCTATTTCAGGTCTGAACTTTTTTCTTTGAAAGTGGGTCCCACTCATGTGGAAAAACTAAGTTGTTTTGTGTTAGATAACTTACCAGCGGGACTGGTACTGGGGATGCCTTGGCTTCAACGCCATAATCCTACCATTGATTGGGTGACGGGGGAGATCACTCAATGGGGATGCAGGGATAAATGTTGTAACCTGGGACCTCTTGTCAACTCTGTTAAATCTGTATCTGTGTCGTCTGTCGGTCTGGAGGGTATTCCGGAATACCTAAAGGATTTCGAAGACGTGTTTTCCGAAAGCGAGGCTGAGGCGCTGCCACCACATAGACCCTATGATTGTGCCATTGATTTAGTACCTGGAGCCAAGTTGCCTAAGGCTCGGTTGTTCAATTTGTCCGGGCCAGAGCGCCAAGCCATGAAGGAGTACATAGCTGAGAGTCTCCGCAAAGGGCATATTAGGCCTTCTGTTTCACCTGTAGCAGCAGGATTCTTCTTCGTGAAGAAGAAAGATGGTGGTTTGCGGCCGTGCCTCGACTTTCGGGAACTTAACAAGATAACGGTTGGGAACACTTACCCACTTACCCTCATTCCAGACTTATGTAACCAGTTATCAGGGGCCCAGTGGTTCTCCAAATTAGATCTCCGGTGGGCCTACAACCTGATAAGGGTTCGGGAAGGGGACGAATGGAAAACGGCGTTCCTTACATCAGAGGGACTCTTTGAAAACCTGGTGATGCTATTTGGGTTAACTAATACCCCCGCTATTTTCCAGAACTTTATTAATGTTGTGTTTTCAGACCTGATAGGCCGTTTTGTTATCATTTATTTGGATGACATTTTGATTTATTCCCCGGACAGTCAGTCTCACTTGCAACATCTACAGACAGTTCTCCAGAGACTCAGGGAGAATTAATTGTTTGTGAAATTGGAGAAATGTTCGTTTTTTGTTCAGGAACTGTCTTTTTTGGGGCTGATTGTGTCCGGTGTGGGGTTTCGTATGGATCCTAAGAAGGTGCTGGCTATTGTAGACTGGGTTCAGCCTCGAGATCTCAAGGGGCTCCAGCGCTTTTTAGGATTTGCAAACTATTATCGGAGATTCATTAAAGGTTTCTCACAAGTGGTTAAACCACTCACGGATCTTACCCAGAAGGGTGCTGATGTAAAAAATTGGTCGGGACTTGCTAAAGAATCCTTCTCAGCGCTTAAGAAATGTTTCATGTCCGCCCCGGTGTTGGTTCAGCCAGACCCGTCCAAACCTTTTATTGTGGAGGTGGATGCTTCTGAAGTGGGGGTGGGGGCAGTGTTGTCCCAGGGTCCGGCCACCCTTACTAATCTCAAACCCTGTGCCTTCTTCTCCAAGAAGTTCTCTTCCGCTGAGAGAAACTATGATGTAGGCAATAGAGAACTTCTTGCGGTCAAGCTGGCATTCGAAGAATGGAGGCACTTTTTGGAAGGGGCGGCTCACCCTATCACTGTTATCACAGATCACAAAAATTTGGCATACCTTGAATCTGCTAAGAGGCTTACGCCTAGACAAGCCCGTTGGTCACTTTTTTTTTCACGATTTCAAATCTCCATTACTTTTCGACCGGGGTCCAAAAATGTTAAAGCGGATGCCCTGTCCAGAAGTTTTGACCCTGTGTCTCCCCCGAGCCATCGTCCTCCATTCTTCGTCCGGGGGTGGTAGTGGCGGGGATCTCGACAGAGTTGGAACAAGAAATTTTGAGGGCTCAGTTCCTAGCTCCGGCGGCCAGGCCAGGGGATAAATTGTTTGTTCCAGAATTATTGCGGCCTAGACTTCTGCAGGAGTTTCATGAGTCTAGGCTTAGTGCTCATCCTGGTATCACGGCCACTAGAGAGGCAGTAGCCAGGGTGTTTTGGTGGCCTTCAATTGGGTCCGATGTTAAGAAATTCATTTCTGCTTGTGGAGTTTGTGCCCGTTCCAAAAGCTCGCATAGCCGGCCGGCTGGGGAACTCATACCCTTACCAGCTCCTGAAAGGCCATGGACTCATCTCTCCATGGACTTTATTACCGGTCTTCCACCTTTCAGGGGCAATACCGTGATTTGGGTGGTGGTGGACAGGTTTTCTAAACAGGCCCATTTCGTTCCCTTGGCAGCATTACCCTCAGCAGAAACATTGTCAAGATTGTTTGTGCTGCATGTGGTCCGTTTGCATGGGGTACCCTGAATGTTGTGTCTGACAGAGGTGTGCAGTTTGTGGCAAAATTTTGGAGGGCATTCTGTAAGAAATTGGGCATCTCACTCTCCTTCTCGTCGGCATATCACCCGGAGAGTAATGGTCAGACGGAGCGCACCAATCAATCCCTGGAACAGACTCTCAGGTGTCTGACCTCCGCCAGACAGGAGGATTGGTGTGATGCGTTACCGTTGGCGGAATTCGCCTTTAACAACCGAGTGAGTCAATCCACCAACATGTCCCCATTCCTGATTAATTATGGGTTTAATCCCCATTTTGGGGAGTTTTCACGGTTGGATTCCGGTTGTCCAGGGGCGGAGGGATCCGTTCTACGGTTAAAAAATATCTGGGCTGAAGTCCAGCGTAATATCTCTCGGGCCCAGGGGAGGTATAAATATTTTGCGGACAAAAAGAGAGCCCCGGGACACATGTTTCAGGTGGGGGAGAAGGTTTGGCTTTCCACACGTAACATCAACTTGAAGGTACCATCAGCTAAATTGGGACCGAAGTTCATTGGTCCGTACGAGATTGTGGAGATAGTCAATCCTGTGGCATATAGGTTGCATCTCCCCCCGTCCTTAAAAAAACCAGTGTGTTCCATAAATCTCTGTTGAAACCCGTGGGGTCTGTCAAGGAGGACTCGGAGTCTGTTGTTCCTCCAGTGTTAGTGGAGGGTCACTTGGAGTATGAGGTCGGACACATTGTGGACTCTCGGCGGGTGCGCCGCTCCTTGCAGTACCTGGTCCACTGGAAGGGATATGGACCAGAGGATCGCTCATGGGTCTCTGCTCGCTCGGTACATGCGGATCGCCTGGTTCGGGCTTTCCATGCCAGGTACCCGGGCAAGCCTGGAAGTCCAGAGGCCCCCCGTTGAGAGGGGGGTACTGTCATGATCCCAGTGCAGGTTTGGCCTGCACACCAGGGGTTAATGTCTTGATCCTAGTGCAGGCTCTGACCTGCACACCTGGGGTTTATTATTATGGCCTCTCCTTGGTTCGGGGAGAGCTTCTTATAGCCCTAGGAAGCTCCAATCCCCGTCAGTTATACTTTTGCCCTTGGCTGAGTGTGTTGACCCCTGATTGCCTGTGCCGTGTGCCTGTGTTCTAGTTTGCTTGTATGGTTCTGACCCGGTTCTGTTTCCCGTTGTGATTTTGCCTCTTGATTCTGTACTGTGTATATGCTTCTCTGGTTTTCTGACTCCTGCCACGTCCCTAACTATTCTTTGTTAGCCTGCTCCTTGTGTACTGCGTTGTCTCTCACGTTTACTGACCTCGGCTTGTCTTGGATTCCGTCTCCCTCTGGTTCCCCGTCCTCTCCCAGGTGTCCGGTGACCCCTTTTCCATTCTCCCGGGTCCCTGTAGCTCCCTGCACTCATCCCCAGCTACAGGACGCTAAGCTCCGCCCCTGGGGTCACATGACCGCAGGTCCTGGCAGTACACTCACCACTTGGTGTTCTGCTCACTCCAGCTCTGCTGTATTGCTATCATCTTGCCCAGCACTCGGGCGCTGTGAGTACTGCTGTCACAGGCCGTCGGAGGCTCCAGGCTCCCATTGTCAGAGCTGCTGAAACCGCTGGTAAGTGCCCACCTAGCGGTTTCTCGTGATAGCAGTGATGTCATCACATTAAATTTCCCAGAGGAGCATTGCACGGCGAATAAGCCTCCTTACCTCGACATGCCAGAGCTGGTATGTCACTCTCCACAAGGAGAAACCTTACCCTTAGGCCCTAGTCCAGAGCCTCTCACCCAGCCAAATCAGATCTCTCCTACTTTGTAGGATCGCTACTTCCAATAGGTGCGCTATAGAGTACAAGTCCTCTTTTTTTTGAAGAGGCAATTTGCATATTAAATTTCCCAGAGGAGCACTGCACGGCGAATAAGCCTCCTTACCTCGACATGCCAGAGCTGGTATGTCACTCTCCACAAGGAGAAACCTTACACCTTAGGCCCTAGTCCAGAGCTTCTCACCCAGCCAAATCAGATCTCTCCTACTTTGCACTGACGAGGACCAATAGTCCGAAACACCGTGTCTGCAAATGGAGATACTGATTTGGCTTTTATGCTAAGTCATATTACAAGACTCGTTAAAGGGTTAATTGTGACTTGTAGGATCGCTACTTCCAATAGGTGGCGCTATAGAGTACAAGTCCTCTTTTTTTTTAAGAGGCAATTTGCAACTACAACCACAAAGCCGTCTGGGCCCCCACCATCTGTACTCTTTGTTGCCGGCTCTGATGTGAGGACCAATGAGAACCGTCAATGTTATGTTTCGGTAGCTGAGGAGTGCAGCTAAAAAAAGGCAATACACCAGAGCAGTTGAAATCTATGAGATTGCAGTACCCTGACTAACCACCACAACTAGAGGCAGCCGTGGAGCGTTCCTACGTTGGTCCTAGATGCCTCGTCACAGCCTGAGAAACTAACTACACCTAAAGATAGAAAGAGGAAAGCTATCTGCCCCGGAGCAGATCCCCAAAGAACATAGAAAGCCCCCAAACATGTAATGGCGGTTAGACAAGAAGAAATACTGACACAGACAGAAAATAGTATGAGCAAACGTTGGGGCCCAAACTACCTAAATAGAAAAGGATAGGAAGGGCACTTACTGCAATCCCAAAAAACCCTGAAAAGCACCAACTCTACTAATTTCAAAAACACCTGAGATCACACGACCTCTACCACCTAAATTAGTTCTCTGGTGTAACAAAATCAAAACAGCAGCCACTGAAAAAACTGGAAAAAGCAAATGTACAAACATAAGTGGCTGAACAAAACTGAGAGGGCAAAAGCCCCCGGAGGGGACCCTGAAGGCCCCCACAGAAGTGCAGGACAAAATGCAAAAATCAAGCACAAAAACAAAAAGAAGAAAATGTCTTATCTGTTAGCAGGAGATGCAGACACAACACAGCAGGCTGCAAAGGAAACAGGAATCAAGGATTGAGACCAGAACAATTGATCACCGGCAACCCTGATGGGAAGGCGACTCCCTTATATAAGACCAGTCAGTAACACCTGATTCCCAATCCTCACAATCTTCACTGGACAGTCCAGTACAGCTTGTAACCACCAGAGGGAGCCTCTGCTCAGAACTCATTTCAAGTCCATTCACAACAGTACCCCCCCCTTGAGGAGGGGTCACCGAACCCTCACTTGAGCAACCAGGTCGGTCAGGATGAGTTCTATGATACGCACGGATGAGTCTCCTAGCATGGATGTCCGAAGCAAACACCCAAGAATTGTCTTCCTGACCATAACCTCTCCACTTAACCAAATACTGGAGTTTCCGCCTAGAAAAACGAGAATTCAATATTTTCTCAACCACAAACTCCATATTGCCCTCAACCAGAACAGGGTCAGGAGGCAAAGCAGTAGGAACTACTGGCTCAACAAACCTCTTCAACAAGGACTTGTGGAACACGTTATGGATCTTAAATGTCCCTGGAAGAAGCAAACGAAAAGAAACAGGATTAAGAATCTCCATGATCTTATAAGGTCCAATGAACCTAGGCTTAAATTTAGGAGATGCCACTCTCATAGGAATATTTTTTGAGGACAACCAGACCAAGTCCCCCACTTTAAACCGAGGACCATCAGTCCTATGCCGGTTAGCAAACCGCTGGGCCCTCTCCTGAGAGAGGGACAACCTCTCCACTACCTGGTCCCAAATCTGTTGCATACGCTCCACAACAGAGTCAACACCTGGACAGACAGAAGCCTCCGTCTGACCTGAAGAAAATCGAGGGTGAAACCCAGAATTACAGAAAAACGGAGACATCAAAGTGGCAGAGCTAGCCCTATTATTAAGAGCAAACTCAGCCAAAGGCAAAAAAGAGACCCAGTCATCCTGATCAGACACAAAGCATCTTAGATAAGTCTCCAATGTCTGGTTTGTTCTCTCAGTTTGACCATTGGTCTGAGGATGAAACGCAGAGGAGAAAGACAATTGAACACCAAGTTTAGAACAAAAGGTCCTCCAAAATCTGGAAACAAACTGGACTCCTCTGTCAGACACAATGTTCTCAGGAATGCCGTGTAAATGAACCACGTGCTGAAGGAACAAAGGCACCAATTCAGAGGAGGAAGGCAACTTAGGTAATGGCACAAGATGTATCATCTTGGAAAACCTATCACAAATCACCCAGATGACGGTCATTCTCTGAGAAACGGAGGTCGGAAATGAAATCCATAGAGATATGGGTCCATGGTCTCTTGGGCACAGGCAATGGCATCAACAAACCACTAGAGCGAGTGCAAGGCTTGGAGCGAGAGCAAGTCCCGCAGGACTGCACAAATTCCCTGACATCACGAGACAAGGTAGGCCACCAAAAGGACCGACTAACCAAGTCTCTGGTACCAAAAATTCCGGGATGACCGGCCAACGCGGAACAATGAATCTCAGACATCACACTCTTTTTCCACTGGTCCGGACAAACAATTTCCCAACAGGGCAGCGCTTGGGCCTATCCTCCTGACACCCCTCCAGAGCCAGTCTCAAATTGGGCGAGATGGCGGAAAGAACTACACCCTCTTTCAAAATAACAGAAGGATCAGATAACTCAGGAGAGTCCGCAAGGAAACTCCTCGAGAGGGCATCCGCCTTAACATTCTTAGTGCCAGGAAGAAAGGAAACCACAAAATTAAAACGTGTGAAAAACAAGGCCCACCTGGCCTGTCTAGGATTAAGTCGCTTGGCAGATTCCAGATAAACCAGATTCTTATGGTCCGTAAGGACCACCACCTGATGTTTGGCTCCCTCCAGCCAATGTCTCCACTCTTCAAAAGCCCACTTCATGGCCAATAACTCCCGATTACCCACGTCATAATTACGTTCAGTAGGAGAAAATTTTCGAGAGAAAAAGGCACAAGGGTTACTTTTAGAGGTTTCTGGATCTCTTTGGGACAAAACGGCACCTGCCCCAATTTCAGAGGCATCAACCTCCACCTGAAATGGCAGAGAAACATCAGGCTGCAGTAGAACAGGAGCAGAAGTGAATCTCTGCTTAAGTTCCTGAAATGCAGAGACTGCCTCAGGAGGCCAATTCACCACATCAGAACCCTTTTTGGTCAAATCAGTTAATGGTTTAACAATAACCGAGAAATTACCAATAAATTTACGATAAAAATTGGCAAAACCCAAAAATCCTTGAAGAGCCTTTAATGAAGTAGGTTGGACCCAATCACAGATGGCCTGAACCTTGACCGGGTCCATTTCAATAACAGATGGGGACAAAATGAATCCCAGAAATGAGATCCTCTGTACGCCAAAAAGACACTTTGATCCCTTCACATACAGAGCATTCTCTCTCAAAATCTGGAATACAGTTCGAACATGTTTCACATGAGAGTCCCAGTCATTGGAAAAAATCAAGATATCATCCAAATAAACAATCAGAAATTTATCCACAAAATCCCTGAAAATGTCATTCATGAAGGACTGGAAGACGGAAGGAGCATTAGTGAGCCCAAAGGGCATCACCAGGTACTCAAAATTTCATCCCCGTGCTTAATGCGAATAAGGTTATATGCCCCCCTGAGGTCAAGCTTGGTAAACCAAGTAGCGTTTTTCACCCTGGAAAACAGGTCAGAAATCAAGGGTAACGGATATTGATATTTCACAGTAATATTGTTCAAAAGATGATAATCAATACACGGCCTTAATGAACCATCCTTTTTGGCCACAAAGATAAAAACCGGCACCTAAGGGTGAAGAGGATGGTCTGATATGACCCTTCTCCAATGACTCCTTGATGTAAGACCGCATAGCGTCATGTTCAGGTACAGACAAGTTAAAAAGGCGACCTTTAGGGAATTTACTACCAGGCACTAATTCAATAGCGCAGTCATAGCTCCTATGGGGAGGCAAGGATGCAGATTTACTTTCACTAAACACATCAGAAAAATCAATCAAAAAGTCAGGAACATCCTGAGCCTGGGGGAAGGCAGAAAAAACAGGAGTGTTGGTATTAACACATTGGCAGCCCCAACTGGTTACAGACACAGATTTCCAATCCAAAACAGGATTATGAGACTGTAACCAAGGGAAACCTAGTACGATAATGTCATGCAGATTATACAGAACCAAAAATTTGCAGCTCTCCTGATGATCAGGTTCAACCCTCATTATCACCTGAGTAGAGAACTGAGGTTTATTCTCAGCCAAAGGGGTAGAATCGATCCCCAGTAGGGGAATAGACTTCCGTAGGGGTATCAAGGGAAACCCACAATGTTTAGCAAAATCAAAATCCATCAGGTTAATAGCTGCTCCCGAATCAACGAAAGCCTGAGCAGAAAATGAGGACAGTGAGCATATCAGAGTAACAGTTAATAAAAACTTAGTCTGAACACTACCCAAGACAACTGAGCGTGCACAACGTCTTCCCCGCTTAGGGCAGACTGAAATAGCATGAGAGGCATCACCACAGTAGAAACATAACCCATTGCGCTTTCGAAACTCATGACGCTGTGCCCCAGAAACCACTCCATCACACTGCATGGATTCAGAAGCAGGTTCACAAGGCAACACTATTCCACGCATACTTCTCCGCTCACGCAAACGTCTGTCAATTTGAATCGCTAATGACATAGAATCATTGAGACCAGAGGGGACAGGGAATCCCACCATAAAATCCTTTACATTATCTGACAGACCCTTCCGAAAAAGGGCTGCCAAAGCGTCGTCATTCCATTTGGTCAGGACTGCCCACCTACGGAATCTCTGACAGTATAACTCAGCGTCATCAAGCCCCTGATTTAATGCCAACAAGGCTTTTTCAGCTTGATCAGTGACATTAGGCTTATCGTACAATAACCCCAAGGCCTGAAAAAATGCATCAACATCACTCAAAACAGGATCCCCAGGTGTCAGGGAAAAAGCCCAATCCTGAGGATCGCCGCGCAGGAGAGAGATGACAATTTGAACCTGCTGCGCTGCGTTCCCTGAGGACTTAGATTTTAAGGCAAAAAAACAATTTACAATTATTTTTGAAATTCAGAAACTTGGCTCGATCCCCCAAAAACAAATCTGGCATGGGAATCCTAGGTTCCACAACAGGCAACCTAGCAAGATAGGTAGCAATACTCCGAACCTCAGTGGCAAGCTGATCCACACGGCCAGACAACTGTGCAAACTCCATTGAGAGAAAAAATCCTCCCCAGCACCCAGAGATACAGAGGGAAAAAAAAAAAATGCAACAAACAGAAAAATATCTCTGACAACTCTGACAACCTTTTTTCTTTCACAATATTTTTCCCTTCTGTGAGTACAATACAATTTTCAATTTTTAGGCCGGTGATACTGTTATGTTTCGGTAGCTGAGGAGTGCAGCTAAAAAAAGGCAATACACCAGAGCAGTTGGAATCTATGAGATTGCAGTACCCTGACTAACCACCACAACTAGAGGCAGCCGTGGAGCGTTCCTACGTTGGTCCTAGACGCCTCGTCACAGCCTGAGAAACTAACTACACCTAAAGATAGAAAGAGGAAAGCTATCTGCCCCGGAGCAGATCCCCAAAGAACATAGAAAGCCCCAAACATGTAATGGCGGTTAGACAAGAAGAAATACTGACACAGACAGAAAATAGTATGAGCAAACGTTAGGGCCCAAACTACCTAAATAGAAAAGGATAGGAAGGGCACTTACTGCAATCCCAAAAAACCCTGAAAAGCACCAACTCTACTAATTTCAAAAACACCTGAGATCACACGACCTCTACCACCTAAATTAGTTCTCTGGTGTAACAAAATCAAAACAGCAGCCACTGAAAAAACTGGAAAAAGCAAATGTACAAACATAAGTGGCTGAACAAAACTGAGAGGGCAAAAGCCCCCGGAGGGGACCCTGAAGGCCCCCACAGAAGTGCAGGACAAAATGCAAAAATCAAGCACAAAAACAAAAAGAAGAAAATGTCTTATCTGTTAGCAGGAGATGCAGACACGACACAGCAGGCTACAAAGGAAACAGGAATCAAGGATTGAGACTAGAACAATTGATCACCGGCAACCCTGATGGGAAGGCGACTCCCTTATATAAGACCAGTCAGTAACACCTGATTCCCAATCCTCACAATCTTCACTGGACAGTCCAGTACCGCTTGTAACCACCAGAGGGAGCCTCTGCTTAGAACTCATTTCAAGTCCATTCACAACACGTCAATCTGTCACTGTTGGCAATCAAGTCACCATTGGTCTTAGAGACACTGGGGCAGAGGTAACTCTGGTGCGTCCAGAAATTGTAAACCCTGCAGATATCATACCAGGAAAGACTATGTCTATAACCAGGGTTGGAGGGGTCAGCCCTGCTGTGCCCATGGTCCGTGTGTACCTGGACTGGGGAGCAGGGAAAGGACTGAGAGAAGTGGGAGTATCAGAGGCTATTCCCACCAATGTAAAACTAAATGAAAAACTAGGTCTGAGCTGAAAAAGTAAGTTGATGTGTATGCAAAATGTAAATGCATATTAACACATGACCATTACACAGAGAAAACAAAAAACAAGAAACAAATATCCTAAAATAAAATAAAAAATATATTGCAAAAAATGCATGAAGGTAGTAATAATAATAAGGGTATTTGGTAAACATAATTTTGATCAAAAGAATGTACAAGCCATCCCGCCACATCAAGGCAACCCTTTGTGGGACAGTCCTAACTCTTTTATTTAAAACCTTTCCACCTGTCAAGTGACAAATGTGAACAAGGACAGAGAGACTGAACCCACCAGTAAAAGCATAGGCCAGACAGGATGGATTTCTCAGATCAGAAGCAGGGTGGTCACACCCTTATATGCACAAGATGCACTAAGAACTAAATGAAAAACTAGGTCTGAGCTGAAAAAGTAAGTTGATATGTATGCAAAATGTAAATGCATATTAACACATGACCATTACACAGAGAAAACAAAAAACAAGAAACATATCCTAAAATAAAATAAAATAAAAAATATAAAATATATAAAATATATATTTTTTATTTTATTTTATTTTAGGATATTTGTTTCTTGTTTTTTGTTTTCTCTGTGTAATGGTCATGTGTTAATATGCATTTACATTTTGCATACACATCAACTTACTTTTTCAGCTCAGACCTAGTTTTTCATTTAGTTCTTAGTGCATCTTGTGCATATAAGGGTGTGACTGCCCTGCTTCTGAGCTGAGAAATCCATCCTGTCTGGCCTATGCTTTTACTGGTGGGTTCAGTCTCTCTGTCCTTGTTCACATTTGTCACTTGACAGGTGGAAAGGTTTTAAATACAAGAGTTAGGACTGTCCCACAAAGGGTTGCCTTGACGTGGCGGGATGGCTTGTACATTCTTTTGATCAAAATTATGTTTACCAAATACCCTTATTATTATTACTACCTTCATGCATTTTTTGCAATATTTTTTATTTTATTTTATTTTAGGATATTTGTTTCTTGTTTTTTGTATTCCCACCAATGTGTTGCTAGGCACAGACTTGGGGAGGATGGTGTCACACTATGTCCCTCCCTTGCAAGTAAATGCTACAGAGAAGGTGGAAGCAAGTGACCCACCTGAGTCCCTGTGCGAGGAGGGAAAATGTACCAATGCTCAGGAATGTACATATGTGGCGGCTGTGACCTGAAGTCAGACTGCGACTCAGACCCGGAAATTAGAGGATGAGTCTCAGAGAGGACTGCCAGAACAGGGGGGCCATGCTATGGCCCGGTAACCCACCCACATGGCAGACCCTTCGAGGTCCCTGATAACTAACCCTGAAGACAAAGCAGACAAAGTGGCGGATGCTTTGCTGACTGTTTTCTCTCGTGTGGGTTTCCCTAGGGAAATGTTAACCGATCAGTGAACCCAATTCATGTCCAACCTGATGGAAAGCCTCTGCGAAAAAATACAAGTGCAGCATTTTGTGGCCAGCGCCTATCATCCCCAAACCTTCGGACTCTCTGAGCGTTTTAATGGGACATTAAAACAAATGCCCCAAATGCTGGTGGAGACTGAAGGAAGAGATTGGGAGCGGTACCTCCCTCATCTGTTGTTTGCATACAGAGAGGTACCCCAGGCATCTACCAGATTCTCCCCCTTTGAACTGGTTTATGGGAGGAGGGTCAGGGGGCCACTTGATTTGATTAAGGACTGTTGGGATGGTGACCCCAAAACTACGGTAGTCTCGGTGGTCGAATATGTACTGCGACTCAGAGAAAGAATGCAAAATCTGAGCAACCTGGCCCATGAGAACGTGACCCAGGCCCAAATCAACCAGAAGGTCTGATATGACCGTAATGCCAGACTGAGGGCCTACTGGGAGGGGCAGAAGGTTTGGGTGTTGGTCCCTATGTTCCAGAATAAATTATAGGCTGCTTGGGAGGGACCATACACTGTACACAAGCGGCTAAATCATGTTAACTATGTGGTGACCCTAGATGAACATGCAAAGCGTCAGGAAGTATTCCATGTAAATATGTTGAAGGCTCATCATGACACGGGGCCTGTATCTTACCTGTCTATAGCATTCCTGAAGAGGGGGAGGCTGATCTGTTAGTGGATGTGGGCACTGGGACTCAGTATATGTTGTCCCTGGAGTCAGCAGAGTTTTATGCTGAGCTATCCCACAGTCAGAGGTCTGAGCTGATAGGGGTGCTAAGCAAGGTCAAAGAAGTCTTCACAGGGAAGCCTGGGAGGATGCACTTAGCGACTCACCATGTGGACCCTGGTACTATTCCCCTGGTAAGGCAGTCTACATACCAGGTGTCATAGAAAAAAAGGAGAACTGTATCGAATCCGGGTGAAGCAATAAAGGTTCTTTATTTGCCAGATGCAACGTTTCACCAATACAGGTCTTTGTCAAGCATACAACATAGTGGTAATGGCAGCCTTAAATAGGAAGTGGATATCAAATCCACCAATCACCATCAATAGGCCGTCCCATGTAAAAAACATTACAGGTATATAAAAACACATATTTATAGTATACAGCTTAATACAAACAACATTGATCACTTTATGTAATTAAACAAACATCAAAATATTACTAGGATAATATCCTTATAAACAAGCACCAATGGAAAGAAAAGCATCGGGGTAGTCAGGGAGATGATAGAACCAATCATGCAGCATATACATGTAAACACTTGCAGATAACCAATAGATGTGCTTAGCGGTTTTGCGCCCAAAAGAATGTTTATATCAATCTCCCAATAGGATTGCCTATCTCAAAATGATGCACTAGTCGTGTGTCTTACTCACCACCATAGGTGATCATCATCTGCAGGGTCAGCCCAGTATAAGAACGTCATGGCCATAAAGTGAAAGAAGAGGACGTTAACTGGCAGGCATACTGCATATGACGTTACCTAGAAACCAGTCATGTGACTGATCCTGTGGCCACGCCCACGCAGCGATATGCCAGAACGTCAGAGAAGCAGCCTACAGGACGTTCCTGGGAAATTCCCAGTTCTGTTGCTAAGCGACAATAGAAAAGCTATGTGTGCACATGAAAGGCAGTGCGTTACTCTGACGCTACTAATGTGAGAAGTGTCATATCCATGACACTATACCAGCTTTCAGCGCTAGCTCAAAACCTGTCACCATTAAAAATCACTAAAGGGAGATCATTAATGAAAAATATGTATTAAACACACCTAGAAAATATATATAAACCAGGTAAGAATATATATAAAATTGTAACTACTCATTCCACTAATAGCCCATACCCGATGTGTACAATATTCTAATCAGTGCAATGATGTCAGCAACAACTCTGAACAACATAAATCAAAAAAAAATTTTAATAAACAAAGGGCAAAGGGGAAAGAGAGCCCAGAAATGTTCGGGACATCCTGTCCCCTCAGTCCCATGTTCATCGAAAAACCAATGATCTAAGGAAAAAAGAAAAAAGAAAACATAAATAAATACTAAAATAATACCTAACTAAACAAATGAAATACAAAGACAAATCATATAAAGCAAAAAGACAAATTCAGGGAACACATATCTGTAAATTATAATCTATATTGAGACCTCTTGGTTGTAAGGTACCTAATGTCGAGATCCATTTTAATTCCTTCTGCTTGAGTAGTCTAGTTCTATCCCCACCCCGTCTCTGTAACGGAACACTATCAATCACACGAAATCTAAGTTGACTGATAAGGTGGTTGTACTCGCAGAAATGTTTAGGAACTGGTAATTCTATTGCTTTCGTTCTAATGGTACTCTTATGTTTCCCAATACGTGCCCTGACCTCTTGTGTCGTTTCCCCAATGTACGCTAAGCCACAAGGACATAAGATCATATATATGACAAAGCTAGACATGCATGTGTATCTCTCCTTAAGCCATATCTTTTTACCCGTATGAGGATGATAGAAAAAGTCCCCCTTGATCATATTGTTGCAAGAAGCACAGCCTAGGCATGGGAAATTACCCATCCTAGGTGGAGACAATGTTGTCTGAATAGAAAGTTTGTTGGGTCCAACGTCTGATTTGACAAGCTTATCTCTAAAGTTACGGCCACGTCTGTATGATAACAATGGGGGTGTAAAAAATTCAGGCATATTCGGTAATCCCTGTTGTAGAAGATGCCAATGTTTCCTCAACACAGAGCTCACTCTACCACTTGCTGTAGAAAAGGTGGAGACAAAGGGAATACGTTTATTCTTTTCTTTCAATCTCTTATGTCTTAAGTCCTGACAAGTCAAATCCTTAGCCTTATTAGCATGTGAGATGACACCCTCAATGGGATAACCCCTGTTAATAAATTTATGGCACATCTCATCTATTCTAGGAGATAATATCCGGTCATCCGACACAATCCTCCGTACCCTGACCATTTGGCTCCACGGTAATGACTCAACCATCCTCCTCGGACGATGGCTATCATAGTGGAGCATACTATTCTTGTCAGTTTGTTTAACAAACAAATCAGTTTTGAGTACAGTACCTTCTTTATAAACCATAGTGTCCAGAAACTGCACACATTCTAAAGAGTGTGTTAGAGTGAATTTTAATTCCGGATATATGTCATTCAGACCCACATGAAACCTATTAAGGTCACAGAGGTCTCCATCCCACACCATAAAGATGTCGTCGATGTAGCGCCACCAGGCCCGGACATGGGGCCAGAAAATCAGAACTGTACACGTACCTGTCCTCGAGCACCGCCATGTAGATGTTGGCATAGGTGGGGGCCACATTGGACCCCATGGCGGTGCCTCTCAACTGAAGGTAGTAATCATCCCCATAGAGAAAAAAATTTCTCCTGAGGATGAACTCCAACAGTGTGAGGACAAGACGTGCACAGTCAGGCTCCATGTCCGAGCCCGATAGCGCCACATCGACGGCATCCAGACCCTTAGTATGTTCGATGGATGTGTACAACGAGACTACATCAAATGAAACAAGCCAAGTATTGGCTGAAATAGTCAAGCCCTTAATTTTATCCAAAAAGTCACCAGTATCCTTAATGTAAGATCTAGCTGAACAAGCAAACCTACACAATACTTTATCCAAGAATATGGCCACCTTGTTAAACATAGACCCTCTACCTGACACTATAGGACGACCCGGAGGATTCCTCAAATCTTTGTGTATTTTAGGTAGTGTGTATAAAATCGGTCTAACCGGTGACTCTACAATTAAGAACTCAGCCAACTTCTGATCAATGAGTCCATTGCGAAAAGACTCATCGACCAGAAGTTTGAGTTCTCGCTGATAACCTATCGTGGGATCCCCCATCAATTTACGATATACCTCATTGTCAGATAACTGTCTTAACACCTCAGTCTTGTATTGAACTGTGTCCATAACAACCACTGCTCTGCCTTTATCTGCTGGTTTTATAGTTATAGCAGGGTTATTAGACAAGTCAAACAAGGCTTTCTTTTCATTAGGGGACAAATTACATTTTTCACGGTATTTAAAGTCCTTCTTGAGTTTTTCAAAGTCTTTCTCGACTAGTTGAATATATGATTCAACAAAATGGTTAATAACCGGTGGTTGAAATGTGCTTGTAATGTATGTGGTACAGTTCATATAGCGTCTTGTGCTTGGGTGCGATGAAAATACTTGAGACACAGGTTGATAAAGAAAGTCTTGTATTGCTTCATACAAATTGGCAAAAATAAACACACAGGTTGCAAACACAGAAGCAGGAGACACAGCAGGCCAGAGTAATCTAAGCTCAGCAATAACTCTCCACAACAGATTCAGATCTTCTTCTCTGTTACCGCAAGTCCATGCAAACGTGAGGCTCTCAAGAGCAGAGTTCAGAGTCCACAAGTGCTTCAGAGTTCCTCAGAAGGAATGGCTGGAATACAAGGTCCAAGGCTTCAGGAGTCAGAACACAGGTTCACTGCAGGCTAGATTCTGAAGCACTGATTACTCAGCTGTGGCTGTTTAAGAAGCAAACGGAGAGAATCAGGGCGGGAACATGCAAGCTGGAAAACTCCATTTTGACTGAGGGCAAGATAGCTGCAGCAAAACAGAAAGCAAAATGGCAGACGAACAAACTGAGTTTCAGAAACAGATACACAGAACCTTACATTACTCCCCCTTAGGGACAACCTCCGGATGACCTCAGACCAGGCTTGTGTGGGTACCTCTGATGAAACTGACGGAGCAAGCGAGGAGCATTAACGTTATTGACTGGCTCCCATGAGTTGTCCTCCACTGGGTAGCCCTGCCATTTAATCAGATATTGTAACTGATTTCTATACAACCTGGAATCTAAAATCCTTTCCACCACAAATTCTTCCTGACCATCGACTAGCACTGGGTCAGGGCAAGGAGAAGAACGTCCAGGAAACGTATTGGGTGTCGCAGCCTTTAGTAGGGATACATGAAAGACAGGGTGGATTCTCATAGTTCTGGGCAATTGAAGACGACAAGCAACGGCACTTATAATCTTACTGATTTTATAGGGTCCAATGTACTTATGTCCCAACTTAGACGATGGAATCCTTAACTTAAGATTTCTGGTTGACAGCCAGACCAGGTCTCCTACCTTAAAAGCTGGTGCAGGTTTACGAAATTTATCTGCTGCCTTCTTGTACCTTTCCTGAGCCGATTCCAGATTCTCCTTTAGAAGATCCATATTCTTCTGTAAAGTCGTGACTCTTTCAGCCACTGCTGGCAAAGGCGTCTCTATGGGAAATCGTGGTAGAATGTTAGGATGATAACCTAGATTAGAGTAAAAAGGAGACTGTTTAGTGGAGGCACTCTGAGAGTTGTTGTAAGAGAACTCAGCCAATGGAAGTAGATCCACCCAATCATCCTGTAGGTGGCAGATAAAGCAGCGGAGATACTGCTCCAGGGTTTGATTGGTTCGTTCGGTTTGTCCATTAGTCTGGGGATGAAAAGCAGAAGAAAGGTTTACTTTAATGTCCAATGCTGCACAGAAATTTTGCCAAAACCTAGAAGTGAATTGCACCCCTCGATCCGAAATAACCTCATCCGGTACTCCATGTAAACGAAACACATCTTTAATCATCAAATCTGATGTCTGTTTTGCAGTGGGTAAGCCGACACAAGGGATAAAATGAGCTGCCTTTGTTAAACGGTCAACCACCACTAGAATAGTGTTCTTCCCTTGAGAGGTTGGTAATTCCACAATGAAGTCCATAGAAATGGATCCCCACGGGCGGGACGGGGTGGGAAGAGGCTGTAACAGACCAGTTGGTGAAGAGCGAGGTGTTTTGCATCTTGCACAAACCTCACACGAAGTGACATAGTCCAAAACATCCTTCCTACAAGTGGGCCACCAAAAGAAACGAGAAAGAAATTCCTGTGTCTTTAGAATTCCTCTATGCCCGGCTATTTTGGAATCGTGAATGAGTTGCAATACTCTCAATCTGACTGTTTCAGGTATATACAGACGTTGTCCCAGAATCCACACACCATTCTTAAAGACAAGACTTACGTCCCTTGGGGGTTGAGCCAAAAAAGAATCCGCATGGTATGCTTCCTTGATGTCTTTAATTAGGTCTTGATGATGAATCACTCCTAGGAATCTAGAGTCAGGAAGAATAGTCTTAGGAGGAGTAATTGGACGTGTCTCTGCTGAGTAAATCCTAGAGAGTGCATCAGCCTTTCCATTGCGCGATCCTGGTCTATAAGAAATAATAAAATTAAATTGGTTTAAGAAAAGATTCCAGCGAGCCTGGCGAGGAGTCAGGCACTTAGCCGACCTGATAAACTCAAGATTACGATGGTCTGTCAGAACGACTATTTGCTGTGCAGCTCCTTGAAGAAGGTGTCTCCATTCTTTGAAGGCGGCAATAATGGCCAACAACTCTCTATTGCCCACATCGTAGTTCTTCTCAGCCGAAGACAACTGCTGGGAAAAGAAGGCACAGGGATGCAAGACATTCTTCTCACCTGTTCTCTGAGAGAGTATAGCTCCCACGGCACAGTCTGAAGCATCCACCTCTATTATGAAGGCAAGCTCTGGGTTGGGATGTACTAGGATAGGTGCAGTGGTAAATTTATCTTTTAGACGGGAAAATGCTTCCTGGGCTTGGGGAGTCCAGGAGAACTTAGACTCTTTCCGGGTAAGTTGGGTGATAGGTGACACTACCTCAGAGAAATTTCTAATGAAACGTCTATAGAAGTTTGCAAACCCGATGAAGCGCTGTACCTCCTTCACATTTCTAGGACTTGGCCAATCATTGATGGCTTGGGTTTTACTTCCATCCATACTAATTCCTTGTGTAGACAGTACATACCCCAGAAATTGAATTTCGGTCTTATGGAATTCACACTTTTCAAGCTTGATGTAAAGATGATTTTGTCTTAGACGTTCCAAGACCATTCTCACATGTCCATGATGTTCCTCTGTGGAGTTAGAAAAAATTAAAATATCATCCAAATAAATTACCACGAATGTATCTAGGAGATCCCTGAAGATGTCATTCACCAAGTGTTGGAAAGTGGCTGGGGCGGTACTCAGACCAAAAGGCATAACCAGATATTCAAAGTGTCCATAGCGTGACCTGAATGCAGTCTTCCATTCATCCCCAGGTCTAATACGGACTAAGTTATAGGCCCCACGAAGATCTAGTTTAGAAAAAATTTTGGCATGTCGCACTCTCTCCAATAACTCAGGGATTAAAGGCAATGGATAACGGTTTCTAATAGTAACCTTATTGAGTTCCCTATAGTCTACGCATGGTCTCAGGGATCCATCTTTCTTCTTTACAAAGAATATGGGTGCCCCTGCAGGAGATGAAGAGGGGCGAATGAAGCCCTTGGCTAGATTTTCGTCTATGTACTCTTTTAAAGCCTTCAGCTCGGGCCCCGCCAGGGGGTAGATCTTACCAAAAGGTATCTCTGCTCCAGGCAATAATTCAATTGGACAATCATATGGACGGTGAGGAGGAAGCTGGTCAGCGTTCTTCTTGTCACATAAATCCACATAGTCCTGGTATACAGCTGGTAGTTCAGGGACTGACATGGTTCCTTTAGGAACAGAGCAAGCTGAAATTTTTGGACTCATCTGTTTCTCTGGAAAGTGTAATTCCTTGGTCTCCCAGTTAATGGTAGGATTCTGAGCCTGCAGCCATGGTAGCCCTAGAATAATGGGAAAGTGAGGAGAAGAGATAAGCATAAAGGACAGTTTCTCTTGATGATCTTTACCCATAAGAACCTTTAAAGGCTCTGTTTCCTGATCCACTGGTCCAGAGGTCAGCAGGGAACCATCCACAGTTTCCATCTGTACTGGAGCAGCCTTCTTCACTGAACGTATTCCCTGTTTTAGAGCAAAGGAGACATCCATAAAATTTCCACTTGCACCTGAGTCGATCATAGCAGAGCTAGACACCAGGCTGAGTCAACCCAGAGTTTGATGGAAAGAAAACAGTGAGAATTGTTTTTCTTACAACTCAGCTGGGACACCGCTGAGGAAACTTGAAAGATGGCAGCATTTACACAGTCAACGTCCTCAGAGGTAACGGAGTTTAAGTCCGAGAAATCAAGATCTGTTGCTGCAGCTCTCTCTGGAGCCTGAGGCTCGGACCTGACAGATCCCCTCTCGCAACACTCACAATGAATGAGTGCTGCAGTAGTCTTGCGAGAACGGCTGGGACAGTTAATAATAAAGTGCCCTGACTTACCACAATAAAAACATAGATTCTCCTTAAAACGATGTTCCTTGCGTGCATCACTAACCCGTCGTAGTAAAGAGTCTACCTGCATGGGTTCAGGTTCAGGTTCCCGTGTAATCCTATTCAAAGGTTCCTTAGCTGGAGAGGAAGGTAGGAAAAGGTTAGTACGATTGCTTTCGAACCATCTCTCTTGCCTGCGTTCAGTTAAACGAGTATCAATACGGATGCAGTAGTTAATAAAGTCACCTAACGCAGTGGGAGGGTCGGCACGAGCAAGTTCATCCTTAATTAGTGGGGATAACCCCTTTCGAAAAATAGATTTTTTGGCGGAATTGTCCCAGGTGGTATCAAGGGCCCATCTCCTGAAATCCAAGGCATATTCAGCTACCGAGTGCTTACCTTGGCGCAAAGCTAACATGGCTGCTTCAGCTGTTGCACCTCGATTGGGGTCATCAAACACCTGCCCCATGGCTGAAATAAAATCATCAAGGTGATTCAAACAATCATCCTCAGTCTCAATCAGAGGGTTTGCCCATATCAAAGCCTTGTTGGTAAGCAACATAATTATAGTAAGCACCTTAGATCGTTCAGTAGGAAATTGTGAAGCATGTGCAGAAAAAAAAAGATTGCATTGATTAACAAATCCCCTGAATTTTTCACGTTCACCACCAAAACGAAAAGGGGGCAACTTGGGAATCCCAGAACTCGGGGCCACGGCAGGAGCCTGGACTCGCCCCTCCAGAACCTCAATCCTGGCTCGCAAATCCTGGGTAGTCTGTCCAACCACTTGCAAATTGTGATTATTTAGGTCCTGAAGATTTGTAAAACGGGTCTTTATTCTGCAAATCTGCAAGGATATTATCAGTCACTCCGCAAAGTTCCTTTATACGGGCCTCCATTTTCCAGATCTTTTAAGACAGGATACTGGAAGAAGAGGAGAGAAAAAAAAACAATAGTGTTCACCTGTGGCAACACTGAAGAAAGAAAAAACTTTAAGGGAACTGCTCACCTGGAATGGTTGTGAGAAGTCACAACCACTATCATCACAGAAAGCTTTCAACCAGACATCTGATATCCAGAGTTTCAGCAGACAAAAAGAGAAGAGAAAAAAAAAACAAAACAATAGTGTTTACCTGTGATAACACTGCAGAAAAAAAAACTTAAGGGAATTGCTCACCTGGAATGGTTGTGAGAAGTCACAACCACTGTCATCACAGAAAGTACAACCGGACATCCGATATCCACAGTACAGCAGACAAGCCTTTCCAGACCCAGCAGACACTAACGTTTGGCTTCAGAATCTTGTAATGTATGTGGTACAGTTCATATAGCGTCTTGTGCTTGGGTGCGATGAAAATACTTGAGACACAGGTTGATAAAGAAAGTCTTGTATTGCTTCATACAAATTGGCAAAAATAAACACAGGTTGCAAACACAGAAGCAGGAGACACAGCAGGCCAGAGTAATCTAAGCTCAGCAATAACTCTCCACAACAGATTCAGATCTTCTTCTCTGTTACCGCAAGTCCATGCAAACGTGAGGCTCTCAAGAGCAGAGTTCAGAGTCCACAAGTGCTTCAGAGTTCCTCAGAAGGAATGGCTGGAATACAAGGTCCAAGGCTTCAGGAGTCAGAACACAGGTTCACTGCAGGCTAGATTCTGAAGCACTGATTACTCAGCTGTGGCTGTTTAAGAAGCAAACGGAGAGAATCAGGGCGGGAACATGCAAGCTGGAAAACTCCATTTTGACTGAGGGCAAGATAGCTGCAGCAAAACAGAAAGCAAAATGGCAGACGAACAAACTGAGTTTCAGAAACAGATACACAGAACCTTACAGTGCTTTTATTATATAAGCCTAACGATTGTAACATAAATTTAGCCCCTTGGGTGTCACTCAGATCCTTATTGACAGTACTCTTATCAGAAAAATATACAGCTAGTCGTAGTCGCCTAAAGAAGGCAAACAAATCAACTTCCAAGTCAAACCAGTTAGGTAAATTAGTCGGGCAGAATGACAAGCCCCTCTCCAATACACTCCTTTCAATATTTGATAGTGTAATTGAGGATATATTTACCACTAGGGATAGATCATCTAATTGTCCCTCTGTTTGTCCTCCAAGTTCCTGGATCTCGTGGTGGTATTGCGTGTTTGTCTCTGTTCCTGTGGAATCTTCTTTGATGAGATATTTCCTGTATTTCCGGTGTTTCCTGCCACCCCTGCGTTTCCTTTTCTTGTGTTGTCCTTGATAGCCTGTTCTTTGGCTAAAAAAGGGAAGAGGTTGAGGCACTGGTACAGGACTCATCTGTGGATTCTGACTCCGCTGTGTTGAAACCAAACTTCCGGATTCTATCTGGAACTCTCCTTTTCCTTCTTGATTGCCCATTCCGATTTCTCACATGTTTACCCGGTGCATTACCAGCTTGCCATGAAAAGATACGTCCGGTTTTGTAATCTTCCAGATCACGGAACCATTTAGTTTGTTTGGTTCCCTCCAAGTCCTTACGAAATTTCAAAAGATTGTCCTCCAATAGGGTCTTGAAGGAGTTAAACTCCTGTGCTGTCAGCAGCGTGGTTAATTGTTGTTCTACATCTTTAACATTTTTATCAATAGTCTCCATCTCTTTATGTAAAAATTCAATGTTGAGAAGCATTAAATCAAAACAGTATTTATTTGTGATGGCTTCAAATCTGGTACAGAACTGCATATTATCAGACATCAGGGTAGGTCGCAGATGTGGTCTCAGTCCACGTGGTACCCTACGTACCTTATAGTACTCAGCCAATGTTGTAGCATGCAATTCAAGAGAGATACATCTTCTTCTCTCATTCTCATAGCGCATCTTTAACATATCACCTGTGGGTTTGCTTAAAAACGATGAGTCAGTCAAAGTGCCCGCAATAATCCGTCTTGCATCCTCATCCGTGTATGAGAACATGGTGGCAACATCCAGTTCACCCACATCTGGATAATTAATTTCAGTCATATTCGTCCGGTGCACGCCAGCCCAGGTCAACAATTCAGTCCACACAAAAAGAGAAAAGCTGACAGCACTCAGACATTAAGATGCACGTTCAAATGCCATCTGACCCAACAGGATGGACAAGTACATACCATAGAAAAAAAGGAGAACAGCATCGAATCCGGGTGAAGCAATAAAGGTTCTTTATTTGCCAGATGCAACGTTTCAACCAATACAGGTCTTTGTCAAGCATACAACATAGTGGTAATGGCAGCCTTAAATAGGAAGTGGATATCAAATCCACCAATCACCATCAATAGGCCGTCCCATGTAAAACACATTACAGGTATATAAAAACACATATTTATAGTATACAGCTTAATACAAACAACATTGATCACTTTATGTAATTAAACAAACATCAAAATATTACTAGGATAATATCCTTATAAACAAGCACCAATGGAAAGAAAAGCATCGGGGTAGTCAGGGAGATGATAGAACCAATCATGCAGCATATACATGTAAACACTTGCAGATAACCAATAGATGTGCTTAGCGGTTTTGCGCCCAAAAGAATGTTTATATCAATCTCCCAATAGGATTGCCTATCTCAAAATGATGCACTAGTCAGTGTGTCTTACTCACCACCATAGGTGATCATCATCTGCAGGGTCAGCCCAGTATAAGAACGTCATGGCCATAAAGTGAAAGAAGAGGACGTTAACTGGCAGGCATACTGCATATGACGTTACCTAGAAACCAGTCATGTGACTGATCCTGTGGCCACGCCCACGCAGCGATATGCCAGAACGTCAGAGAAGCAGCCTACAGGACGTTCCTGGGAAACTCCCAGTTCTGTTGCTAAGCGACAATAGAAAAGCTATGTGTGCACATGAAAGGCAGTGCGTTACTCTGACGCTACTAATGTGAGAAGTGTCATATCCATGACACTATACCAGCTTTCAGCGCTAGCTCAAAACCTGTCACCATTAAAAATCACTAAAGGGAGATCATTAATGAAAAATATGTATTAAACACACCTAGAAAATATATATAAACCAGGTAAGAATATATATAAAATTGTAACTACTCATTCCACTAATAGCCCATACCCGATGTGTACAATATTCTAATCAGTGCAATGATGTCAGCAACAACTCTGAACAACATAAATCCAAAAAAAAATTTTAATAAACAAAGGGCAAAGGGGAAAGAGAGCCCAGAAATGTTCGGGACATCCTGTCCCCTCCGTCCCATGTTCATCGAAAAACCAATGATCTAAGGAAAAAAGAAAAAAGAAAACATAAATAAATACTAAAATAATACCTAACTAAACAAATGAAATACAAAGACAAATCATATAAAGCAAAAAGACAAATTCAGGGAACACATATCTGTAAATTATAATCTATATTGAGACCTCTTGGTTGTAAGGTACCTAATGTCGAGATCCATTTTAATTCCTTCTGCTTGAGTAGTGGATGTGCTTTCTCAAAAAAGGGACTCCACACAAGAGGTCAGGGCACGTATTGGGAAACATAAGAGTACCATTAGAACGAAAGCAATAGAATTACCGGTTCCTAAACATTTCTGCGAGTACAACCACCTTATCAGTCAACTTAGATTTCGTGTGATTGATAGTGTTCCGTTACAGAGACGGGGTGGGGATAGAACTAGACTACTCAAGCAGAAGGAATTAAAATGGATCTCGACATTAGGTACCTTACAACCAAGAGGTCTCAATATAGATTATAATTTACAGATATGTGTTCCCTGAATTTGTCTTTTTGCTTTATATGATTTGTCTTTGTATTTCATTTGTTTAGTTAGGTATTATTTTAGTATTTATTTATGTTTTCTTTTTTCTTTTTTCCTTAGATCATTGGTTTTTCGATGAACATGGGACGGAGGGGACAGGATGTCCCGAACATTTCTGGGCTCTCTTTCCCCTTTGCCCTT
Organism: Oophaga sylvatica; assembly: GCA_033576555.1. Lineage (NCBI taxonomy): Eukaryota > Metazoa > Chordata > Amphibia > Anura > Dendrobatidae > Oophaga > Oophaga sylvatica. Next base: position 101,507,092 of record JARQOD010000010.1, read on the forward strand.
TGTTTATTAAATTTTTTTTTTGATTTATGTTGTTCAGAGTTGTTGCTGACATCATTGCACTGATTAGAATATTGTACACATCGGGTATGGGCTATTAGTGGAATGAGGTAGTTACAATTTTATATATATTCTTACCTGGTTTATATATATTTTCTAGGTGTGTTTAATACATATTTTTCATTAATGATCTCCCTTTAGTGATTTTCAATGGTGACAGGTTTTGAGCTAGCGCTGAAAGCTGGTATAGTGTCATGGATATGACACTTCTCACATTAGTAGCGTCAGAGTAACGCACTGCCTTTCATGTGCACACATAGCTTTTCTATTGTCGCTTAGCAACAGAACTGGGAATTTCCCAGGAACGTCCTGTAGGCTGCTTCTCTGACGTTCTGGCATATCGCTGCGTGGGCGTGGCCACAGGATCAGTCACATGACTGGTTTCTAGGTAACGTCATATGCAGTATGCCTGCCAGTTAACGTCCTCTTCTTTCACTTTATGGCCATGACGTTCTTATACTGGGCTGACCCTGCAGATGATGATCACCTATGGTGGTGAGTAAGACACACAGACTAGTGCATCATTTTGAGATAGGCAATCCTATTGGGAGATTGATATAAACATTCTTTTGGGCGCAAAACCGCTAAGCACATCTATTGGTTATCTGCAAGTGTTTACATGTATATGCTGCATGATTGGTTCTATCATCTCCCTGACTACCCCGATGCTTTTCTTTCCATTGGTGCTTGTTTATAAGGATATTATCCTAGTAATATTTTGATGTTTGTTTAATTACATAAAGTGATCAATGTTGTTTGTATTAAGCTGTATACTATAAATATGTGTTTTTATATACCTGTAATGTTTTTTACATGGGACGGCCTATTGATGGTGATTGGTGGATTTGATATCCACTTCCTATTTAAGGCTGCCATTACCACTATGTTGTATGCTTGACAAAGACCTGTATTGGTTGAAACGTTGCATCTGGCAAATAAAGAACCTTTATTGCTTCACCCGGATTCGATGCTGTTCTCCTTTTTTTCTATGGTATGTACTTGTCCATCCTGCTGGGTCAGATGGCATTTGAACGTGCATCTTAATGTCTGAGTGCTGTCAGCTTTTCTCTTTTTGTGTGGACTGAATTACATACCAGGTGTCAGCAGAGGTAAAGGCATACATGAAGGAGCAGGTAGAGTAGATGCTAAACCTCAAGGTAATACAAAAATCCCAGAGTGCCTGGGTCTCACCTGTGGTTCTTGTCCCAAAAAGGACCGAACTACCAGGTTCTGTGTAGATTATTATAGGAAATTAAATCTAATTACTACATGTGAGGTCTACCCCATGCCGAGGATAGATGAGCTGTTAGAGCAGCTAGCTAATGGATTGTACCTCACTATCATGGACATAAGTAGGGGATATTGGCAGATACCCCTGACCAAAGAAGCTCAGGAGAGTCCTTATAATGCCATTCAGGCTGTTTGCGTTTCTGGTGATGCCATTTGGTATAAAAATGCCCCTGCCACCTCCCATAGGTTGGTTAATCACTTATTGGAAGGATTTGATGGTTTTGCCATTGCTTATCTCGCCAAGGCGGGGCGGAACCAGATACGCGCTCGGGAGCTGACCGGTAAGTCAACCCCCATGCACATTCATAAGGAGGGAGGTGTAGTAGAAATATGTATTTGTAGGCGATGTTTGACCGGCAGTTAACTAGCATCTGTTTGTAGGCTGCAAGTCTTGCAAAGGTGATAAACATATATTATCCTGAGAAAAGGCAGTTTTCCTGGCCTCATACACCCAGGGGGCCTTCCTGGGAAGACACAGAATTGGAACTATTTCACACCTCTGATGCCTTTTGAAGGGAGATACCAAATTGCAGCCTGATAATTGCTATTTACTATGAGAAAGAAAGGTTACTCAAAGAGTGTTTAGAGAAAAAAATATGTATTCATTGGTAAAGTAGCCATGGTCCAGTCACAAACTAGGAATTAGAATATTAACATGGGAGGCTTGTCTAGAAATCTGATCTCCAGGGTAAATCTATAAATTACCGTAGGCCTTACACAAAGAAAGTTGGTTCACAGATTGAGGAACAGCCAAGCTGATGTGATCCAGTTCATATTCATACCCCCTTCAGGGAGCAGAATACCAGACTGCAAAGGTTAGAAATTTCTGTAAGTTTCTCCCCTTTTATTTTATCACTGTTTTGCATATTGGTATATCACTTTTTATTTGCATATTTTTTTATATCCATTTATTGTAAGCACTGTACCTTTTCTATTAAACCTTAAAACTTTGATAAGTTTGAACCTTTTATGCTCTAAAAGGATACATTTCCTTAGAGTTTGTGATCCTGGTTATTTGCAGACAGTAGCAGTAGTACTTCTGGGACTCATCTCCCGTATGTTCAGTGAGTGGTGTCAGCGTATATAAAGCAGGGTGCATGGTCTGTGTCGGGGTGTGGTTTATGCTCCCATTACAGCATAGGACAGAGGTTGAATGCTGGACTGAGTGAGAGGAGATAGATTAACCCTTGCAGGCGCGACTCCAAGCTATGTGCTGAGAAGCGGATATGTGACACTTTTGTATTCCATTTTTTTGTAAATTTGTAGACTGGTAGGTTAATCAGGCTTTTTGGAACGTTTTAGACTAGATATCAACTCTCTAGGGTCTATATGATGAATTTTGAACAATTTGGTCCATTGGTTTCCCTGTTAAAAAAAATATTTTCTTTTGCATTCTGTATTTTTGTGAATATGATGAGAACGGTAGATCCTAGAGACCTGAAAACTGGTGTAAATTGTTCCAAAGTTCCTGATTGGCATGTGTAACAACTTAGGGCAAATTGGTCCAGTTGCTTGGTTTTAAATTAATGCTTGCTTTTGTGTTCAGGTTTTTTTTTGGTGAGTATCTCGAGAACTGTAGGTCTAGAAAACTAAAACTTGGATTAAGCCTGTTGAAGTGTTTGATTTACCTATGTGTCAAATTTTGGCCAAATTGGTCCACTCGCTTGGTCATAAATTATTTGCTTTCATATTCCATTTTTTGGCAAATATGTCAAGAAGTGTAGGTCCTAGAGGGCTGAAACCTGAAGTAAAAACTTCCGAAGCTCATGATTTTCCTATATGCCAAGTGTGATGCCAATTGGTCTATTTGTTTGGATGAAAATAAATATTTGCTTTTCCGTTGTATTAGGAAAGTTTAAACCAGGTCTAAAATTTAATTAATATTTTTTCTGTGTTCTGTTTTTTGGTGACTACGGTATCTTGAGAACACTTTTTAGAGAATTCAGGGAATATGTCAATAACAATGGGTTTTAGAGAGCTAAAACATGGTGTGATACCTTCTGAAATTCCTCACTTACCTATTTGGCAAATTTGGAGCAGATTGGTCAAGTTGTTTGGCTGTAAATTAATATCTGCGTTTCTATTGCTGTATTTTTTGTGAATATCACGAATAGAGAGCTTAAACATGGTGCAAAACCTTCTGAAATTCCTAATTTACCTATGTGGCAAATTTGGGTTAGATCTGTCCAGTCATTTGGTCGTAAATTAATTGCATTTGAGTTCCTTTTTATGGTGAAACTCTTAAGAATGGTAGGTGCAAGGGAGCTGAAACCCAATGTAAACCTTCCGAAGTTGGCTGTAACTTGATAATTGCTTTCTTATAAAGTTTTCTTTTTCTGACTATCTCAAGAACAATAGATCCTAGAGTGCAGAAACTAGGTCTAGAACCATCAGAAGAGCCTGATTTTACCTGTGTGCCAGATTTGGTGCAGATTTGTCTATTTGTTTGGCCATGCATAATAACGAATCACGATACATAAGATAATGGACAGCAGACAGCAGAACTTCATTTTTATTAAGATAATAGAGATATTGTATATACCATATAAAATATAACAATTCTCAATCCGCATTCTTAATAAGACATATGTAATCAATTTGTTGTCATATGTTATTTATTACTGATATAATTTGATTTTTGAGACTTTTTTTAATGCCTAGATAATTGTATCTAATGTAATAGCTTCCTTCTGTGGGCAATGACGCAATATATAGTTAAGACATGAATAGTAGAGGTTTCAAGTGTATCATGTATGAAGTAGTTCAAGGATACTGTATGAAGTTTATATCTGTTCACCACTGTTTATATATTAAACCCCAGCAACTTAATTGGATATAGATTTTTGATTTTGTTCCAAAAGTTGAGCAATTCTTAGGTAATCCTAGGAACTATTTTTTTGTACTATATCCAATAGATGGGGCTCGTTCTTATTATTTTAGCATAATGGATACTTTAATGTCCTAAAATTGATTGTAGATGAACAATAAAGTTGTTGTCTTATATAAGGATACTTCTTTTCCATATGCCTTACTAGAGCACTTGGACCTTTGAGAAGAGAATTCCCCACTCACTAGCCCACTCTTTAATGGTGCTTTCACATTGCGTTTAGTTACACGTTCATGGGTCCCATTGGGACTTGCGCCAACTGTGCCATAGACTTATAATGGTTCCGGCAGAGTGAACTTGTGCTCTGACATGCATAATTTTTCGGGCATGTACACCTACTGGATGCGGACGCTCAGACATAGACTGCATCTGGGTGTCCTCCTCCAGTAGGTGCATACGCCCAAAAATGATGCATGGCAGAGAACACATTCTCAAACTTACATTCTGCGGCGCATACTTCCAAATCTTGTTTTGCGGGGTTTCCAACGCAAGCCCCAATGGGACCAACGAACATGTAACTAAACACCATGTGACAGCACCCTAACAGAATACAAAATTACTTTGTTAGAGTTACTGTTTTCACAAGTTTTAGTCTATGCCCATTTGCTTTTTTTTACTGTTTGCACTTATCTTTTATCTAATTTCACACTTACCATATTTTCCGGTGTATAAGATGACTTTTTAACCCCAGAAAATCCTCTGGAAAGTCGGGGGTCGTCTTAAACGCCGGGTATCGTCCTATAGGGCGGTGCGAAGGAGTGGTCCCAATGACGAGGTGAGGGGGGCGTCAAACAGGGAAGGTGTATATGAAGTACCATATCCCTATTACCTCCTTGCGGTGCTCTGTGCGGCTGTCTGTGCTTGGAGGGGCGGCAGCGGCTCTTGATCAGCATTGAGGGCTTGGTCGGCGGCTCCTTATGCAGCGTGGGGGGCTCTGCCGGCATTTCCTCACAGCCCGGAGGCCACCGCAGCTCCATTGCTGCGATGCGGTGGTCTCCGGCAAAATGGCCACTGGTGCTCAGATTAAGATCTCGTCCCGAGATCTCGGGAGACGAGATCTCATTGCCGAGATCTGTATTTGAGCATGCGCCGCCCACCAGCGGCCATTTTGCCGGAGGCCACCGCATCGCAGCCGTGGAGCTGCGGTGGCCTCCGGGCTCTGAGGAAATGACGGCAGAGCCCCCCATGCTGCATATGGAGCCGCCGGCCGAGCCCCCAATGCTGATCAAGAGCCGCCGGCCGAGTCCCCAATGCTGATCAAGAGCCGCCGCCGCCCCTCCAAGCACAGACAGCCGCACAGAGCACCGCAAGGAGGTAATAGGGATATGGTACTTCATATACACCTTCCCTGTGGGACGACCCCCTCACCTCGTCACTGGGACCACTATTCCGCAGTGCCCTATAAGACGACACTCGGCGTATAAGAAGACCCCCCCCACTTTTAAGAAGATTTTATATTTTGACTGGAAGAGTTGGGGGGTCGTCTTATTCGTCCAGTCTTTCTTATACGCCGGAAAATACGGTATATTCATGTCTAGTTTGCATGCTATATCCAACTATTATACTTCATTAGGCGATAATGATCTGGGATCTTTTGCCTAATTTGAGTTTCATTTTTGTGTTTTGATATAATGCCCCGTCTCTGTTCCCTATCCAAATTCCAAGAATAATAATGGTATTTACACCTTCACCCAGATATTTTTACTTTTTCATTTGCTTTCTAAATGCAAATTTAAAGGGGTACTCTGCGGTGATATAACTTTTTTGTACTGTCCCTGCCCTCATAAACTATAAAGATGAGATGCTCAGTACACTTTAATTATCTTTATAAGGCTATTTGCCCATGTTGCAGAAATGCTGCGGAATTGTCCGCAGCATTTCCACAACTCCCCGTCGCGGGTAAAACGCATGCGGAATTCGCATGCATTTTCCCACAAAACACAAGCGTTATGCAAGCGTTTTTAGCTCGCGGAATTCAAGCGCTTTTCCAAGCGATTAGAAGCATCGATTGGAAAAGTGATTGACAGGTTGGTCACACTTGTCAAGCATAGTGCTTGACAAGTGTGACCAAGTTTTTACTATTGATGCTGCCCATGCAGCATCAATAGTTAAAGATGGAATGTGAAAATAATAAAAAAAAATTTAAAATATGGATATACTCACCTGTCGATCTCCTCAGCGGCGTTCCCGGTCCTCAGCGACGCTGCTGGCAAGTTCCGTTCCCAGTGAGTCATTGCGAGAATGACCTCTGATGACGTGGCGGTCACTTGACCGCGACGTCACAAAGGTCATTTTGTCGCGAAGCACTCCTGGGAACAAAGCCGCCGCGTGCACTGCTGGGGACCGGGAGCACTCCGGGAGCCGACAGAGGGTAAGTATATCCCTATTTTTTATTTTAATTCTATTTTTAACAGGAATATGGTACCTAGGGCCTGGAGGAGAGTCTCCTCTCCTCCAGACCCTGGGTACCATCCGCACATGAAACGCTCACTTTACGTATGGTGAGCATGGCCACATGCATAAAGTGAGCGTTTCAATGCAATCCTATGTTGGCGGAATCGCCGCAATTCCGCAAAATTAATGAACATGCTGCGTTTCCGCTGCAGAAAAAAATGCAGCATGGGCACAGCAATTGCGGAATGTATTTAAAATTAATGGAATGCGTTTTGTAAGCGGATTTTAAGCATTAAGCAAAACCGCTGTGGAAACGCTTAAAAAAACGCAACTTGGGCACATAGCCTAAAGGCACTGTCACACTTAGCGATCACACCAGTGATCATGAGAACGACACGACCTGGCGAGATCGTTGGTGCGATTGCTATATGGTCGCTAGTTAGCTTCCAAACTCAAAGATCTCACCAGAGATCAGCGATCTGTATAACGACCTCTGTGGTGGTTGGTAAAACCTAGTCCTGCCTGCGACGCTGGTAAAGTCGTTCATAAAGGGTGTCACACTCAGCTATTCAGGCACACCAGCGGGACACCAACGACCAAAAAATGGCTCAGAACGTTCATGAGTGATCGGCGACATCGCAGCGGGGGCCACATCGCCACTACATGTCAACACACAGCTGCGTCGCTAAAGAGATCACTGCTGCGTCATAAAATCGCTGACGCTTTAGCGATCTCGTTAGTGATCTCGCTTAGTGTGACAGTACCTTAACACTTGTAATTGCCTTTGACAGCAGCTGCTCCTCACTGCTCCCCCTGCTGCCTGGGACCTTAACTCACACACCAGTGTTCACCTCCCGCTGTGAGTAGCAGCCAGCCTGAGAAGATGGGCTTGATCACACCCCAGTTCTATACAGAGAAGACGCTATCAGGAGTTTGGCTGATAACAGCATGGAACTGCACACTTCTGTAATGTCCCAGATGGAGGGGTCAGCAGTTCTGTGAAAAGCAGCTTCTGTCACAACAGTCCCCTAATAATGTCTGCAGTCTGAGGTGAGGTGTCGTGGTGCGAGCTTGGCCTACTCCCTGTTAGTTGCCCTGCAGTGAATTAGATATTATCCGGGGGCTGGCTACTGCTACTAAAACCCAGAATCAGGCCATGCCCCCTCACCTTGGACTGCAGACAGGAAGACATTATCAGGGGGCTGTTGTGACAGGAGCTACTCCTCACTACTCACCCCTCCCATATGGGACATTACAGGAGTGTGCAGCTCCATGCTGTTATCAGCCAGTCTCCTGATAATCGCTGTTTTTTTTAAGGGAATGGGGTGTGGCTACACCCCTTCTTCCCAGTCTGGCTGTTATAGTGGGGAGCTAAACACTGGTGTGTACGTAAGGTCCTAGTCGGGAGGCGGGAGCAGTGAAGTGCAGCTGCTGTAACACGCTAATATTGTACCTTTTTTGTATTATTGTAATGACACTCCCACGTGATAATAATCAGAAACTTGATCTGGCTGCAAACTGCATATCATGTTGTTTGATAATAAATTAAGGAATGAAGATTGCAGCATGGAACTTTGTGTTATTTTAGTAATTTTTCCATGTCAAAGGTGTCCATAATCATTACATGCAAATCCTAACCAAAATTGTGACATACAAACTGCTATTGCAACTATGCAGATTTCATCATAAATAATGAATTTAAGTTTAAAATGTTATTTACCTGGATAAGATACATTTAATTGACCAAGATGTCAAAGAATATCTATATTTTGGTATCTAAAAGGAATCAAAGCTTGTGATTGTATTTTCTACATTTTGTTTTTCAGGTGTTTGTCTTTATAATCGTAAAGATCTGCTTCAACGTCCGGCACATGTGGCAACCAAAACATTTCAAGCTCTCCGTATCTTTGTGAATGATGAACTGAATGAACTCCATGCAGGTCTCCAGGCAGCTCAGAAGATTCTGAGACCTGGAGGGAGACTTGTTGCCATTTCATTTCATTCCTTAGAAGATCGAATAGTTAAGAGATTTCTGTGTGGAATACCCATGGACGAAAAGCCAAATCTAAGTGCTAGGCATAGAATTAGACAAGGCAATAGGGAATTTACAGAAATAGATGATGATGATGATGATGAAGAGTTCCCAAATCCTCAACATAATCACCCGTGGAAAATTCTACAACGAAAGGTTCTTACACCTGAGTACCAGGATATTCTTGAAAATCCACGAGGAAGGTCTGCAAAACTCCGAGCTGCTGTAAAAATATATTAATATATATTTTGTTTGTTTCATTTTCTATAATCTTCACCAAAGAGGTTGTCCTAGATTAGGTTTTAAGTACAGGCTTGCAGACATTAAAAAACAACAAACACAGTTGTGCTCGCTCTCCCCAAGTCCAGCACTGCCTCTGTACAACTGCCCTAGTCTTTAGTGACAGGCTGCAGAGGCGATATCACGACTACAGTGAACCAATTATATGTTTCAGAGATGATGGTTGTGTAGACAAGTATAACCGAGTCCAATCATTGGCTGCAATGGTTACATAGTTATGACATCACTTCTGCAGTCTGTCAGCAAAGATCGGGGCAGCAGCAGAGAGGTAGTTTGAGTATAGCTGGGCTTAATATTGTCTTTGTAGGCAAGCCAGTACTGAACTAAAAATGAATCCCAGAATACCACCTTAAAATATTTTTTTAAATTTTATTGTTTTTTGTCAAAATTATGTGTTTAACATAGAATTTATTTAGTTTTGTACTTACTGCTCTTGAGAAATAAAGACATTGGTTACTTGCTTGTCTGAAGCTATCTCAACTAATTCATCTGTCAGTGCCATAGACTTTGACTTGAGCAGCAGTGTGCTTTCTTGGAGTGAAGTCAGTGGCGTTAAGGGGCTGACTGCCTTTGGATGGTTTCACAAAGCATATTTATGGAAAACACCATTCCAGTTTTTTGAGTCAAAGACAGAAGTTTATTAAAAAGACCTATAACATGTAAATAAAGGACTTATTAGTTTTGCTGGACACTATTCTGGATGTGGCTACAAAAATACATAACAAATTACATTTATTAAGCTGAGTTTGAAACCACCCTAAGAAGTTTTTTTTGTGTTAGCAGTAACCAGACAATAAGATAGAATTAATGTCGTGAAAATGGAAGTTATTCCACGCTTACTGGAGTAACGACAATCCAATAATGGAAGTGAGATGCAGGTTTATTGTCAATGTGTTTCAGAGTCACACTGGCTCCTTCAGGACTTCCATACAAAAGAACTGGGTGATGCATAGGTGTACTGTACATAGTTTAATGTACATCAGTGTCCAAATATCCAATAGATACCAACTCTTTGAAGCTTCAAAACTATCTGTTTGTTTTCCTGAAGAAGTTGTAATACTTCGAAATGCATAGAGAATAAACCACAGTGTCAATATCTTGATCTGACTCCTTGATCGGATGTACTCCAGAAGCATAGATCACCCACTATTCCCCTACTACTACCAGATTTGAAACTAATGATTTGTCATTAGCGTCAATTTCTTATGGGTTGATATTACAGCAACACAAATTAAATCCCTTGCTGAAGATGCCAAAAATAAACAATAAAAAATATAACCCTAACTACTCTAATCAGACAATGGTTACATAGAGATGTACATAAATCAAGTTATAACATCTAGATCAAACTCAATATGGCTGTTCTATGCAAACAAAGAGAACATATGGAGAAAGGCATGTATTGAACAATAAAATATGATACTTTATTAAACATTTCTTTAAAAAACACAATCAGACACTATTAAAAAGTGGCAATAGTGCAAGATGATGAGCCAAAAAATCTAACTGGCACCACCAGAGGGTTGGCAGAACACAGGATATGATTCCACTTCGCAATGGGGGAGTGACGAAGGCACGCAGCCAAAACGCACGTAGGGGTGTGGCACTATTGCCTGGGTTTGGTAAGACAGGTTATTTATACTATTGTTCATCAATGTAGGACATTTTTAACTTTATGCCCGCATTCTAATGATGTACCTTCATATATTGCACTTTCATATATTGCAAACACTCAGCCACAGTGCACTTTTAATAGATATTGTATAGTCTATGATTGGTACTATTTATTATATGTAGTGGGAATTTAGTTATTCATTTTTCTACCTTTCCATCTACATTGGGAAGTTTAATCATATCCTGTGTTCTGCCAACTCTCTGGTGGTGCCACTTAGATTTTTTGGCTCATCGTCTTGCACTATTGGCACTTTTTCATACTATCTGATTGTGTTTTTTAAAGAAATGTTTAATAAAGTATCATATTTTATTGTTCAATATACGTCTTTCTCCATATGTTCTCTTATGGGTTGATATGTCCGCCATGATAGAAAAGTTTACAATGGAATATAAAGTGGTCACTCGAAAACATTTCGTCTGGTAGACGCAAAGAATTGCAGGTGGACACTGATAAAACCACCATGCACATCATAATCCAGCTAGTGTACCATGTTTATTTAAGGGTTTATTAGATCCTCTACTCTTTATAAAATAAAGTTGTAATATTCCTGGTAGAGTTTATCTCAACAGCATACGTACACCCAAATATTTTCTTAGTATCAGACTCTTACTTTGTTGCCTTTTCTAATCTACAGTCTTGATGAGCACTGAATGTTATATCTCTAATCACACAGCCATTGAGATTGTTGCATTTCATTTGTCATGTATAACCTGTAAAAAAGCTTGATGAAATACAGTAATATGGATATTCTTTAACAAAAGCATCAGCTTAAGAAAAGATGAAATGTCAAAATATTTCAATATTGGAGTTTTGCCAACATAAAAGCAAACACATTCATATTATATAGTGCATTTGCATACCAATTTTTGGGTAAAATGCATTTCTCAGTTACAATGAGTGGATACATTTTGATGAATGACACATCTCAGGATAACTCAGGAAACATACTGAAAAATTAGAGTTTTTGTACAGAGCCACTGGATCCACAAATATTTTTCATCTAAGTAAAGTATTTTTCTTAACCACAACTTGACTCACAGTTTTTAAGAAATTCAAGACAAATATTATTATGATTATGCTTGCTGCCATGTAAAGTGTGTTATTTAAAAAATGTCATTAAATTAAGCATGTCTATCTGAGGCTTATATCCCATTCCAACTGCTTCAGCTTTGGTTTATTGTTTTACCTATAAAAATGTGGTGCCAATATTCAAAAAGGGGACAAAAAGTGAACTTGGAAATTATAGGCCAGTGAGCTTTACTGTGGGTAAAATCCTGGAGGGTTTTTTAAAGGATACTATATTGGAGTATCTGAGGCTGAATAACCACATGACACAGTATCAACATGGGTTTACGAGGGACCGTTCTTGTCAGACTAATCTGATAAGCTTTTATGAAGGGGTAAGTTCAGGACTGGACCAAGGGAATGCAGTGGATGTGGTGTTCATGGACTTTGCAAAAGCTTTTGATACGGTGCCACACAAAAGGTTGATACATAAAATGAGAACAATGGGGATAGTGGAAAATATATGTAAGTGGGTTAAGAACTGGCTCAGGAATAGGAAACAAAGGGTGGTTATTAATGGAGCACACTCGGACTGGGTCGCGGTTAACAGTGGGGTACCACAGGGGTCAGTATTGGGGCCGCTTCTTTTTAACATATTTATTAATGACCTTGTAGGGGGCATACAGAGTAGTATTTCAATATTTGCAGATGACACTAAACTCTGCACAGTAATCAATACAGAGGAGGACAATTTTATATTACAGAAGGATTTATGTAAACTAGAAGCTTGGGCATAAATGGCAAATGAGCTTTAATGGGGATAAATGTAAGGTCATGCACTTGGGTAGAACAAACAAGATGTATAATTATGTGCTTAATTGTAAAGCACTGGGCAAAACTGTCACTGAAAAAGCCCTGGTATATGTGGATGACAAACTCACATTTAGTGGCCAGTGTCAGGCAGCTACTGCAAAGGCAAATAAAATAATGGGATGCATTAAAAGAGGCATAGATGCTCGTGAGAACATAATTTTACCTCTAGACAAGTCACTAGTGCGAGTTCTGGTCTCCGGTGTATAAGAAAGACATAGCTGAACTGGAGCGGGTGCAGAGAAGAGCGACTGTTATGTTTCGGTAGCTGAGGAGTGCAGGTAAAAAAGGCAATACACCAGAGCAGTTGGAATCTATGAGATTGCAGTACCCTGACTAACCACCACAACTAGAGGCAGCCGTGGAGCGTTCCTACGTTGGTCCTAGACGCTCGTCACAGCCTGAGAAACTAACTACACCTAAAGATAGAAATAGGAAAGCTATCTGCCCCGGAGCAGAACCCCAAAGATAATAGAAAGCCCCCAAACATGTAATGGCGGTTAGACAAGATGAAATACTGACACAGAAAGAAAATAGTATGAGCAAACGCTGGGGCCAAACTAACTAAATAGAAAAGGATAGGAAGGGTACTTACTGCAATCCCAGAAAACCCTGAAAGGCACCAACTCTACTAATTTCAAAAACACTTGAGATCACACGACCTCTTCCACCTAAATTAGTTCTCTGGTGTAACAAAATCAAAACAGCAGCCACTGAAAAAACTGGAAAAAGCAAAAGTACAAACATCAGTGGCTGAACAAAACTGAGAGGGCAGAAGCCCCCGGAGGGGACCCTGAAGGCCCCCACAGAAGTGCAGGACAAAATGCAAAAATATAGCACAAACACAAAAGAAGAAAAAGTCTTATCTGTTAGCAGGAGATGCAGACACGACACAGCAGGCTACAAGGGAAACTGGAATAAAGGATTCAGACCAGAACAATTGATCACCGGCAACCCTGATGGGAAGGTGACTCCCTTATATAAGACCAGTCAGTAACACCTGATTCCCAGTCCTCACAATCTTCACTGGACAGACTAGCACTGCTTGTAACCACCAGAGGGAGCCTCTGCTCAGAACTCATCTCAAACCCATTCACAACAGTACCCCCCCTTGAGGAGGGGTCACCGAACCCTCATTTGAGCAACCAGGTCGGTCAGGATGAGTTCTATGATACGCACGGATAAGTCCCCTAGCATGGATGTCCGAAGCAAACACCCAAGAATTGTCTTCCTGACATAACCTCTCCATTTAACCAAATACTGGAGTTTCCGTCTAGAAAAACGAGAATCTAATATTTTCTCAACCACATACTCCAGATTGCCCTCAACCAAAACAGGGTCAGGAGGCACAGCAGCAGGAACCACTGGCTCAACAAACCTCTTCAACAAGGACTTGTGGAACACGTTATGGATCTTAAATGTCCCTGGAAGAAGCAAACGAAAAGAAACAGGATTAATAATCTCCATGATCTTATAAGGTCCAATGAACCTAGGCTTAAATTTAGGAGATGCTACTCTCATAGGAATATTCTTTGAGGACAACCAGACCAAGTCCCCCACTTTAAACCGAGGACCATCAGTCCTATGCCGGTTAGCAAACCGCTGGGCCCTCTCCTGAGAGAGGGACAACCTCTCCACTACCTGGTCCCAAATCAGTTGCATACGCTCCACAACAGAGTCAACACCTGGACAGACAGAAGCCTCCGTCTGTCCTGAAGAAAATCGAGGGTGAAACCCAGAATTACAGAAAAACGGAGACATCAAAGTAGCAGAGCTAGCCCTATTATTAAGAGCAAACTCAGCCAAAGGCAAAAAAGAGACCCAGTCATCCTGATCAGCAGACACAAAGCATATTAGATAAGTCTCCAATGTCTGGTTTGTTCTCTCAGTTTGACCATTGGTCTGAGGATGAAATGCCGAGGAGAAAGACAATTGAACACCCAGTTTAGAACAAAAAGTCCTCCAAAATCTGGAAACAAACTGGACTCCTCTGTCAGACACAATGTTCTCAGGAATGCCGTGTAAACGAACCACGTGCTGAAGGAACAACGGCACCAATTCAGAGGAGGAAGGCAACTTAGGTAATGGCACAAGATGTATCATCTTGGAAAACCTATCAGAAATTACCCAGATGGTGGTCATTCTCTGAGAAACAGGAAGGTCGGAAATGAAATCCATAGAGATATGGGTCCATGGTCTCTTGGGCACAGGCAATGGCATCAACAAACCACTAGAGCGAGAGCAAGTCCCGCAGGACTGCACAAATTCCCTGACATCACGAGACAAGGTAGGCCATCAAAAGGACCGACTAACCAAGTCTCTGGTACCAAAAATTCCGGGATGCCCAGCCAACCGGAACAATGAATCTCAGACATCACACTCTTTTTCCACTGGTCCGGGACAAACAATTTTCCAACAGGGCAGCACTCGGGCCTATCCTCCTGACACCCCTCCAGAGCAAGTCTCAAATTGGGCGAGATGGCGGAAAGAACTACACCCTCTTTCAAAATAACAGAAGGATCAGATAACTCAGGAGAGTCCGCAAGGAAACTCCTCGAGAGGGCATCCGCCTTAACATTCTTAGTGCCAGGAAGAAAGGAAACCACAAAATTAAAACGTGTGAAAAACAAGGCCCACCTGGCCTGTCTAGGATTGAGTCGCTTGGCAGATTCCAGATAGACCAGATTCTTATGGTCCGTAAGGACCACCACCTGATGTTTGGCTCCCTCCAGCCAATGTCTCCACTCTTCAAAAGCCCACTTCATGGCCAATAACTCCCGATTACCCACGTCATAATTACGTTCAGTAGGAGAAAATTTTCGAGAGAAAAAGGCACAAGGGTTACTTTTAGAGGTCTCTGGATATTTTTGGGACAAAACGGCACCTGCCCCAATTTCAGAGGCATCAACCTCCACCTGAAATGGCAGAGAAACATCAGGCTGCCGTAGAACAGGAGCAGAAGTGAATCTCTGCTTAAGTTCCTGAAATGCAGAGACTGCCTCAGGAGGCCAATTCACCACATCAGAACCCTTTCTGGTCAAATCAGTTAATGGTTTAACAATAACGAGAAATTACCAATAAATTTACGATAAAAATTGGCAAAACC
This sequence comes from Oophaga sylvatica, assembly GCA_033576555.1. Lineage (NCBI taxonomy): Eukaryota > Metazoa > Chordata > Amphibia > Anura > Dendrobatidae > Oophaga > Oophaga sylvatica. The sequence goes on from JARQOD010000010.1 coordinate 101,522,708, forward strand.
CAAAAATCTCTGAAGAGCCTTTAATGAAGTAGGTTGGACCCAATCACAGATGGCCTGAACCTTGACTGGGTCCATTTCAATAACAGATGGGGACAAAATGAATCCCAGAAATGAGATCCTCTGTACGCCAAAAAGACACTTTGATCCCTTCACATACAGAGCATTCTCTCTCAAAATCTGGAATACAGTTCGAACATGTTTCACATGAGAGTCCCAGTCATTAGAAAAAATCAAGATATCATCCAAATAAACAATCAGAAATTTGTCCACAAAATCCCTGAAAATGTCATTCATGAAGGACTGGAAGACGGAAGGAGCATTAGTGAGCCCAAAGGGCATCACCAGGTACTCAAAATGCCCTTCAGGGGTATTGAATGCCGTCTTCCATTCATCCCCGTGCTTAATGCGAATAAGGTTATACGCCCCCCTGAGGTCAAGCTTGGTAAACCAAGTAGCGTTTTTCACCCTGGAAAACAGGTCAGAAATCAAGGGTAACGGGTATTGATATTTCACAGTAATATTGTTCAAGAGACGATAATCAATACACGGCCTTAATGAACCATCTTTTTTGGCCACAAAGAAAAAACCGGCACCTAAGGGTGAAGAGGATGGTCTGATATGACCCTTCTCCAATGATTCCTTGATATAAGACCGCATAGCGTCATGTTCAGGTACAGACAAGTTAAAAAGGCGACCTTTAGGGAATTTACTACCCGGCACTAATTCAATAGCGCAGTCATAGCTCCTATGGGGAGGCAAGGATGCAGATTTACTTTCGCTAAACACATCAGAAAAATCAATCAAAAAGTCAGGAACATCCTGAGCCTGGGGGGAGGCAGAAAAAACAGGAGTGTTGGTATTAACACATTGGCAGCCCCAACTGGTTACAGACACAGATTTCCAATCCAAAACAGGATTATGAGACTGTAACCAAGGAAAACCCAGCACGATAATGTCATGCAGATTATACAGAACCAAAAATTTGCAGCACTCCTGGTGATCAGGTTCAACCCTCATTATCACCTGAGTAGAAAACTGGGTTTATTCTCAGCCAAAGGGGTAGAATCGATCCCCAGTAGGGGAATAGACTTCAGTAGGGGTATCAAGGGAAATCCACAACGTTTAGCAAAATCATAATCCATCAGATTAATAGCTGCTCCAGAATCAACGAAAGCCTGAGCAGAAAATGAGGACAGAGAGCATATCAGAGTGACAGTTAATAAAAACTTAGTCTGAACACTTCCCAAGACAACTGAGCGTGCAAAACGTCTTCCCCGCTTAGGGCAGACTGAAATAGCATGAGAGGCATCACCACAGTAGAAACATAACCCATTGCGTTTCGAAACTCATGACGCTGTGCCCCAGACACCACTCTATCACACTGCATGGGTTCAGAAGCTGGTTCACAAGGCAACACCATTCCACGCATACTTCTCCGCTCACGCAAACGTCTGTCAATTTGAATCGCTAATGACATAGAATCATTGAGACCAGAGGGGACAGGGAATCCCACCATAACATCCTTTACATTATCTGACAGACCCTTCCGGAAAAGGGCTGCCAAAGCGTCGTCATTCCATTTGGTCAGGACTGCCCACCTACGGAATCTCTGACAGAATAACTCAGCGTCATCAAGCCCCTGATTTAATGCCAACAAGGCTTTTTCAGCTTGATCAGTGACATTAGGCTCATCGTACAATAACCCCAAGGCCTGAAAAAATGCATCAACATCACTCAAAACAGGATCCCCAGGTATCAGGGAAAAAGCCCAATCCTGAGGATCGCCGCGCAGGAGAGAGATGATAATTTGAACCTGCTGCGCTGCGTTCCCTGAGGACTTAGATTTTAAGGCAAAAAACAATTTACAATTATTTTTGAAATTCTGAAACTTAGCTCGATCCCCTAAAAACAAATCTGGCATGGGAATCCTAGGTTCCACAACAGGCAACCCAGCAAGATAGATAGCAATACTCCGAACCTCAGTGGCAAGCTGATCCACACGGCCAGACAACTGTGCAAACTCCATTGAGAGAAAAGATCCTCCCCAGCACCCAGAGATACAGAGGGAAAAAAAAAAAATGCAACAAACAGAAAAATATCTCTGACAACTCTGACAACCTTTTTTCTTTCACAATATTTTTTCCCTTCTGCGAGTACCATACAATTTTCAATTTTTTGTCCGGTGATACAGTTATGTTTCGGTAGCTGAGGAGTGCAGGTAAAAAAGGCAATACACCAGAGCAGTTGAAATCTATGAGATTGCAGTACCCTGACTAACCACCACAACTAGAGGCAGCCGTGGAGCGTTCCTACGTTGGTCCTAGACGCCTCGTCACAGCCTGAGAAACTAACTACACCTAAAGATAGAAATAGGAAAGCTATCTGCCCCGGAGCAGAACCCCAAAGATAATAGAAAGCCCCCAAACATGTAATGGCGGTTAGACAAGATGAAAAACTGACACAGAAAGAAAATAGTATGAGCAAACGCTGGGGCCAAACTAACTAAATAGAAAAGGATAGGAAGGGTACTTACTGCAATCCCAGAAAACCCTGAAAGGCACCAACTCTACTAATTTCAAAAACACCTGAGATCACACGACCTCTTCCACCTAAATTAGTTCTCTGGTGTAACAAAATCAAAACAGCAGCCACTGAAAAAACTGGAAAAAGCAAAAGTACAAACATCAGTGGCTGAACAAAACTGAGAGGGCAGAAGCCCCCGGAGGGGACCCTGAAGGCCCCCACAGAAGTGCAGGACAAAATGCAAAAATATAGCACAAACACAAAAGAAGAAAAAGTCTTATCTGTTAGCAGGAGATGCAGACACGACACAGCAGGCTACAAGGGAAACTGGAATAAAGGATTCAGACCAGAACAATTGATCACCGGCAACCCTGATGGGAAGGTGACTCCCTTATATAAGACCAGTCAGTAACACCTGATTCCCAGTCCTCACAATCTTCACTGGACAGACTAGCACTGCTTGTAACCACCAGAGGGAGCCTCTGCTCAGAACTCATCTCAAACCCATTCACAACAGCGACCAAGGTTATTAGAGAACTGGGGGGTCTGCAATACCAAGACAGGTTATTACACTTGGGGTTATTTAGTTTGGAAAAATGAAGGCTTAGGGGTGATGTTATTACAATGTATAAATATATGAAGGGACAGTATAAAGACCTTTCTAATGATCTTTTTACTCTTAGACCTGTGTCGGGGACAAGGGGGCATCCTCTACGTCTGGAGGAAAGAAGGTTTAGCCATAATCACAGACGCAGATTCTTTACTGTAAGAGCAGTGAGACTATGGAACTCTCTGCCATCTAATGTAATGAGATTCCCTACTAAAATTTAAGAAGGGACTGGAAGTCTTTCTTGAAAAGTATAATATTACAGGTTATTCACTAGTTTCCTTGATATTGCGTTGATCTAGGGAGCTAGTCTGATTGCCGTATGTGGAGTTGGGAAGGAATTTTTTTCCCCAATGTGAAGCTTACTGTTTGCCACATGAGGTTTTTTTGCCTTCCTCTGTATCAGCATGTTAGGGCAGGTTAGGATAGGATATGGGTTGAATTAGATGGACTTAAAGTCTTCCTTCAACCTTAATAACTATGTTACTATGTAATACTTGTCAGGCAACTCATAACAATGTTGCTGGGATAATCAGATCCACCACAGAATTATTTTGATGTCTGCTAAACATGACCATGAAGACAACATGACCTCTTACAGTATTTTGATATTTTCAAACTAGTTCATGGTGCCTGGTATGCGATAAAAGTGCCCAACTCAATAGTATCAAAAACATCCACAAACCATTAAGCTTGCGACTCCATGTTTTACAGTCTTCACAGTGTACTGTGACTTGAATTCAGTGCTTATGGGTCATCTTACAAACTACCTGCGTCCTTTTGAACCAATAAGAACAATCTTGCTCTCATATGTACATAAAATGTTGTGCCACTTTTCTTCAGGCTAGTCAATGTATTTTTGGCAAATTAATCCTTTTGACATGTTTTTTTTCAGCAATGGTACTTTAAAGGGGTTTCTTGCAAATAGTTTGCTTCATGTGGGCGTCTTCTAATGGCTGTAGGACTCACAGGTAACTGAAGATCTTCTCTGATCTCCCTGGAGCTGATCATTGGATGCTTCTTTGACATCCTATGCAGATGGTAGTATTTCTTTTCGTACCACGTGTTTTGGGTTTTGTTTGCCGCTTTAAAACATTGGAAATCTTTGGCTGAGCAGCCAATTATTTTCTATACTTCTTTATATGTTTTTCCCTCTACTATCAATTTCTTGATCAAAGTTTTTTCTCCTTCTGTACGATGTATAGAATGACCCATTTTACTCACTAAGCAAAAGCTAAAACCTGCATGTACACATTTGCTGCCCTCCTTCTTTAAATAAGGGGCATAAGTGCCAAGAAGTACATGGCTTATTTCCCAACAACAGAGCCAGAACACTACAATAGATTGGTACTCCAGCAATATGGAAAATAACTTTTACACCAGTTGAGCCATCTGGTGGGAGAACAGATTTTCTCTAAAAATAGAAAAATGTTTTGACCGGACATCAGCTCTGCTCTTTAATACCCACTCCACTACCCTCTATCTCTGATGACATCACCTCCTCAGCACCCTAAATTAGTTCTCAATTATAAGTAGCATTATCCATGGCTTGGTTTATAGTTGCTCTGTGAGTAATATGGCCTGAGTTTTTACCCCGTTACCTGATTTTCACCTCAAGATTTTCCCTGGCTCAGGATGCTCCTACCACTGCCAGTGCCCCTACCACCATGGCTAATAGAACTAGCTACACAGTTTGGCATTTTAATCATATACCCAATCTCCTCTGGCCCAATGATATCCCAGTACAACAGCTGACTGTTTATTTCTTCCAATAAATCAACTGGAAGACTTTTGTTCTAGCATGGTATCTTTGTTAGCCACCAGATTGCTGTAACTTAAGGGTCCCACCACACTTTTCAATGTCCCAGCGATCCCACCAACGATCCGACGTGGATGGGATCGCTGGGACATTGTTAGCTGATCGCTGGTGAGCTGTCACATAGGCAGACTCACCAGCGATCAGGACCAGCGAGCACGCTGGTATCCAATGTACATATCGGGCGACTAAAGGATGCGCAGTGCCTAGTTACCCGATATGTACCCTGGTTACCAGCTCCCAGCTTCTGCTGTAGAGCTCTGAGAGCTGGTATCCAATGTGCACATCGGGTAACTAAGGGCTGCGCGGGGCCTAGTTACCCGATATGTACCCTAGATACCGGCTCTCAGCACTCTACAGCAGAAGCTGGGAGCCGGTATTCAGGGTACATATCGGGTAACTAGGCGCCACGCAGCGCTTAGTTACCCTATGTGTACATTGGATACCAGCTCGCTGATCGTTGGTCTCCCGTTGTCACACGCAGTGATGCTCGCTGGCCAGCGGGACACCAATGATGAAAAATGGTCCAGGCCATTCGACGACGATCAGCGATACCCAGCAGGGGGCTGGTCGTCGTGTGTCACACTAAGCGAGATCGCTGGCTAGGTCGCTGTTGCATCACAAAATCGGTGACGCTTCAGCAATATCGCTTAGTGTGACGGGCTTAAGGGGAAAGGAAAAACTGGTGTCATTGACAGAATTTAAATTAAGCTATGTCCAACATTAAATTATGGCGGTGAAGGAATTGGACTCAGCAGAACACTGACTCACCCTGATGGTGTCACTGTCAGAGGCTACATCATACTGAAGTGACTGAGATGATGGATAGGACATATATTCCATTATGCCCTCCACGTCCCCCTCACTGATATGCTTGCCAGAGGCAAAGGAGGTTTAATCTTTTGTTACTTTTACTACCAAGTCGGTTTCTCCCAGCAGTGCTGATGGTGCCGTTGTTAGCAACTTGCACATTTTTAGCCATGATATTTTTTTTCTCTCTCACATCACTACGTCAGTTTCCCTTAACACATTGTATTTAAGCATACATTTTGTACACAAGTATAAGATTTATGTTGCTTACAAACTTTTTACCGTTACTGTACTGCATATTTTTTCCAGGGTATGCTATGAACCAGAAATGTAAGGTGGGGTACTTATGAAGACAGAAAAAGTTAATGAAACCTCACATGCTCATAAATCGGTGTGATGTGCATGTGGCTCCAATATGACAATTTAAACAGGTGTGCAAAAACATGCCCGCTGGGTTAAATGTTTCAATTTAATGTAATAATTTCCAGATGTTTTCTTTTAGTAGTTTAATCCTCCCTGCTCAAATAGGACCATGTAAGAACAAATGCCAGGTGGTAGGATCATGGCATAAAAATGTTGCAACAGTCCTCAGTACAGTTGTGCAGTGTACGGTTGCCAATTTAAAATATTAAGACACTTTCATTTAAAATACTATTATTCACTCTGACAAAAAAATACACATTCAAGAATGCTACATTGGTTGGTAGGGAAACACATAGAGATAAACTTGTAACAATAGAATGCAGTACTTTTGTTTTGTGTATGCTTGTTAAATTGTATTAGTAAAACAGTTATGCAAAAAATTAACCACCTTAAACTTTTTAATACATTTTTTTTAATAGATTTTTTTTGTTTAAATTGTTCCCTCCCCCCCACCCCCGACACCAAGCCGTTGTTTCAGGATTTTTGTTAAGTAGCAAAATTAGGACAGAGGGGTACTAAACTGACTGCCCTTCTTGTTTGCACTGTCTGTAAAAAAAAAATCCTCTTTTGTTATTTAGGTGCTGTACATAATAGGTCAATCAATTCACAATCACACAGACTATGCAAGCACAGCACCTCCCTATCAATTGAATCTTTGGCTGATTATACACAAGGTGTAAATACCACTTCCATTTTCAATGTGTTTTTAGCACTGCAGTAGCACACCCCGATCAGATTTCGGCCTTTTTCTATCCCTATGTGTAATTAACTGTAAGCTCTGACCTTCTGTTCCTAGGCTGTAAAATTCTATAAATTCTATGAATAGTGGTTGATAGTACCCTTGTTTGTCTCTGGTAGACCATGTGATGGGATAACTGTAGGGCATTATGGGTACGTTTGCATGGGTTTCGGCAACATGTGAAATGGCGTCAGGCAATTTTTATTCATATAAGGAATTGAAAAAAACTCTTGTAAAAATTGGCTGAGCTGATGGAAGAGGATTTCTTGCTACAGGAAGATATGATGAAAGTTCGTTTATTAAAACAATGAGTTTTCTCTCCTACAGCAACCTCCATGCCACAGTAACTTTCACGCCACAGGTATTGACACCTTAGTGAATATACTCTTTTGTACATTGCCTTTTGACCTTGGTTCCTTTCAGGGTCATGTTTATTTAGGTGGTCCTACTCATTATGCATGTGTACTTTCGTACATTCTACCTCTGTGTTTTAGGACTATTCTCCTCTGACCCCATACTTAGTACCATATTGTGGTCGTTTTACATATTGACACCATTATTTTATAGCCTGTTGGTGATTTTGTTTTTCTTGCCACTGGGATTTTAATTCTTTTGTACCCATTCACTTGATATAATAAGGAGGAGGAAACAAAGAGTCACTGGTGACAAAAAATATAGGTATTTAGTACAAAATATTTATTTGAACATATCAAAAGGTAACACAAGAATATATGGACAATAACAACACTTTAAAAGGACAAGTGCAGATAAAAGGGGAGAGATCTCCAGCAGTGAGGCAAAAATACATTAGTGGCAAAGATGGTAGTATAATACATTAGAGCTCATAACACATAGAGTGTCTCCCCCACAAAGAAGGTCTAAAGATAACAGAGCTGCACAAAGTGATGCCACACAAAATGGAGCATGCTTTTCATAGAGCAATATACATGGGTAAAAGGCGCCAGTAAAAATAAGTACAATGCTGGTCAATCTGTCACAGGAGCATGCTCACCAAATAAAGTATAAAGCCGCACTGGGAGAAGTCACCCCCAATGGAGATGCGACCCCAACGCACGTTTCGTGGCACGCCTGCCACTTTCTCAAGGGGATAGCGATATCTGGTACGTAGGACCTTTAAATGCCTCCCACAGTCAGGTCACATGTCAGACATCAACGAATAGGAGCAGGTATAGCGGCGCATGCGCCGTTGGAGCCGAGAAGGCCCCCAGTGGCAGCGGCGTCATGCACTCGGGCGCCGCGCCGGTCAAAGGCCAGAGCCGGTCCGGGCACAGAAAGACGCCCCACCACATGGGGAACCGCCAGGGCAACAACGGGCGCGCGCACACCAGGCTCACACATAAATGCATAGCAACCACAGGATATAAGTAGCTTATATAAGGAGCTCCTATTACCTGTGGTGCTATGCATTTATGTGGAGCCTGGTGTGCGACGCGCCCCGTTGTTGCCCTGGCGGTTCCCCATGTGGTGGGGGTCTTTGTGCCCGGACCGCGCTCTGGCCTTTGACCGGCGCGCGCGCCCGAGTGCATGACGCCGCTGCCACTGGGGCCTTCTCGGCTCCAACGGCGCATGCGCCGCTATACCTGCTCCTATTCGTTGATGTCTGACATGTGACCTGAATGTGGGAGGCATTTAAAGGTCCTACGTACCAATATCGCTATCCCTTGAGAAAGTGGCAGGCGTGCCACGAAACGTGCGTTGGGGTCGCATCTCCATTGGGGGTGACTTCTCCCAGTGCGGCTTTATACTTTATTTGGTGAGCATGCTCCTGTGACAGATTGACCAGCATTGTACTTATTTTTACTGGCGCCTTTTACCCATGTATATTGCTCTATGAAAAGCATGCTCCATTTTGTGTGGCATCACTTTGTGCAGCTCTGTTATCTTAGACCCTTTTGTGGGGGAGACACTCTATGTGTTATGAGCTCTAATGTAATATACTACCATCTTTGCCACTAATGTATTTTGCCTCACTGCTGGGAGAGCTCTCCCCTTTTACTGCACTTGTCCTTTTAAAGTGTTGTTATTGTCCATATATTCTTGTGTTACCTTTTGATATGTTCAAATAAATATTTTGTACTAAATCCCTATATTTTTTGTCACCAGTGACTCTTTGTTTCCTCCTCCTTATTGTATCTATATGAGTGGTGATTTGGTCACACTTATTTGTGTGACCCACTGTTTTTGATATATCCATGCAGCTGCATCTCCCATTCACTTGATATGTATTTTAGTTTTCTGTGGTTGTCTATGGACTATGTTACCATCTTCACTTGATTTTGTTAACTATTTAAGGTGTAGGTTGCTTGGAGGTCACTCTGCTTGTTCAATGTTCCTTATTTTTAATAATTTTGACTTCTACTCTTGTTTTTAATCTTATTTATCAGTAAATTATTCCATTTTATTTTTGGTCTTGTACTTTCCTTTTCTTGGTCTTTGCACTTATTTTGGAAGTGTACCTACATATATAATTTTTTATGGTCTTTATTTTGGTTTTTTCCCTTTTTGGAGAGTTAGCAACAAGTTTGTTGTTTGTAAACTGAGAAGAAATGGCTTGGTTTATTTAGCATAAAAAAATTGTTACCTCTTTTAGTGGAGTAGAAACATCATTGATAAATATGCAGGAGGCAAGAAAAAGGACCTAATGGTATGGTCAATGAAGGGTCAACGTAAAGCAGCAGTGCAGAGCCCAGACTGCATGACGCTCATTTAGCTAATCGGTAAAATGCTACTTTTTTAGGAAAGAGTAAGGATGAAAAGAAAACTTGTGTTTTGCATGGCCATGGATGAAGAAGACATAACTTATTACAGCTGTGACAACAAAGTTGAAAAAATTGTGGCAGCAATAACATTTTTGTTGTATAATTGTTGGCCACCATACAAAGCCATTATGGGCCCTGAAGTAGTAATAGCTTTTAACAAACTGTCCAAAAATGTTCCCTTAGTGAGATTAGCAACAGGGTTGTTATTTGGAAAATAAAAAAGCAATTGAATTTTAACAAACCATCAGCCCCCAAATCTAAGAAGCATCATTGTCAGAAGCTCCCTGTCCTCCCCAACAGCTGCAGGAACCTTTCCTTGCAAACAGAAGAAGTGTAAAACATGTGCATCTATAATGACCACGGACAAGATAAAGATACCCAACTCCCATCAGGACTACAAGATCCCAGGTACTTTCAGCTGCATCACATCTAATGTGGTGTACCTAATTATATGTACTAAATGTCCAACTGGGGGTCTGTATGTGGGGGAGACCGGGCAAAAACTGAGAACAAGGATGAATTCTCATCGCCACACAATAAGAGAAAAAATAATGGATCTACCTGTGGCAAAACACTTTTGTATGCCCGGTCATAGCATAATGGATATGGAATTACTGGTATTAAAATCTAACTTCAAATCTGAGAAAGATAGAAAGGTTTGGGAATACAAACTTATGATGACCTTTGACACTCTTAGTGCTGGAATGAACGTGTCACATGGATTCATGTCATTCTATATCAATTAAGGAATCTGCGTCTCTGACCTTCTAGGGGCATCAAAACACAACACCAGACCCCAATCAGAGGGTAATAAAACTCTCTCCTTATCTATGATCTGTTCCAATATTTATGTTCATTCCTCTGCCATAATGACAGTTCTGCTTCACATCACTTGTCTTACCTATTGCACTATTCCTGTGTCCTCTTGTGTGTGTATATATATATATATATGTGATTCTTCAGTTTTTGTTTTAGTCTTTGCCTGATGAAGAGACCGGAGTAGTCTCGAAAGCTTGCAATTTGTTACCATCTTTTCAGTTAGCCATTAAAAGGTATCAACCACTGAGGACTCTCAAGTCTAAATATTTAACAAACCATCAAAAAGTTATATCTTTTTTTAGGAGAAGCAACAGGTTTTCTGTTTGCAGAGTAACAAAGAGATTAATTTTTTACAAGCCCTTGAAAATTAGTCCTTTTTGGCAGCAGTTTCAAGCTTTTTATATTTATCCTCTGGAGGGTACAGCAACAGTACAGTATAGAGAACAAAATAGATAGACAGGAAACGTTTGGCTCTATGTCGGCAGTGACAGCAACAGCAATATGTAATATGATGGATGAGCAAGAATATGTCAGCTGTGCAGGATGAGCGCTGGCAGCCCCAGAAGCAGTACAGTATAGCTGCAGAACACAATAAACAGGCAGGAGATGTGTGACTGCTATAGGTGAGCAAATTGATGTGATGCAAATTAGATTTATGTAAAAATTTAGGAAATTCACAGATCTTGGCTAATTCAAACAATTTACTATTCAATTAGGGCAAATCACTAAAAAAAAGTGTCTGCTGCCATTTCTAACATTGCAGACGATTGCATCAGCCACAGAAGGCTGATATGACCTCAGACTCTGCTATCACATAATATGGAGCAGCCAATCAGGAGGGCCGATCAAAGTTTCTATAAAAACCAAGGCAGGGGGGTGCAACAGTCATTTTTTGTTGATTTAGGATAGAGAGGGGATGTCAGAGCTCACAGCTCAGCAATAGATTTAGGGTATGTGCACACGTTGCGGATTTAGATGCGTTTTTGGACGTGCGGAAACGCATCAGATCCGCAGTGTAGTGCACAGCCAATCTAAATCTATGGGAAACGCAGGTTTATTGTGCACATGTAGCGGAAAAAAAACGCCCGGATTCGCAGCGTTTTATTTTCCGCAGCATGTCAATTCTTTTTGCGGAACTGCAGCGTTTCTGAACCCATTGACTTGCCCTGAATCAGACACATCTCCAGCAAAACCGCAGGTCTAAAAAAGATCTGCGATTTTGCTGTGGATGAAATGCTGCAGATCGGGAGGAGAAAAGTATGTGGGCAGAGTGTGGGCAGTGACTGCGTGCGTGTATAGTGTGTGGTTTGTGACTGTGTGCGTGTATGGTGTGTGCCGGGCTATGTGTGTGTGCATGTGTGGGGGATTGCCAGGGTTGTCCAGGGGGTCTGCGGTGGTTGCCGTGGCCATCTGTGGGTTGCCGGGGCTATCCGTCGGTCTCGCCGTGGCTATCCGGGGTCTGCGGGGCTGTCTGAGGGTCTGCGGGGCTGTCCGGCGGTCTGCCGGGGCTGTGCGGGGGTCTGCTGAAGCTCTGTGGGGGGGGCTGTCCGTGGGCTGTGTGTGTATGCAGGCATCGTCCGATGGGACTACAAGTCACATCCAGCTATGCCTGCTACAGTGACAGTGAGTGACACATTAGCCAAGCTAATGATGGAACAGTAGTAGTCCCATCATTTGGCTAATGTGTCGATTTTTTTTTTGGGGTCCCCCTATTTTTTTTGTTAAATAACATATCTTTATTTAGCTTAAAAAAAAACGCATGAAAACACACATCAAATCTGCATCATAAACGCATCAAAGATGCACCTGCGTTTTCTGCCAAGAGGTGCGGATTCTATGCTGAAAATTCTGCAGGCTAATCTGCAATGTGTGCACATACCCTTAGGGAGAAAAAGTCCTAAAACTTTGGGCTAATACTTCAGACAATAATGCGTTGTACAAGTTCAGCACTGAACAAGATGACTGTAGCAGTCTGTGAATAATACAGATGTTCAATAGATGTGGTGAGATAGATGTAGTTGATGGAGAGCCATCCAGCTTGAGATTTTCTGCTGATTCAGAGGAGCCACTTGTTCACTACATGGCTTTGGTTGTCCATTCGTACAAGCTGTAAAACAGCTTGGCAATGATTAAGCTTAGAAGACCCAAAATTGTGTAATTCTGTTGGTGGGACTGACGTGGCAACAGGTACCTGCGTGCTGGGTCCGGAACTAGACAGGCTGCATCCACTGTTCCCGGGGGGAAGCCTGAGTGAAACGGACCTCACCCTGTTGCCGGGGAGAAGTTCTGGAGAGAAGGGGCTTCCTGCTGTCGGAGGGGGGTGGAAGAGAAGGAAGAAAAAGCACGCAAAGGAAAGCAGTTGGGCACCAGGGCAGAGCAGCGCACTATCAGGCGAGCGGTGTGATCCACTCCCCTCCCTGCCAGAGAGTACAGGGCCGTTGACAGGCCGTGCTGCAGCCGACCAGGAACATAGGGGCTGCTGCGCTGAGAGACTTGGGCGCCCAGCAGCAATACAGAAAACGGGACTGCCGCCAGCAGAGCAGAGCCGTTCCACGCAGAGCCGTGCAGTGAAGAGCCGTGCCAGCAGAGTCAAGCCAGGTGCTATAGCAACAAAAGAGAGGAGTGCTCCATCCATGGAGCACCAGCGCCAGACAGACCAGCGCCAGCCACCAACAGTGGGGACAAGAGAGAAGTAGTCGTACAGGGTGTGCCCGGTGACCGACATAAAGCCAGTTGTCAGGCATTTCAGGATCGTGAGTACCGCACATGTGCCGCCTGAAAGAGACTGGGAGAGTGACCGTTATTTTACATTCCGACTGTGCTAGTGAATGTTGGCTCAGACACTTGTGACCTGACTTTGCCAGCATATGTTAGCGGAGCCACGTTGGGCTCATACAGGAAGTTATCCTCATCGTTATTTTGCCACTATAGTATATGGACTAGGGGCAGTGGAAGGTACCAGAGACCAACCACTGTCACCATAAGACGTGGTATCGTGTGCTGAACCCCCTTTAATAAAGACAACGCGCCAGGCATTGCAGGCGCCATTGAGTTCCCAGCAGGAATTACCGTTTGCAGAACTTCTGACACCAGCAAGACACGGGAACCCGTGACTTTCATCGTTACCGCCGAGAACTGTACCATTATATTGCAATTTGTCATATCCTTCTACAACTTACGTTGTTTAACCCCTTGTTAACCCTCTATCTCCCTGCGTGGAGTTATCCTCTGTAAATAAACCTGTTAACCCTTGCTCTGCCTCCCGTCCGTCACTGCATCCAGCAACCTGCTTACACTTGGCATAGTCAGCAGGATGCAGTCTCCGGACGCAGGGGTGGCAGACCAAGCGGTCAGAGGTGCCCCAAGGGCCAGTTTACCACTGGGGCAGATTGGAGCAACCTCCCGAAGTTTACTGGAAGTAACACCTTGTTGTGGAGCTGGACTGGCGGGTAAGGGGGATGATGAGGATGTACCCCATGACTCCTGTATTAGAGGCGGAGATTGCCTTGATGGCCCTAGATGTAAAAGCAAGGGATTCCGTCATGCTGCGACCTCCCCATGAGTGAGACACTTTTGACAAGGTGTTATAGATACTAGAGGAGACACATGGTCACCCCACAGATGTACTGTAGGGGAGTTACGCATGCATTTATTTAGGCGTATTCAAAGAGAGATGGAGATTGTGATGCAGTATATGAACATGCTACAGGAAATCCATACTGCCATTAATAAGAAAGACTGCACAGGCATAGGACCCCCTGACCTAGTGCTGCGAGACCAGTTGGTGATAGGCTTGCGAGATGTGCTGTTAAAGCAGGCGTTGCGGGGGCGCTTGCGGACAAACATGCGCATGACGTTTACTGAAGTGGGGAGCGAAGCGCATATATGTGAGCAGGAACAAGGGGTTGCAGCCTTCACAGGGATGGTCTGGTGTTGTGGAGTACCCACCCGAACGAGGAAGAGCTAAAGTGGTCCTGCGAATTACGGCAAGGAATGCAAAGAATATGGGAAGAAGTTGAAGACCTGAAGAAAGCCCTTGCTGCTTTATTGGAGCCCAGTTTTATACACCGAGGTAGGTCACGGTGAAGGATAGAAGGAGTTAGAGGAGAGGTGCGGGGCATCAGAAGTAAACCAGCAATCATCCCAAAATTTGCTTCCAGGTCATGGAGTGAAGAACGATTGCAGATGGGATAAGCTTCCCGCAGAGGCCGACGATCCAGACTGAAGCGCCCACCAGACAGGTGCAGAAGAAGGTGCTGGACGTGTAGAAAACTGGGACAACTGTCCAGAAGTTGCCCGACCCAAGACAGCCGACGGCGAAGATTTACTCACCTCTCCGAAGGTACTGATAATTGGAGGGAACATCGCCCCTGGGAGAAATGGTATGGCGAGAGGAGAGGAGCCACACCTAGAGCCAGACAGAGCCACGACGACGGACGCCGAGAAGAGATGAAGAAGGTGTCGACTGTCCACGATGAGATGTCTGCGCTGTCCAGGTGCGTGGAGGCGGGTCTGGTGGAACTCCAACCTGGATCTGAAGGTCCCGTCTGTGAGATTCAACCCGAAGGAGAAGAAGGGACTTCTGCCTGAGTAGTCCACCAGAGTAAATCACTACTTTGCCCACCACGAGCACCCGATGGAGGAGAAAAAGTGACAAATGTTCCTGTAATGCCCACTCCTATGGTTCCCGCTTATGAGAAGGAAGAGCCACTTATCTCGTCCTCTGAAGTGGAAAGTTTGACGCCCGCCAGCTCAAGGGATCCTCGTCCAATGGAAGAGTTGCAAGATGCCCCTGAGGGACCCCCGCAAGAAGTAGTAGACTGTGAAGAGGGAGAAGGTCCTGAGACATTACCTCTGGCAGCTATGGATGATGAAGAGGGAGAATCTCCTGACCTGCCATATGTTGACCCAGAAGAGGAACAGACCCCGGATGAACTCCCATTCTCTGCCGCTCCACCTTTAAGTTTAGAGTACCTTTAACCAGCCTTATTGGCAGAAGGTGGAGCCAGGGAGGCAGGAGTGGTTATGAAAATTATCTGTCGGCCCCCAGGAGGACATAGAGGAGTACGAAGAACTCTCGCACGTGGAATGGCGAGCTAAAAGAGAGGGGGAATGTAGGGGGACTGACATGGCAACAGGTGCCTGCGTGCTGGGTATTTGTGTGACATAAATGTGTGTGACATTTGACTAATAAAATGGGTGTACAAAAAATCTGTGAATTGTGACACACACACTTTGTGTGACAATCACACAGTTCTCTGCATTCTTTTCTACTGTTGTATTTCTTTAACACGATTACTCCTTTCCCAAAAATGACTGACCAAGAAATGCTATATACCCACACGCGAAAAACAGCAATGGCAACAGGTTTCAGAAATGGTATCCCACAAGGATTCCAGATACTTTGTCACTTGCATTTCAGACCTGTTCTTTTATATTCTGATAATTGTCAAAATCTGTCTTTTATGGTTGTATTAATATTATATTTAAATTCTGGCAAAACCAAGAAGCTGGTATCAATTTTTGTTAAAATTAGTGGTGAAAATATGATTTAGCCAGTCATCTTGTGCTGTTGGCTGTATTTACGAGGTCTGGTTCTCAATTCAGCTCTCACTCAAGCATAACTAGACTCAAAGTCAAAATTTTTCAAAGCACTGCTACTGTTTTTGATAAAATTTTATTTTTTTTTATCTTGGAAGATTGTCAATTGTTCTTACACATTATAGTATATGGAGAAACAATTTTGGTTTGTAACTGAGAATTTAGGAAAGTCTCCAACTTTCTGATATTTAAGCTGCTTTGGCTTTTGTGGGCTTTTTTTTTTCTTCTGCGGTTGAGCTTTATTTCCAGAACGATGACTTGACATAACTTGTTAAATTCTAAATGCTTAGCAGTTTTATTCAAGTGTTTGTAATATTTATGACCCTAATTCCATGAAACCATCCAAATAGACATGCTACACCATCTGACTCTAACGTGTCTATGTTCGGTTTTGGCGATGACAGGCAGCAATGATCGTAGATAGCTTGCTCCAGACATGTTGGAAAGTCCAATAGTTACTTATAAAAATATATACTATCATTTCAGTAGTCATATCCAAAAAAGGGTAATTTAATAAAACTGTTCAGCTTGTCTTAATAAAGTCACATTTCTATACATCATGGAAAAAAGGTTTGGAAAAATATTTTTCTTTATTTTCTATACTTTATATGTGTAGGTATGTTTAGTTTTACAGTGGGTTCGGAAAGTATTCAGACCCCTTTAAATTTTTCACTCTGTTTCATTGCAGCTATTTGGTAAATGCAAAAAAGTTCATTTTTTCTCATTAATGTACACTCTGCACCCCATCTGGACTCATAAAAAAAAGAAATGTAGAAATTTTTGCAAATTTATTAAAAAAGAAAAACTGAAATATCACATGGTCATAAGTATTCAGACCCTTTGCTCAGTACTGAGTAGAAGCACCCTTTTGAGCTAGAACAGCCATGAGTCTTCTTGGGAATGATGCAACAAGTTTTCACACCTGGATTTGGGGATCCTCTGCCATTCTTCCTTGCAGATCCTCTCCAGTTCCATCAGGTTGGATGGTGAACGTTGGTGGACAGCCATTTTCAGGTCCCTTCAGAGATGCTCAATTGGGTTTAGGTCAGGGCTTTGACTGGGCCAGTCAAGAATGGTTACAGAGTTGTTCTGAATCCACTCCTTTGTTGTGTTAGCTGTGTGATTAGGGTCAATGTCTTGTTGTAATGTGAACCTTTTTCTAAGTCTGAGGTCCGGAGCACTCTGGAAGAGGTTTTCATCCAAGATATGTCTGTACTTGGCCGCATTCATGTTTACTTCAATTACAAGCAGTCGTCCTGTCCCTGCAGCTGAAAAACACATCCATAGCATGATACTGCCACCACCATGTTTCACTGTTGGATTGTATTGGGCAGGTTATGAGCAGTGCCTGGTTTTCTCCACACATACTGCTTAGAATTATCACCAAAAAGTTCTATCTTTGTCTCATCAGACCAAAAGAATCTTATTTCTCATAGTCTGGGAGTCCTTCATGTGTTTTTTTTTTTAGCAAACTCTATGCAGGTTTTCATATATATGGCACTGAGGAGAGGCTTCCATCGGGCCAGTCTGCCATAAATTCCCGAATGGTGGAGGGCTGCAGTAATAGTTGACTTTGTGGAACTTTTTCCCATCTCCCTACTGCATCTGTGGAGCTCAGCCACAGTGATCTTGGGGTTCTTCTTTACCTCTCTCAGCAAGGCTCTTCTCCCACGATTGCTCAGTTTGGCTGGACAGCCAGGTCTAGTAAGACTTCTGGTGGTCCCAAACTTCTTCTGTTTAAGGATTATGGAGTCCACTGTGTTCTTAGGAACCTTAAGTACTGCAGAAATTCTTTTGTAACCTTGACCAGATGTGTGCCTTGCCATTATTCTGTCTCTGAGCTCCTTGGTCAGTTCCTTTGACCTCATGATTCTCATTTGGTCTGACATGCACTGTGAGCTGTGAGGTCTTACATGGACAGGTGTGTGCCTTTACAAATCAAGTCCTATCAGTTTAATTAAACACAACTGGACTCTAATGAAAAAGTAGAACCATCTCAAGGAGGATCACAAGGAAATGGACAGACAGCATGTGACTTAAATATGTGTGTCTGAGCAAAGGGTCTGAATACTTATGACCATGTGATATTTCAGTTTTTCATTTTTAATAAATTTGCAAAAATTTCTACATTTACTGTTTTTATTAGTCAAGATTGTGTGCAGAGAGTACATTAATGAGAAAAAATGAACTTTTTTCATTTACCAAATGGCTGCAATGAAGCAAGAGTGAAAAATTTAAAGGGGTATGAATACTTTCCAAACCCACTGTAAGTAAAGGGAGAACATTTTTAAGGCTAAGTTTCAGTACATTCACTTCACTATCAAATATCAAGGTGTTCAAAACAAAATATTGTAAAATTACTAAAAATGTTAAATTTTACAATCCAAAATATTAATTACAGAAATGCAGCAATTTTAGGAGTGAGGAAAAAATGTTTTTTTTTTTTTTTTTTTTAAAAATCGTACAACCGTGAATGTATACAATAGTGTTCAACATAATAGCAGTGTGCTCAAAAACATAAGTTAATCACAAAATCTTTATACATGTTTTTATTTTCATGCATTGGGAACATTGCACACTGTTTTCTAATTCAACACATGAAGAGAAATGTATATAATTTTTAACTACTTTACAGAAAATAACAAAAAACGAACATTGGGCTGTTCTAAAAAATAGCAGTGTCTGCATTTGTCTTTACAAACTCACTCAGTGTGATCCTCGACTCTGCCATCTCTTTCAAGCCACATATCCAAGCCCTTGCCTCCTTCTGCCGACTCAAACTCAAAAATATTTCCAAGATCCGTGCATTCCTTGACCATGAAACCACAAAAATACTAGTGCACGCCCTCATCATCTCCCGCCTCGACTACTGCACCCCCCTACTCTCCGGCCTCCCCTCCTAGCACTCTGGCACCACTCCAATCCATCCTACACTCTGTTGCCTGACTAATCCACCTGTCTCCCCATTATTTCCCAGCCTCTCCTCTATGCCAAGCCCTTCACTAGCTTCCTATTGTCCAGAAGCTCCAGTTCAAAACCCTAACTATGACATACAAAGCCATCCACAACCTGTCTCCGCCATACATCTGTGACATGGTCTCCTGGTACTTACTCACATGCAACCTTCTATCCTCTCAAGATCTCCTTCTCTACTCCCCTCTTATCTCTTCTTCCCACAACCGCATGCAAGACTTCTCCCGTGCTTCCCCTATACTCTGGAACTCTCTACCCCAACACATCAGGCTTTCGCCTACCATGGAAACCTTCAAAAGGAACCTGAAGTCCCACCTCTTCCGACAAGCCTACAACCTGCAATGATACTCAGTATGCTGAACCTCCACACAACCAGCTCTACCCTCTCCTACTGTATCCTCTCCCATCCCCTGTAGAATGTGAGCCCTCACGGGCAGGGTCCTCTCTCCTTCTATACTTGTTTGTGTCTTGTTTTGCTCTTGTTTATTGTACTTTTCTATATTTGCCCCTTTCACATGTAAAGCGCCAAGGAATAAATGGCGCTATAAAAATGTATTATAATAATATTAATAATAATAAAAAAGTTGAGTTGAAGGAAAATGTGTTTCTAGAAAAAGGAGCACAAGCAACTGGGATAACTGCAGCCTTGAAAGGATTGTTAAGAGAAAAGGCCATTCAAAAATTTGGGGGAGATTCACAAGGAGTTGACTGCTTCTGAAGTCATTGCTTCAAGAGCCACCACACACAGACGTATCCAGGACATGGGCTACAAGTGTCGCATTACTTGTGTCAAGCCACTCATGACCAATAGACAATGCCAGAAGCGTCTTACCTGTGCCAAGGAGAAAATGAACTGGACTGTTGCTCAGTGGTCCAAGGTGTTGTTTTTAGATGAAAATAAAGTTTGCATTTCATCTGGAAATCAAGGTCCCAGAATCTTGAGGAAGAGTGGAGAGGCACATAATCCAAGCTGCTTGAGGTCTAGTGTGAAGTTTCCACAATCAGTGATGGTTTGGGGAGCCATGTCATCTGCTGGTGTAGATCCACTGTGTTTTATCAAGATTAATCTCAGCGCAGCTGTCTACCAGGAAATTTTAGAACACTTCATACTTCCCTCTACCAACAAGTTTTTTGGAGATGGTAATTTCATTTTCCAGCAGGACTTGACACCTGTACACACTACCAAGAGTACCAATACCAACCCCTTCCCGACCTGTGACACAGCGTATGTGTAATGAAAGGATCGCGTTCCTGTGGGTCGGTTGACCGGGGTCACTGAAAGGTCACCCGACCCTCAGGCACAAGACCCTTTGTGCTTCACCACAGGGGGGTTAGCTTAACCCCCACATGGCTACGATCGCTCTGATTGGCTGTTAAAAGTGAAACAGCCAATCAGAGCAATCTGTAATATTTCACCAATGAAATTTGGTGAAATATTACAATCCAGCCATGGCCGATGCTGCAATAGCAGACGGAGATCAAACCCCCCACACGAGTCACGGCGGCGATCGGCTGCCGCCACCGATAGATGGCCGCGATCGGCCACCGATAGATGGCCGCGATCGGTCACCGCCGTCACTAAATGCTCCCTTCCTCCTTGCATCCACTGCCCCCACCTTCCGATCCTCCCCTTACCTTCCGACCCAATCTATTCACCTCTCCCGGTCCTCCGATGTCCCTGGATCCGTCCCGGCGTCCGTCCGGGATGTTTCATGGGCGCCGCCATCTTGCAAAATGGTGGGCGCATGCGCAGTGCGCCCACCGGCCGACGCATGTGCAGTGTGCCCTCCAGAATCCAGAAATTTATTTTGATCACTGTGATAAACTCTCACAGTGATCAAAATAAAAAAAGTAAATAAACCCCCATTTATCACCCCCATGGGTAGGGACAAATAAAATAAAAAATATATATATATATTTTTTTATCTTTTAATTAGGGTTAGGGTTCCGATTATAAGGCTGTGTTCATATTGCGTTATGGCAGTCCGTTAGACGGACTGCGTTACACCGCGGTATAATGCGGTGTAACGCAGTCCGCTAACGCTGCCATTCACCCCCATTTGCGGGCACTTCGCGACGCATGGCGTAAAGTGGCATGTGTTCGCAACGTGCAGTCATACCGTGATGGAGCCTCAGACGCGGCCTGCAGCATCTGGGCTCCGTCATGCTAGCGTAGATGAATCATCTGCTGATTCATCTGCGCTAGTGGGTATAGCATAACGCGATCGCGTAATGCTTTACCGTTACCCGCCCGTCAACGCTATGTGTTGAACGGACTGGTAAAACGCAATATGAACCCAGCCTTAGGGTTAGGGTTAGAACTAGGGTTAGGGTTAGAACTAGGGTTAGGGTTAGAACGAGGGTTAGCATTAGGGTTAGCATTATGGTTACAATTAGGGTTAGGGTTGGAAAGTTAGGGTTGAATTAGGGTTGGGATTAGGGTTAGGTTTCTGTTTAGGGTTAGAGTTAGGATAAGTGTTAGGGGTGTTTTGTGGTTAGGGTTGGGATTAGGGTTAGGCTTGTGGTTAGGGTTATGGTTAGAGTTGGGATTAGGGTTAGGGATGTGTTGGGGTTAGGGTTATGGTTAGGATTTGGATTAGGGTTAGGGGTGTGTAGGGGTTAGGGTTGGGGTTAGAGGTGTGTTGGGGCTAGGGTTGGAGTTAGAATTGAGGGGTTTCCACTATTTAGGCACATCAGGGGGTGTCCATACACGACATGGCGCCACCATTGATTCCTGCAAATTTTGCGTTCAAAAAGTCAAACAGTGCTCCCTTTATTCCGAGCCCCGACGTGTGCCCAAAATGTGGTTTACCCCACATATGGGGTATCAGCGTACTCAGGAAAAATTGCACAACAACTTTGGGGGTCTAATTTCTCCTGTTACCCTTTGGAAAAAAATTGGCGACTAAAAAAAAATATTTTTGTGGAAAAAAATGATTTTTATTTTCACAGCTCTGCATTATAAACTTCTGTGAAGAACTTGGAGATTCAAAGTGCTCACCACACATCTAGAGGAGTTCCTTGGGGATCTAGTTTCCAAAATGGGGTCACTTGTGGGAGTTTCTACTGTTTAGGCACATCAGGGGCTCTGCAAATGTAACATGATGCCCGCAGACCATTCCATCAAAGTCAGCATTTCAAAACGTCACTACTTTACTTCCAAGCCCCAATGTGTGCTTTTACAGTGGTTCCCCCCCACATATGGGGTACCAGTGGACTCAGGACAAACTGTACAACAACTTTTGGGGTCCAATTTCTCCTGTTACCCTTGTGAACATAAAAAATTGCGGGTTAAAAAAATCAGTTTTTGAGGAAAAAAATGATTTTTTATTTTTAAGGCTCTGCATTATAAACTTCTGTGAAGTACGTGGGGGTTCAAGGTGTTCACCACACATCTGGATAAGTTCCTTGGGGTTCTAGTTTACAAAATGGGGTCACTTGTGGTGGGTTTCTACTGTTTAGGCACATCCAGGGGCTCTGCAAACGTAACAAGATGCCCGCAGACCATTCCATCAAGTCGGCATTTCAAAGCGTCACTACATCCCTTCTGAGCACTGACGTGTTCCCAAACAGTGGTTACCCCCACATATGGGGTACCAGCGTACTCAGGACAAACTGGACAACAACTTTTGGGATCCATTTTCTCCTGTAACCATTGTGAAAATAAAAAATAGGGGCTAAAAAAATCATTTTTTGAGAAAAAAAAAATATTTTTTATTTTCAGGGCTCTGCTTATAAACTTCTGTACAGCACCTAGGGGTTCAAAGTGCTCACTGTGCATCTAGATAAGTTCCTTAGGGGGTCTTGTTTCCAAAATGGGGTCATTTGTGGGGGAGCTCCAAAGTTTAGGCACACAGGGGCTCTTCAAACACGACATGGTGTCCGCTAACGATTAATTTTCCATTAAAAAAGTCAAATGGCGTTCCTTCCCTTCTGAGCCCTGCCGTGCGCCAAAACAGTGGTTTCCCCCCCCACATATGGGCACCAGCGTACTCAGGAAAAACTGGACAACAACTTTTGGCGTCCAATTTATCCTGTTACCCTTGGGAAAATAAAAAATAGCGGACTTAAAAATGATTTTTGAGAAACAAAATGTTTTTTTTATATTTCACTGCTTTGCATTTATAAACTTCTGTGAAGCACTTGGGGGTTCAAAGTGCTCACTACACATCTAGATAAGCTCCTTTGCGGGGTCTAGTTTCCAAAATTGGGTCACTTGTGGGGGGTTTCTACTGTTTAGGCACATCAGGGGCTCTGCAAACGCAACATGACGCCCGCAGAACATTTCATCAAGTCTGCATTCCAAAATGGCGCTCCTTCCCTTCTGAGCTCTCCCATGTGCCAAAACAGTGGTTCCCCCCACATATGGGGTATTGGTGTACTCAGGACAAATTGCACAACAACTTTTGTGGTCCAATTTCTCCTGTTACCCTTGTGAAAATAAAAAATAGCGGGCTAAAAAATCATTTTTGAGGAAAGAAAATGATTTTTTTATTTTCACTGCTCTGCGTTATAAACTTCTGTGAAGCACTTGGGGGTGCAGAGTGCTCACAACAAATCTAGATAAGTTCCAAAAGAGGTTTAGTTTCCAAAATTGTGTCACATGTGTTTTTTTTTCACTGTTTTGGCACACAGGGACTCCCAAACGCGTCATGGTGTCCGCTAACGATTGGAGCTAATTTTCCATTCAAAAAGTCAAATGGCACTCCTTCCCTTCTGAGCCCTACCGTGCGCCCAAACAGTGGTTTATGACCACATATGAGGTATCTGTGTACTCAGGAGAAATTGCCCAACAAATTTTAGGAACCATTTTATCCTGTTGCCCATGTGAAAATGAAAAAACTGAGGCTAAAATAAAATTTTTGTAAAAAAAAAAGTACTTTCATTTTTTTACGGATCAATTTGTGAAGCACCTGGGGGTTCAAAGTGCTCACTATGCATTTAGATAAGTTCCTTGGGGGGTTTAGTTTCCAAAATGGGGTCACTTGTGGGGGAGCTCTAATGTTTAGGCACACAGGGAATCTCCAAATGCGACATGGCAACCGCTAAATATTCCAGCATATTTTCCATTCAAAAAGTCAAATGGCGCTCCTTCCCTTCTGAGCCCTGCCGTGCGCCCAAAAAGTGGTTTATGACCACATATGAGGTATCTGTGTACTCAGGAGAAATTGCCCTACAAATTTTAGGGTCCATTTTATCCTGTTGCACATGCAAAAGTGAAAAAATTGATGCTAAAATAAAATTTTTGTTGGAAAAATTAAAATGTTCATTTTTTCCTTCCACGTTGCTTTAGTTCCTGTAAAGCACCTGAAGGGTTAATAATCTTCTTGAATGTAGTTTTGAGTAGCTTGAGGGGTGCAGTTTCTATAATGGTGTCACTTTTGGGTATTTTCTACCATATAGACCCCTCAAAGTGACTTCAAATGTGAGGTGGTCCCTAAAAAAAATGGTTTTGTAAATTTTGCTGTAAAAATGAGAAATCGCTGGTCAACTTTTAACCCTTATAACTTCCTAATAAAAAAAATTTTGCTTCCAAAATTTTGCTGATAAAAAGTAGATATGTGGGAAATGTTATTTATTAACTATTTTGTGTCACATAACTCTCTGGTTTAACAGAATAAAAATTCAAAATTTGAAAATTGCGAAATTTTAAAAATTTTCGCCAAATTTCCATTTTTTTCACAAATAAACGCAAAAATTATCGACCTTAATTTACCACTATCATGAAGCCCAATATGTCTCGAAAAAACAATCTCAGAATCGCTAGGATCCGTTGAAGTGTTCCTGAGTTATTACCTCATAAAGGGACACTGGTCAGAATTGCAAAAAATGGCAAGGTCATGAAGGGGTTAAAAACAACAGTATCACTGTGCTTGATTGGCCAGCAAACTCGCCTGACCTTAACCCCATAGAGAATCTATGGGGTATTGTCAAGAGGAAGATGAGAGACACCAGACCTCAACAATGCAGATGAGCTGAAGGCTGCTATTAAAGCAACCTGGGCTTCCATAACTCCTCAGCAGTGGCACAGGCTGATCGCCTCCATGCCATGCTGCATTGATGCAGTAATTAATGCAAAAGGGGCCCCCATTAAGTATTGAGTGCATTTACTGAACATACATTTCAGTAGGCCAAAATTTCAGATTTTAAAATAATTTTTAAAGCTGGTGTTATAAAGTATTCTAATTTACTGAGATAATGACTTTTGAGTTTTCATTGGCTGTAAGCCATAATCATCAACATTAACAGAATGGGGTTGGAAAATATTTAGACCCCTTTAAATTTTTCACTCTTTGTTTCATTTCAGACATTTGGTAAATGCAAAAAATTTTCATTAATGTACACTCTGCAACACATCTTGACTGAACAAAACAGAAATGTAGAATTTTTTGCAAATTTATTAAAAAAGAAAAACTGAAATATCACATGGTCATAAGTATTCAGACCCTTTCCTGGACACTCATATTTAAGTCACATGCTGTCCATTTAATTGTGATCCTCCTTGAGATGGTTCTACTTTTTCATTGGAGTCCAGCTGTGTTTAATTAAACTGACAGGACATGATTTGTAAAGGCACACACCTGTCTATGTAAGACCTCATGGCTCACAGTGCATGTCAGACCAAATGAGAATCGTGAGGTCAAAGGAACTGGCCAAGGAACAAGCCGACAGAATTGTGGCAAGGCACACATCTGGCCAAGGTTACAAAAGAATTTCTGCACTACTTAAGGTTCCTAAGAACACAGTGGACTCCATAATCCTTAAACAGAAGAAGTATGGAATTACCAGAAGTCTTCCTAGACCTGGCCGTCCAGCCAAACTGAGCAATCGTGGGAGAAGAGCCTTGGTGAGAGTGGTAAAGAAGAACCCCAAGATCACTGTGGCTGAGCTCCACAGATGCAGTAGGGAGATGGGAAAAAGTTCCACAAAGTCAACTATTACTGCAGCCCTCCACCAGTCGGGACTTTATGGCAGAGTGGCCCGACAGAAGCCTCTCCCCAGTGCCACATACATCTTGATGAGAACAAAGATAGAACTTTTTGGTGATAATTCTAAGCAGTATGTGTGGAGAAAACCAGGCACTGCTCATAACCTGCCCAATACAATCCCAACAGTGAAACATGGTGGTGGCAGTATCATGCTATGGGGGTGTTTTTCAGCTGCAGGGACAGGACGACTGCTTGTAATTGGAGTAAACATGAATGTGGCCAAGTACAGATATATCTTGGATGAAAATCTCTTCCAGAATGCTCTAGACCTCAGACTTGGCCGAAGGTTCACCTTACAACAAGACAATGACCCTAAGCACACAGCTAAAATAACAAAGGAGTGGCATCAGAACAACTCTGTGACCATTCTTGACTAGCCCAGCCAAAGCCCTGACCTAAACCCAATTGAGCATCTCTGAAGAGACCTGAAAATGGTTGTCCACCAATGTTCACCATCCAACCTGACGGAACTGGAGAGGATCTGCAAGGAGGAATGGCAGAGGATCCCCAATTCCAGGTGTGAAAAACTTGTTGCATCATTCCCAAGAAGACTCATGGCTGTTCTAGCTCAAAAGGGTGCTTCTACTCAATACTGAGCAAAGGGTCTGAATACTTATGACCGTGTGATATTTCACTTTTTCTTTTTTAATAAATATGCAAAAATTTCTACATTTCTGTTTTCTATCAGTCAAGATGGGGTGCAGAGTGTACATTAATGAGAAAAAAATGAACTTCTTTTGCATTTACCAAATGGCTGCAATGAAACAAAGAGTGAAAAATTTAAAGTGGTCTGAATACTTTCCGAACCCACTGTAATATATGAGTTTCACTTTTTATATTGAAGAACTGAAATATATTAACTTTTTGGTGATATTCTAATTTTGTGAGAAGCACCTGAATATTAACATAGCCATGTATCACATGATTTGAAAAGTTATGGATTGCTACATTTGTACAGGATAAGAGCCAATAACAGTATATGAATATGACGCCAGAACTGCCTACAGTACAGAAATACAGAATAATAACCATCATCAGTACATGAATATATCACCTGAACCACCATTAGTACATGAAATCAGCATCCGAACCACCAACATTACCCAAATATCTCCTCATTCAATATCTGTATCTGGAAGGATCTATGTATTAGAAACAGGTCACCTGACTTACCATTAACTGACTGAGTTCCTAACACTTTTTTGATCTATACACTAGTCATTTTTGGCAAGCCACCTCACATAGATCACATAGATATCTTCTGGTGTTCTCTGCTTTAACACATTTTAAATATCTTAAATATCTTAATTAGAGTTGAGAGAAACATGTCGGTCAGATTCAAAAGTCGCCAACTTTAGCCAAAGTCGAGTTTCGTCAACCGAAACCCGACCATAGTGTGAGGTCGGCCATGCGGTCGTTGAAATGAGCGCCAAAGTCATATTTCCCAGAATGCTTGCTGGTGCTTTTTTCAGCCAATGAGCAAGGACGTACACTGTGGGCAATGAGATGACATGTGCAGCGTCCACCACTATCGTAGAGAAGGGCATTGCAATGATTGGCTTGCTTTGGGGGGCGCCATAGTGTCTATAAAAGCCCTCATCACCGACCTCCATTTTACTTCTGGCGATCTTCACAGTAGGGAGAGGTTGCTGTTTATCAGTAGAGAGAGAGTTAGGGCAGGAAGAGAAGTTCTTCTGTGCTTGTGCTGATAGCAATTGTGCTGTACAGTTAGTGTGCAGTGACAGGGGAGGATTTTCTTGTGTGCAGCAGCGCTGGTTATTAGGCTGCCTGATAGCTGTATTGCTGTGTGTACACTGCTGTGCAGACTGCTTTTTACACAGCACTAATACTTTTATTCTTTTTTTCTGCACAGTTATCGTGCGTTTATTTTTTCCCACACCGTATAGAGCTGTACACTCCTCACACACTACCGTGTACCAGCTGGTATCACGGACAAATACATGCTGACTATCTGTGTGTGACTCCGGAAATAAATAGGGAGATTTAAATTTTCCCCTACGCCGTATACAGCTGTACGCTTCTCATACAGTAACATATATCTGCTGTTTGTATTACGGTCAAATCCATACTGAGAGAGCGCCTATGTGTGACTCCGGAAATAAATACGGAGATTTAAATTTCCCCTACACTGTATACAGCTGTACTCATACAGTACCATATATCTGCTGGTATTTTTGGTAAATTTTCCCAAACATGAGGAAGTATGGTGGAAGAGGCCGCGGACGAGGGTGGGGGGGCCAGTTGGTACTGATGGTGATGGTGGTGCATCTGCTGGTAATGCCAAAAGCACAATAGCAACTAAGGCAGGAGGTGTTGAGCCTGCGTCATCGTCTGGCTCCAAAAGGCCTGGAAGGCTCCCTTTTCTGGGAGTAGGTAAACCGCTTTTAAAGCCTGAGCATCAGGAACAGATTTTGGCTTACATTGCCGAAACAGCCTCCAGCTCTATCGCCTCCTCTTCTGAAGTTTCAAAAACTGCAAGCACTGTGTCGTCAGTGCAGGCTCCTGGTCAGGAACAACACCTTTCCTTGTGTCCTTCACCCCCACCAAAAGTGAAGGATGCGGCAGGCCACACTTCAGATTACTCCCTGGAGCTTTTTTCACATACCATGCCTAATTTATCAAGTGAAATCCTGAATTCCCCAGTCCAAGATGAATATGACATGGAGTGCACTGATGTACAGCCAGTGCTATATGATTCTGCTGGTACATTCTCCCAGAGCACTGCATTGCACTCGCAGTCTACTGAGCCAGATTCTGACCCTGATGAAACTCAGGTGCCCCTTCCCGCATACTATACCACCTTACATGGTGACAGGAAGGTGCAGATGAAATTGAAGAGGAGGTGATGGATGACCCAGTTGTTGACCCGGATTGGCATCCATTGGGGGAAGAGGGTGCCGCTGGCAATAGCTCAGAAGAGGATCCGCAGCAGGCATCGACAAAGCAGCTGCGGTTATCTGGCAGGCCCGTAGCAGTCCAAAAACGTGTTAAAAAAACAAAAAGAGTTGCAGGACAGCTTGGCCAGACGGTCAAATTAGCACAGCGTGCAAGCCCTGAAAAGTTTTCCCATAGTAGGGAGAGTGCAGTGTGGCACTTTTTTGACCAAAATCCTATTGATGAGGCACAGGTAATCTGTAAGAAGTGCGGAAGGACCTTTAGCCGAGGGAAAAATCTTGGACATTTGAATACCTGTTGCATGCTTAGACATATAAACACCATGCACTTGTAAGTGTGGACCGACTACAAAAGAGATGATGCCCTTCCGTTTGGTTGAAAGTGCTGCATTCCGAGAGCTCATGGCCTATGCTGTCCTACGCTATGACCTACCCAGTCGGCACTTCTTTTCTAGAAAAACCATCTGCATGTGAAAGACCGCATTGTCCATGCACTCAAGCAATCAGTGAGTGAAAAAGTGCACCTCACAACAGATGCATGGGCCAGTAAGCATGGCCAGGGCGGTTACGTGTCCAACACTGTGCACTGGGTGAATGTGGTGGATGCAGGGTCCAAAGGGGACAGCGGCGGTGGGACAGTGCTGCCTAGCCAATGGTACAGGCAACAGTTGGCTGTAGGCATTCGACCCTCCTCCTCCAGAAGTGAAAGCTCATCGACAGAGCGCAGTCCCGTAGACTCCAGTCATATGCAGAGGCTGCAGCGATCGCTCCACCTCCCCAAGCACCGCCTAATCATAGACGTTGCAACAAGGTGGAACTCCACCATACACATGGTTAAGAGGCTGTGCGAACAAAGGCAGGCTGTAATGCATTTGTGGGTGGATACACGGGCAGGCAGTTTGAGGGCAGACATCGAGTTGTCGGGTGTGCAGTGGTCAAAGCTGAAAGACCTCTGTAAAGTCCTTCAGTGTTTTGAGGAATGCACACGGCTGGTAAGCGCAGATGACGCCATCATAAGCATGAGCATCCCACTTATGCGTCTGCTCATGCAAACTTTGATGCACATTAAGGATCAGGCTTCTGTAGCGGAGGAGGAGGGAAGCCTTGATGACAGTCAGGCATTGTTTACTCAGGGAACTGTCCTGGACGAGTTGAAGGAGGAAGAGGATGAGGGGGATTATTATTTTGGGGAGGAGGATGCTGTTCAGGGGGCAAGAGAAAATGTTGGCTTGCCAAGGTCAGGTACAGGGTTTGTGCGTGACTGGAGGAATGTGGATTTGGCAGAAAGTGCTCCTCCACCCACCACTGGCAATGCATCATTGACACCTGGAACATTAGCCCACATGTGTGATTATCTCTTGTGGATCCTAAAAAGAGACCCCCGCATTGCCAAAATTATGAAGGATGACGACTACTGGTTGGCCAGCATAATCGATCCACGCTATAAAGGCAAATTACAGAACATCATGCCACAGGAGAACCTAGAGCTAATATTGGCAAACAAACAAGCAACTCTGGTAAACCGTTTGTTAGAGGCATTCCCAGCACACAGCAGCGGTGCAGGTTCTACCATGAGCCGTACTGGGCAACATGGAAGAGGTGTTCATGGTGCACACAGCAGAAGTGGCGTTGGAGATAGGGGTTTCATTAACATGTTGTGGACTGATTTCTCGAGTACCTCTCACACGACGGGTTATGCTGAATCTATTGCAACAGACAGGAGACAGGAGTTGTCAACTATGGTTCAAAATTACCTCTCCTCCCCTTCAGTGCTGCTGGATCAATCCTGACAGAAAGAAGGACCCGGCTGTGGACCCAAAATGTAGGTGATCTCACCTTCTTTAAAATTAACCATGCCTGGGTTTCAAAGGATTTTGTACCACCTTCCCCTGATGACACATAGGTTGCCAGCAAAATGGCTCGCTTTGTCCTCCTCTCCTCCGACTTCTCCAATTCCTCCATTTGCAGCTGCTGAACATCCAGCCTACACCTCAACATATGCCAGTTTTTCCACCTCCCTAACTGGGCTGTACCTCCCCCAGGGCCGGCGTCAGCACCTGGTGCACTCGGGCAAGTGCCGGGGCCCTGAGCAGGTGTGGGGGCTCACTCGCCGTCAGAGACACCGGCGTACTATGAGGGGCCCTGTGCCAGTGCCGGTGCCCACGAGTGGGCCCCCACTGCTTGCTCAGGGCCCCAGCACTTGCAATACTTATCTCTCCCTTCTCCACTGCTGTGACATCTTCCGCATTTCCTGACAGTGACATTCAGGTCAGAGAGCGTGATGACGTCACGTCTGTGCGCCCTCTGCCTGAACAGTCACAGTGCAGAGAACTGGAAGATGGCGACACTGAGGAGTCCAAAGTAGAGCAGTGCAAAGCAAGGAGAGGTATTTCATTTTTTTTAATGTTTGGAGCAATATATGGGGAGCATTATACACTGGAGCATTATATATGGGGCCCATCATAAACTTGAGCATCATAGATAGGGCCCATTATACACTGGAGCATTATATATGGGGCACATCATACACTGGAGCATTATAAATGGGGCCCATCATACACTGGAGCATCATATACAGGGCCCATTATACACTGGAGCATCATGCGGGCCCATTATATATGGAGCATTATATATGGGGACCATTATATTTGGAGCATTATATGGGGCTCATCATACACTGGAGCATCATATATGGGGCTCATCATATACTGGAGCATCATATGGGGTTCATTATTTATGGGGCATCATATAGGGCCCTTTATATATGGAGAATCATATGGAGCACATATGGGGCCTATTCTGTATGGAGCATTATATGGAGTCCATTCTGTATGGAGCAATATATGGGGCTCATTATTCTGTATGGCGCACTACAGTTATGTGGTGCCCATAATACTGTATGGAGGTCTATACTGTCTGTTTTTTGAGCTATTTTAGAATTTACAATAGATATCACTCATGTAATGTAAGAAGTGAAGTATTTGGCATTGTATATTTCTCTGCCGTATCGGAGCATCATGAATTGTGGTATGTGTTAAAGGGGCCCACTGAGACTCTTTCGCCCGGGGCCCACGAAAACTGGAGCCAGGCCTGCACCCCCCCGCGCTGTGACGTCTTCCGCTTTTCATGACAGTGACATTCAGGTCAAAGAGCGCGATGATGAACAAAAATAGAACAGCACTCCATCCAGGTGTATGATGTAGAAAAGGTCTTTTATTCAGCCATAAAGGTCTTTTATGACTGAATAAAAGACCTTTTCTACATCATACACCTGGATGGAGCGCTGTTCTATTTTTGTTCTACATTGCTTCCAAGTGGGTTCCTTGGACTGGTACGTGCGCCCCAAGTCTGTGAGTGCTGTCAACTTGCCTTTTTTTTTTTGAGAGAGCGCGATGATGTCACGTCTGTACGCCCTCTGTCTGAACAGTCACAGTGCAGAGAGCTGGAAGATGGCGATGCTGAGGAGTCCAGAGTAGAGCAGTGCCCAGAGAGGAGAGGTATTTCATTTTTTTTTAATGTTTGGAGCAATATATGGGGAGCATTATACACTGGAGAATTATATATGGGGCCTATAATACACTTGAGCATCATAGATAGGGCCCATCATATACTGGAGCATCATATGGGGCCCATTATATATGGCGCATCATATGGGGCACATTATACATGGAGCATCACATGGAGACCATTATATATGGAGCATTATATATGGGGACCATTATATTTGGAGCATTATATGGGGCTCATCATATACTGGAGCATCATATATGTGGCCCATCATATACTAGCTAGAGCATCATATGGGGTTCATTATTTATGGGGCATCATATAGGGCCCTTTATATATGGAGCATCATATGGAGCACTTATGGGGCCTATTCTGTATGGAGCATTATATGGAGCCCATTCTGTATGGAGCAATATATGGGGCTCATTATTCTGTATGGCGCACTATGTGGTGCCCATAATACTGTATGGAGGAATATACTGTCCGTTTTTTGAGCTATTGTAGAATTTACAATAGATATCACTCATGTAATGTAAGAAGTGAAGTATTTGGCATTGTACTATACCTATATTTCTCTGCCGTATCGGAGCATCATGAATTGTGGTATGTGTTAAAGGGGCCCACTGAGACTCTTTGGCTCGGGGTCCACGAAAACCTGGAGCCAGCCCTGCCCCCCACAACTTTAGCCAAATAACCCCCAGTTTTCAATGCGTTACTATTATTATAAAGTAAATTAAGGTTGACAAGCTTAAGTAATAAGAATTGATGTTGTTGGCATTGAAATGGGCACTGTAGGTGTGTTTACTGTCCTCCACTCACTGCCGACTTTTATTCCCCATTGAATTGACTTGCATTGGGGTCGGGTCTCCAACTGTTGACGAAACTCTGCCTATAGTCGGCAGACTTCGTTCGACTCGACTTTTGGAAAAGTCGAGCCGACCGAAACCCGACTCAACCCTCCCGGAGGCAAAGTCGCCCATCTCTAATCTTAATAACTTAATTCATCATTCTCTTCACATCCCAGGAGATGTTATGTACATCAAAACAGTGGTACAAGCTGTAAGATACTTATGGTATATCCTAGTATCACGTTTCGGTACTCACGAAATGTAACTAAATCCCTCTCTCCCAAAACGAAACATGATGGTCAAGTGGTGCAGCTGTAATCACAATAGAACAATTTTCAACATAAGGGTATGTGCACATGTTGCGGATTGGCTTGCTGAATTTTCTGCAGTGAATCCGCATCTCTTGGTAGAAAACGCAATCTAAAACGTTTTGTTTTTCCTGTAGAATTGATGCGGATTCCTTGCGGTTTTACTGCGGATTCCATAGCGATTTTGCTGTGTGGATTAGGTTTGAGAACTTTCTACCTTGTTGGAGAGAAAGAGAGAGATGCAGCTGTGGATCCGCAAAAAGAATTGACATGCTGCGGAAAATAAACCGCTACTTTCCGTGCGGAATTTTACACAGCATGTGTACAGCATTTTTGCATTTCCCATTCATTAACATTATGTGCACAACGCACTGCGTATTAGAAGCAATTTCCTCGCGTCCAAAAACGCTGCGGAAATGCATCAAAATCCGCAACGTGTGCTCATACCCTAAAAATTCAGTCAAAGTTAAAAAAAACAAGATCTTAAGATGTGACCTTGACAGTGCATCAGGCATTTCTCTTTTATTCATTCTTGACTAATAATAATAATAAAGCACATTTCTATCTTTCTTTGCTCATCTATTTATCCTCAAAGACAATACGGTCACCTTTTCATTGTAATTGCTGCATGCAGAAGCATGTATCAATGCTTAGCAACTAATGAATAGTTTGTTAATAACAAGAGCAATAAAATAACGTCATTACTTAATTTAATTACTCACTGATTTACCTTCAATACTGAAGTCCATTTATTATGGCTTCATGCAGTGAAACCTTAGGTCAGGGATCCTCAACCTGTAGCTCGGGACCCACATGAGACTCGTGGTCCCATGAATTGTGGCTCGCGACTGTCTGCCAGCTTGGTTGCATTAGCTCCAGGTCTAGCAAACAGGTATGAATAGAACATCTTAAAATGGTGAATTTTGTGAGTAGACCTGCACAGAAGAGCAGATCAGGATGCACATATACTGATTCTGGGGTTTAGAGATGATTTAGGTATGCTACGCTGGGCTGGAGGATGATGCTACCTGTTAGAGGAGGTTCTTGAAGCTGGATGGGACAGTGTGATGGGAGTCCTTGATGGGAGAATTCTGAATGGGGGTATTGTGGGAACCCCTAGATCTCAGTGTACTTCTTTGGAGTGATTTATGTGGAAAAGCTTTGGCTATGATTATACCTGTAATAGGGGCTTTGGTTGACACTATTTTGAGGGGGGGTGGGAGCTGGATGTGGCTCACGACAGTCTCTCAGTGCTGAATCGCAACCCTCTTTCTAAGCTGAATGTGGCTCTCAAGGTCAGAAAGGTTGGGGACCACTGCCTTAGGTGGACACTGGCCTATCAGTAGGATGCTTCCAAGTGTCCCCGTTTGGATAGCATTCATTCACTGACTGTATTTGTACAGTAGATGGGTCCGGATTCTTAGTGAACATTGATGATTAGGATCACACTGATGTTGGGCCTCTGTTTAGTACTTTTGAACATGGTATCACTCGTGGCATCTGGGTGAGATGTCAGAAGCATGTCACAGGTTTATCGAGACAGAGAGGAGCCAAAAGACCATAGCGTCTGATTTCTCCTACTCCTGCACTGATTATCAGCACTTCACCTTCTTATTAAACGGTGTAAATTTCTTTTGACAGTGCAAGGGTTAATCTGCTCTCTTGAGAGCTCCTGGAGCTAAGGCTCTCAGCTGTGCACTGTTAGCCACTCCCATCTCCTATATAATCAGGGTCCTGACTCACTGTCAGAGCTAGTTATGCTGCATGGCTGGAGGTTGTTGTTGGTTATAATAGGAAAAAGGCATTTGGTGGATTTATCTGTGACTGTTGCCAGGTTTTGAGTTTGTGATAATTTCCTTTCTTCTCCTACTTTGGTTTTACCCCATCCTCCCCGGTGTATTCCTCTGTTATATGTGTGAGTATACTTGAATGTTTTGTATTTTCATTATCCCTGTTCGCATTACCTTGTAAATAGAGTTGGTGTACTATGGTATACTACTACTTCCTCTTCCCTGGGTGGGAAAGGGTACAGACTGAGAGCGGATTCAGCAGCTAAGGCAAGGAACATGACCCCAGCATCTTCACCATCAGAAGTGATTCAGGTAACAGGGCGAGCTAGAGTGCCCACTAGTGTTAGGGACAGTGAAGGAGATCCTGGGACACCAAACAACAGAGTCGTGACACAGATATTGGAGTGTAAACATGATCTTTCTCTGATAAAAATTGTCCTTGTGCCTTTTAGTGACTTCCACCAACTAGACATTGAAGTTAAGTAAATGGGTATAAAACATATCTAAAGGATGTTCTATAGCTTTGAACGCTCTTACAAATATTGCTTTATCTGTAAAGTAAGGGTCCGTCACACTCTTCAAAGTCCCAGCGATCCCACCAACGATATGACGTGGATGGGATCTCTGGGACATCGTTAGCTGATCGCTGGTGAGCTGTCACATAGGCAGACTCACCAGCGATCAGGACCAGCGAGCACGCTGGTATCCAATGTACACATCGGTGTTATGAATGTTTTAGAAATGAATTCTGAGCAGAAGCTCCATCTGGTGGTTACAAACAGTACTGAACCATTCAATGAGGATTGGCAATCAGGAATCACAGACTGGCTGGATATAAGGGAGGTTTCCCCCCATCATGGTTGCCGGTGATCAATTGTTCTTGTCTCAACGTTGATTCCTGGTTCACTTGGAAGCTTGCTGAGTCTTGCCTCTTCTCCTGCTCTCAGATAAGATATTTTCTGTTTTTTGTTTTTGTGCTTGCCATTTGCATTTTTCTCTGCATTTCTGTGAGGTTGGCCAGGTTCCCCTCCCCGGGGGGCTTGGGCTCCTCTCGGTTCCTCTGGAGCCACTGTTGTTTGTTCATTTGCCTTTTCCAGTTTTTTCAGTGGCTGCGGCTGAGTTTTGTTACACCAGAGAACTAATTTAGGTGGTAGAGGTCGTGTGATCTCAGGTGATTTTGCAATTAGTAGCGTTGGCTTTTTTTAGGGTTTTTTTTTGGATTGCAGTAAGTATCCTTCCTATCCTTTTCTTTCTAGGCAGATTGGGACCCAGCGTTTGCTCATACTATTTTCTGTCTGTGTCTGTATTTCCTCTTGTCTAACTGCCATTACATATTTGGGGGCTTCCTATGTTCTTTGGGGATCTGCTCCAGGGCAGATAGCTTTCCTCTTTCTATCTTTAGGTGTAGTTAACCTCTCAGGCTGTGACGAGGCATCTAGGACCAACGTAGGAACGCTCCACGGCTGCCTTTAGTTGTGGTGGTTAGTCAGGGTACTGCAATCCAGTAGATTCCAACCTCTCTGGTGTATTGCCGTTTTTGCCTGCTCTCCTCAGCTACCAAAACATAACAGTATCACCGGCCCAACTGAAAATTATATGGTACTCACAGAAGGGAAAAATAGTGTGGAAACAAAATAGGTTGTCAGAGTTGTCAGAGATTTTTTTTTTCTGTTTGTTGCATTTTTTCCCTCTTTTTTCTTGGGTGCTGAGGAGGATTTTTTTTTTTCCTCAATGGAGTTTGCACAGTTGTCTGGCCGTGTGGATCAGCTTGCCACTGAGGTTCGGAGTATTGCTACCTATCTTGCTAGGTTGCCAGTTGTGGAACCCAGGATCCCCATTCCAGATTTGTTTTTGGGGGATCTAGCTAAATTTCTGAATTTCAAAAATAACTGTAAGTTGTTTTTTGCCTTAAAACCTAAGTCCTCAGGGAACGCAGCACAGCAGGTTCAAATTGTCATCTCTCTCCTGCGCGGCGATCCTCAGGATTGGGCTTTTTCCCTGACACCTGGGGACCCTGTTTTGAGTAATGTTGATGCATTTTTTCTGGCTCTGGGGTTATTGTACGATGAACCTAATGTCACTGATCAAGCTGAAAAAACCTTGTTGGCATTAAATCAGGGGCTTGAGGACGCTGAGTAGTACTGTCAGAAATTCCGAAAGTGGGCAGTCCTGACCAAATGGAATGATGATGCTTTGGCAGCCCTTTTTCGGAAGGGTCTGTCAGAGAATGTAAAAGATGTTATGGTGGGTTTCCCTGCTCCCTCTGGTCTCAATGATTCTATGTCGTTAGCGATTCAAATTGACAGACGTTTGCATGAGCGTAGAAGTATGCGTGGAATAGTGTTGCCTTGTGAACCAGCTTCTGAACCCATGCAGTGTGATAGAGTGGCTTCTGGGGCACAGCGTCATGAGTTTCGAAAACGCAATAGGTTATGTTTCTACTGTGGTGATGCCTCTCATGCTATTTCAGTCTGCCCTAAGCGAGGAAGACGTTTTGCACGCTCAGTTGTCTTGGGTAGTGTTCAGACTAAATTTCTGTTGACTGTTACCCTGATTTGCTCCCTGTCCACATTTTCTGCTCAGGCTTTTGTTGAGTCGGGAGCAGCTATTAACCTGATGGATTTTGATTTTGCTAAACGTTGTGTGTTTCCCTTGATGCCCCTACGGAAGTCTATTCCCCTACTGGGGATTGATTCTACCCCTTTGGCTGAGAATAAACCCCAGTTTTCTACTCAGGTGATAATGAGGGTTGAACCTGATCATCAGGAGAGTTGCAAATTTTTGGTGTTGTATAATCTGCATGACATTATTGTACTATGTTTCCCTTGGTTACAGTCTCATAATCCTGTTTTGGATTGGAAATCTGTGTCTGTAACCAGTTGGGGCTGCCAATGTGTTAATGCCAACACTCCTGTTTTTTCTGCCTCTCCCCAGGCTCAAGATGTTCCTGACTTTGTGACTGATTTTTCTGATGTGTTTAGCGAAAGTAAATCTGCATCCTTGCCCCCCCATAGGAGCTATGACTGCGCTATTGAATTAGTGCCTGGTAGTAAATTCCCTAAAGGTCGCCTTTTTAACTTGTCTGTACCTGAACATGACGCTATGCGGTCTTATATCAAGGAGTCATTGGAGAA
This sequence comes from Oophaga sylvatica, assembly GCA_033576555.1. Taxonomy (NCBI): domain Eukaryota; kingdom Metazoa; phylum Chordata; class Amphibia; order Anura; family Dendrobatidae; genus Oophaga; species Oophaga sylvatica. Next base: position 101,561,290 of record JARQOD010000010.1, read on the forward strand.
GGGTCATATCAGACCATCCTCTTCACCCTTGGGTGCCGGTTTTTTCTTTGTGGCCAAAAAGGATGGTTCATTAAGGCCGTGTATTGATTATCGTCTCTTGAACAATATCACTGTGAAATATCAATATCCATTACCCTTGATTTCTGACCTGTTTTCCAGGGTGAAAAGTGCTACTTGGTTTACCAAGCTTGACCTCAGGGGGGCGTATAACCTTATTCGCATTAAGCACGGGGATGAATGGAAGACGGCGTTTAATACCCCAGAGGGGCATTTTGAGTACCTAGTAATGCCCTTTGGGCTCACTAATGCTCCTTCCGTCTTCCAGTCCTTCATGAATGACATTTTCAGGGATTTTGTGGATAAATTTCTGATTGTTTATTTGGATGATATCTTGATTTTTTCCAATGACTGGGACTCTCATGTGAAACATGTTCGGACTGTGTTCCAGATTTTGAGAGAGAATGCTCTGTATGTGAAGGGATCAAAGTGTCTTTTTGGCGTACAGAGGATCTCATTTCTGGGATTCATTTTGTCTCCATCTGTTATTGAAATGGACCCGGTCAAGGTTCAGGCCATCTGTGATTGGGTCCAACCTACTTCATTAAAGGCTCTTCAGAGATTCTTGGGTTTTGCCAATTTTTATCGTAAATTTATTGGTAATTTCTCTGTTATTGTTAAACCATTGACTGATTTGACCAAAAAGGGTTCTGATGTGGTGAATTAGCCTCCTGAGGCAGTCTCTGCGTTTCAGGAACTTAAACAGAGATTCACTTCTGCTTCTGTTCTACGGCAGCCTGATGTTTCTCTGCCATTTCAGGTGGAGGTTGATGCCTCTGAAATTGGGGCAGGTGCCGTTTTGTCCCAAAGAGATCCTGAGTAGGGTTGAGCATTCCGATACTGCAAATATCGGGTATCGGCCGATATTGGCTGTATCGGAATTCCGATTCCGAGTTCCGATATTTTCGTCATATCGGATACCGGAATCGGGATTGTCACTGTCACTGTCAGTGTCCGTCGGTCGGGTCTGTCAGGAGTCAGCGGCACTTACCTGGCAGAAGATCTCCGGCGGTCACGGGCTGGACTGCTTCATGGCCGCAATCTTCTTTCCCGGCGGTCACATGCAGTTTCTCGCGATAACTGCAGTGACTGCTGGGTAATCCCGGCCGTAAAGCAGTCAGTCCGATGACGTCACCGCCGGGGAAGCAGGTAATCAGCTGTGCTGCGTCGCGATGACAGGCTCTGCCTGTCATTGCGATGTAGCAGAGCTGGATCGTCGTGGGACAATCGTTACTATGGACTGCGTCGGACAGGTGGTATACTGTTGGTTTGTTTTTTTTCTTTTTTTACAGGAGATCGATGGCGTCGCAGGAATGAGAGTATAATAAAATTAATGAAAACTGTGTTGTCTCTTTTATTTCATTAAAAGACTTTTTTCTTGCTTTGTCTTTTTTTTAAACATTTAAAAACTTTGGGATTAATAATGGATCGGTGTCTTATTGACACCTCTCCATTATTAACCGGGCTTATTGTCACCGTGCAATCAACGGTGACATTAACCCTTATTACCCCGCTTGCCACCGCTACAGGGCAAGTGGGAAGAGCCGGGTAAAGTGCCACAATTGGCACATCTTTTGATGCGCCAAATGTGGGGCTGCTGTAGCCCGGTATTATCAGGCTGTTAAGGGCCAAAATCCATGGGCCTTGACAGTCTTTTAATACCAGGCCGCAGCAGTCTGCATTTTACTTGGCTGGTTAACAAAAATAGGGGGGATCCCCACGCCGTTTTTTTTTCGAGGGGATACCCTATTTTTGTTAACCAGCCAAGCTAAGCAGACTGCTGTGGCCTGGTATTATCAGGCTGGCAAGGTCCATGGATATTGGATCCTTACCAGCCTGAAAAACCAGGCCTCAGCGGTCTGCTTCATCTGGCTGGTTAACAAAAATAGGGGGGACCCCACGCCAATTTTTTTCGAGGGGATCCCCTATTTTTGTTAATCAGCCAAGATATGCAGACTGCTGTGGCCTGGTATTATCAGGCTGGCAAGGTCCATGGATCTTGGCTCCTTAACAGCCTGAAAATCCAGGCCTCAGCGGTCTGCTTCATCTGGCTGGTTAACAAAAATAGGGGGGACCCCACGCCAATTTTTTTCGAGGGGATCCCCTATTTTTGTTAATCAGCCAAGATATGCAGACTGCTGTGGCCTGGTATTATCAGGCTGGCAAGGTCCATGGATCTTGGCTCCTTAACAGCCTGAAAATCCAGGCCTCAGCGGTCTGCTTCATCTGGCTGGTTAACAAAAATAGGGGGGACCCCACGCCAATTTTTTTCGAGGGGATCCCCTATTTTTGTTAATCAGCCAAGATATGCAGACTGCTGTGGCCTGGTATTATCAGGCTGGCAAGGTCCATGGATCTTGGCTCCTTAACAGCCTGAAAATCCAGGCCTCAGCGGTCTGCTTCATCTGGCTGGTTAACAAAAATAGGGGGGACCCACGCCATTTTTTTTTCGAAGGGAACCCCTATTTTTGTTAATCAGTTCCCTCTGACTTCACTGATTGTGTCCCTGGCTGACCTGAAGTGAAAGTGGAAAGCAATCAATTAAGCTTTCCACTTAAGGGCCCGTCTCACATAGCGATATCGCTACCGAGATCGCTGCTGAGTCACTAGTTTTGTGACGCAGCAGCGAGCTCACCAGCGATATCGCTGTGTGTGACATTCAGCGACGATCAGCCCCCCTGCCGGGTATCGCTGATCGTCGCTGAAATGTCAGGACCTTTTTTTGATCGCTGGTTTCCCGCTGACAGGCACACATCGCTGCGTGTGACAGGCGGGAGACCAGCGATCCGCTGGTAACCAAGGTACACAGCGGGTTTCCAGGCGCGGGGCTGTGCCTAGAAACCCGCTGTGTACCTTGGATACCAGCGCCCTGATGCAGGGAGCTGGTATCCAAGGTACACAGCGGGTTTCCAAGCGCTGCGCGGTGCCTGGAAACCCGCTGTGTACCTTGGTTACCAGCGGATCGCTGGTCTCCCGCCTGTCACACGCAGCGATGCGTGCCTGTCAGAGGGAAACCAGCGATCAAAAAAAGGTCCTGACATTTCTGCGACGATCAGCGATACCCGGCAGGGGGGCTGATCGTCGCTGAATGTCACACACAGCGATATCGCTGGTGAGCTCGCTGCTGCGTCACAAAACTAGTGACTCAGCAGCGATCTCGGTAGCGATATCGCTATGTGAGACGGGCCCTTAAGCGATGTTACCCGCAGTGTCGCTGTCCCAGATCGCTGCCTGAGCTGCCTGTTTGGCAGCTCAGCAGCGATCATGTAGCGATACACCAGCGATCCTGACAAGTGCATATCGTTGTCGGGATCGCTGGTGTATCGTTATGTGACACCCAGCCTTTACTCTCCTGTCAGCCAGGAGAGGAACTCATTCATTTGGGGGTTTACTGTGAGGCTGCAGCATTAGCTGCGGTCCCTGCAGTAAACATTAACCCTTTCTGAAGGATTACACCGTGGGACCTGACTGTGCATGGGATAGGTAAGAATAATTTTGCTTTTTTATTTTATTTTTATTACAGGAAATGGTTTTTGCAGTAAAATAAAAGATGGTCAAAAACATGTGTCTTTATTTCATTAAAATGATTTTTAATTAAAGTGTGTGTGTTTTATTTTTATTTCATGCAATAGGATTAATAATTGATAGTTGTCTAATTGACAGCTCTCAATTATTAACCTGGCTTAAGGTCACCTTTCAATTGCAAGGTGGCTTTAACCCCATATTAACCCATTCGCCACCGCTACAGGGCAATGGGAATAGACGGGCAAAGTGCCAGAAAGGGCGAATCTAATTATAGATTTGTCTTTCCTGGGGTGTCTGGGGGCAGATGTTAGTAGCCGGGGGGGGGCCAAAAATAATGGTCCCTCTCTGGGCTATTATTATCTGCCCCCACTCACTGGCTTTGTCTGTCTGGTTGCGAAAATAGGGCGGGAGCCCACGCTTTTTTTTTCAGCAATTTTACACCTCATATATATATATATATATATACATGTCATTGAATTTGTGACACATATATATATATTTATATTTGTAGTTCATACACTTCTACATAGTATAATAGCCGCTAATTCAATTGCCGGCTTTTGTGAAAATGCAGAACCCGACATAAATGACACTTGGTGTACATAGGGTTAACCATGTCCTTTGCTATCTGATTTGCACAAACAATTACATCAGTCTATGTGTGCAAAATTTCACACCTGTAGGGGTTAATTAAAGGTGTAAATTCGTAGCAAAAAAGTCCGTTTTTTTTACAACGAATTTACACCTTTAATTAACCCCTACAGGTGTGAAATTTTGCACACATAGACTGATTTAATTGTTTGTGCAAATTAGATAGCAAAGGACATGAAAAGACATGGTTAACCCTATGTACACCAAGTGTCATTTCATGTCGGGTGACCCGACATGAAATGACACTTGGTGTACATAGGGTTAACCATGTCTTTTCATGTCCTTTGCTATCTAATTTGCACAAACAATTAAATCAGTCTATGTGTGCAAAATTTCACACCTGTAGGGGTTAATTAAAGGTGTAAATTCGTAGCAAAAAAGTCCGTTTTTTTTACAACGAATTTACACCTTTAATTAACCCCTACAGGTGTGAAATTTTGCACACATAGACTGATTTAATTGTTTGTGCAAATCAGATAGCAAACGACATGAAAAGACATGGTTAACCCTATATACACCAAGTGTCATTTCATGTCGGGTGCTTCTGTCTTTTCACTGAAGCCGGCTTTACCCGGCAATTGAATCAGAGGATATTTTACTATGTAGAAGTGTATAAACTATACTTATATGTATATATATATGTCACAATGACATGTATATATATATATATGTATTCTATGTGTGTATATTTAGTGTTTACAAGGAAAGAATGGAGTTTTTTTAGTTACGATATTTTGTTCCCATAGACTTACATGGGACTTCCGGTATCGGTATCGGGTATCGCCGATATTTTAATGATATCGGCGATACCATTCCGATTCCGATACTTTTGGATATCGGAAAGTATCGCTCAACTCTAATCCTGAGACCTCTAAAAGTAACCCTTGTGCTTTTTTCTCTCGAAAATTTTCTCCAATTGAACGTAATTATGACGTGGGTAATCGGGAGTTATTGGCCATGAAGTGGGCTTTTGAAGAGTGGAGACATTGGCTGGAGGGAGCCAAACATCAGGTGGTGGTCCTCACGGACCATAAGAATCTGGTTTATCTGGAATCAGCCAAGCGACTTAATCCTAGACAGGCCAGGTGGGCCTTGTTTTTCACACGTTTTAATTTTGTGGTTTCCTTTCTTCCTGGCACTAAGAATGTTAAGGTGGATGCCCTCTCGAGGAGTTTCCTTGCGGACTCTCCTGAGTTATCTGATCCTGCTGTTATTTTGAAAGAGGGTGTAGTTCTTTCCGCCATCTCGCCCAATTTGAGACTGGCTCTGGAAGGGTGTCAGGAGGATAAACCCGAGCGCTGCCATGTTGGGAAATTGTTTGTCCCAGACCAATGGAAGAAGAGTGTGATGTCTGAGATTCATTGTTCCGTGTTGGCCGGTCATCCCGGAATTTTTGGTACCAGAGACTTGATGAGTCGTCCTTTTGGTGGCCTACTTTGTCTCGTGCCGTCAGGGAGTTTGTGCAGTCCTGTGGGACTTGCTCTCGCTCCAAGCCTTGCTCTCGCTCTAGTGGTTTGTTGATGCCATTGGCTGTGCCCAAGAGACCATGGACCCATATCTCTATGGATTTTATTTCCGACCTCCCTGTTTCTCAGAGAATGACCGTTATCTGGGTGATTTGTGATAGGTTTTCCAAGATGATACATCTTGTGCCATTACCTAAGTTGCCTTCCTCCTCCGAATTGGTGCCTTTGTTCCTCCTTCAGCACGTGGTTCGGTTACACGGCATTCCTGAGAACATTGTGTCTGACAGAGGAGTCCAGTTTGTTTCCAGATTTTGGAGGACTTTTTGTTAGAAACTTGGTGTTCAATTGTCCTTCTCCTCTGCTTTTCATCCTCAGACCAATGGACAAACTGAGAGAACAAACCAGACATTGGAGACTTATCTGAGATGCTTTGTGTCTGCTGATCAAGATGACTGGGTCTCTTTTTTGCCTTTGGTGAGTTTGCTCTTAATAATAGGGCAAGCTCTGCCACTTTGATGTCTCCATTTTTCTGCAATTTTGGGTTTCACCCTCGATTTTGACTCTGGTGTTGACTCTGTTGTGGAGCGTATGCAGCAGATTTGGGACCAGGTAGTGGAGAGGTTGTCCCTCTCTCAGGAGAAGGCCCAGCGGTTTGCCTACCGGCATAGGACTGATGGTCCTCGGTTTAAAGTGGGGGACTTGTCTGGTTGTCCTCAAGAAATATCCCTATGAGAGTTGCATCTCCTAAGTTTAAGCCTAGGTTCATTGGACCTTATAAGATCATGGAGATTCTTAATCCTGTTTCCTTTCGTTTACTTCTTCCAGGGACATTTAAGATCCATAACGTGTTCCACAAGTCCTTATTGAAGAGGTTTGTCGAGCCAGTGGCTCCTATGGCTGTGCCTCCTGACCCTGTTTTGGTTGAGGGCAATCTGGAGTATATGGTTGAGAAATATTGGATTCTCGTTTTTGAAGACGGAAACTCCAGTATTTGGTTAAGTGGAGAGGTTATGGTCAGGAGGACAATTCTTGGGTGTTTGCTTCGGACATCCATGCTAGGAGACTGATCCGTGCGTATCACAGAGCTCATCCTGACCGACCTGGTTGCACAAATGAGGGTTCGGTGACCCCTATTCAAGGGGGGGTACTGTTATGAATGTTTTAGAAATGAATTCTGTCTGAGCAGAAGCTCCCTCTGGTGGTTACAAACAGTACTGAACCATTCAATGAGGATTGGCAATCAGGAATCACAGACTGGCTGGATATAAGGGAAGTTTCCCCCCATCATGGTTGCCGGTGATCAATTGTTCTTGTCTCAACGTTGTTTCCTGGTTCACTTGGAAGCTTGCTGAGTCTTGCCTCTTCTCCTGCTCTCAGATAAGATATTTTCTGTTTTTTGTTTTTGTGCTTGCCATTTGCATTTTTCTCTGCATTTCTGTGAGGTTGGCCAGGTTCCCCTCCTTGGGGGGCTTGGGCTCCTCTCGGTTCCTCTGGAGCCACTGTTGTTTGTTCATTTGCCTTTTCCAGTTTTTTCAGTGGCTGCGGCTGAGTTTTGTTACACCAGAGAACTAATTTAGGTGGTAGAGGTCGTGTGATCTCAGGTGATTTTGCAATTAGTAGCGTTGGCTTTTTTTAGGGTTTTTTTTTGGATTGCAGTAAGTATCCTTCCTATCCTTTTCTTTCTAGGCAGATTGGGCCCCAGCATTTGCTCATACTATTTTCTGTCTGTGTCTGTATTTCCTCTTGTCTAACCGCCATTACATGTTTGGGGGCTTCCTATGTTCTTTGGGGATCTGCTCCGGGGCAGATAGCTTTCCTCTTTCTATCTTTAGGTGTAGTTAACCTCTCAGGCTGTGACGAGGCGTCTAGGACCAACGTAGGAACGCTCCACGGCTGCCTTTAGTTGTGGTGGTTAGTCAGGGTACTGCAATCCAGTAGATTCCAACCTCTCTGGTGTATTGCCGTTTTTGCCTGCTCTCCTCAGCTACCAAAACATAACACATCGGGTAACTAAGCACTGCTCGGCGCCTAGTTACCCGATATGTACCCTAGATACTGGCTCTCAGCGCTTATAGCAGAAGCTGAGAACCGGTAACCAGGGTACATATCGGGTAACTAGGTGCCGCGCGGTGCTTAGTTACCTGATATGTACATTGGATACCAGCTCCCAGCTCCCTGATAGTTGGTCTCCCGCTGTCACACGCAGCAATGCGCGCTGGCCAGCGGGAGACCAATGATCAAAAAATGGTCCAGGACAGTCAACGACGATCAGTGATACCCAGCAGGGGGGCTGATCGTCGCTGTGTGTCACACTAAGTGAAATCTCTGGCTAGGTCGCTATTGCGTCACAAAATCGGTGACGCTTCAGCGATCTCGCTAGCGATCTCGCTTAGTGTACGGGGGCTTAAGGCTCATTAAATAGTCAATGTTGACAATGCTAAGCATGGCTAAACTGATGAGGCGATAGCACAGCGGACAGGATTTGCTGGATGGCCCGTGAAGCAGCGAGGATCAGAACAATTGGGTAAGCTGAATGGAAGGCAAGCAAGTGGGGCAAGACATACCAGATGACAAAGAGCTAGAGGTGTAGAAAAAAAGCACAGGAACTGAAGAAGTACAGCCAGTCCAGGAATTTCTGCACCGTAATGTGAACAAGTCAAGAGGGGAGATTGTGAAGCTTACAGCAGATGGAGTGTTAATCATCAAACAATGTATAGCAGTTAGCAGCAGAGATAGGGGACCATACTTGTTTATAAAGAGCATACACTTTATGTGGCAGTGTTGCAGTGTGAACAAGTCCATATAATAGTTCATTATGCCTACAGCAGAAAAAGTGTTAATCAGCATGTGTTAGCCAAGAAATAGAGATGGTTAGTAGAAACCACAGAAGTTTGGAGAGATGATTCCAGCTGACAGAACTGGATTGTGGCAAACTCCAGATCACAAGATAACTGAAAACATAGCTTAGTTAATACTCAGACACACGTGTGTCTAAAGGGCTTTTTACACATAGCGATATCGCCAGCAATATCGCTAAAGCATCACCGATTTGGTGACGCAGCAGCAATATTGCTAGCGATATCGCTATTTGTGATACCTCCGACCTGCTCCCCCGCTGTCTGTCCCTGATCGCGCGAGAATGTGCAGCTCCATTTCTCGTTGGGCACTTCCTGCTGGGCTTCCTTCTGGCGCCGATGAGCGACGTGGGGAAAGCGGGCGGGAGGACGTCAGGATCGCCGCATCTGAAGGGTAAGTAGCGACCGCTGCTGCATCGCTAAGTCGCTGTGAGATCTGCCTGTGTGGCAGCTCACTAGCAACCATTTAGCGATGCACCAGCAATCCTGACTGGGTCGTATCGTGGTCGGGATCGCTGCTGCATCGCTAAATGTAAAACTCCCTTTATTTGACCCTAAAAGGTCTTGTGTGATAATGTCACTGAAGTTTGCCCAGCACCTTGTGAAACCCAACATGGAGCACAGCAAACAAACGAGGAAATAGGGAAACAGAGCTCAACCCAGTCCTGGATTTGAGACAGGTGTGTAACAGTTATTTTCACAGATGTCACTGGAAACTCTGTTTTTTTTTCTGTGAAGAGGCAGTTTCATTTCTAGGGAACATTCAGTGGCCAAAACATGACATCTTGTTGGTCTCATTAAGGAAGAAATTTAACCCATTTGAAGGACCGTCACCCAGCCAACCAGTCTCCTTTGTATTGTAAAGGTGCAAAGGACAGAAACAAGCTGTATACAAATGGAGATTCTGTATTTATTTATTTTTTTGCATTCAAAATAATGTGGTTGAAAAAAAAAGAAAAGAATAGGTGCAAATACAATAAAGAAGAATCTCATGTGCAGGAATCCTGCCACGCACAGTGTAGGAAAGACTAAGTGCAACGCAAAGGGATTAAGGGAAGGGATCCCAACACTAGGGAAGGGGGAAGTGGGGACCCCTAGGCAGATCTAAAGTAACCTTGTCTTCCCTAAACGTCCCTATATAGGTTCTGCACCCATCGCCAAGCAAGAACCTAATCCCTGCCTGACCCTGATGATAAGCCCTGCTTAGGCAAGGATGGGGTATGCACTAGTCAATCCCCACTACAATTAAAGACAGCTGGGATAGACAAACAAGGGGAACACTTATCTTGAGTAGATTCAGCGAGGTAACACAGATGTCATCCAGCAGCACCAAAGAGGAAGATAGCCAACTGCTATAGCTCCAAGCCTCAACAAGTGAAAATGGAAATATCACCGGCAATTCCCAGAAGCAGACAGGAAGTCTATAAACACCCAGTTCAGGTGTGTCAATTAGAGCCGGGGGGTAGATTGCCACTGGATCCAAGAGTCAGAAGGACTAGGAAGGCGTCTGCAAAGCCAACCGCAGAGACCTTCTGCAGCAAGATGCTGTGCCACTGTCTGTACACTCTGACACACCTGTGACAAATACATAGACAAGATATTAAATCAGGCAGGTAATCTTTCAGCTGTCTGGCCACCTAAGTGCTTCCTGCTAGGTTAACATGAAATAAAATGATGACTGCTGCTCCAGGTTCCTGTTGTTATATCCTTACAAGTTGCAATGCAAAATAAGTGGGAACCAACAATGTAGTTTTGTCATCCAATTTAAAACTTCAAACTACAGAGTTTACAGTAACAGCATTTCTGTTCTGGATTAGATCATTTGCTAGGTAGGTAGATCTGCAGTAAAACAAGGTCAGACCCTAAATCATGTAAAGTAGGGAAAATAAATAACTTTTTATTGATTTTCCCTCTAATATTTTATCATAATACTGTCAATATTTTTTTTCTATTTTCTTGTTTTTATGCAAACCTTATAAAATTGACACAAGAGAACATCTGTTTGTCTTATTGTCTTGGGTCGGGCAGAGTTGCAATGTTCTATATGTACTGTACATTCCTGATATATCCTGACACCATGACTGCTCAATCCTGCATTGTTTTCTTTGGCCCTTGATATTGATATTTTGGAAACAAGGTTTTTCAACATTCTCAACACACCTAAATAAATTACATTAGACAACCACTAAAACCTAGAATCATCCACTGTGCTGCCTGTTAAAAGCAAATTATAAGTGGAAGTGTTCCTGCTGAGACTTGGCACCTCCTCACCCGGGGTATGGGTTCCTCAGCTTGATACCCTACAGTAAATGTTGCCAACCTAAGCTTTCACTGATCATGCAAATCTTCTCTATGATTTATAGAACTTATAAACTTACTAATAAAATACAGACTGCATACGTACAAACACCTGACAGCTTTCCAGATAGCTGTATGCAGGTAAAAATTATATTTTGCCTGTTTATTTGCCAGTCCCTTATACTAGAATGAACATGAGAGATTCTTGGTTGTTCACTTTGAAATCCAGGCTTAATACTACCCATGTTTAATTCTGTTAAGCGGTGAATTAATTGACAAATTGTCCATGAGACAGAACAGTATGTCAGCAGCTAAAATGTGCCACGCTTGTGATTCCAGGCTTCTTCTAGCTTCAGGGGGGTCATTTCACTGCCATTTAGGATGGAAATTCGTTTTACATTGATGTACATTAGTCACAAAATGAAATTGAAAAGTAAAAGCCTTACAAATTAATTTTCACGATAACGACAATATAGCAAGTATTGAAGTTAACAACTGGAACAGATAGGATAATGTACAGCTATTCTAGTGCATGACTGAAAAAAAAACATCACTAACCAAATCGCCTTTAGGGCTTTCCTTCTCTTGTGTTGATGAGGCAGCAATTACCTTGCCTGTCGGAAAACTTTATGAGCTGTGGAATATTACCAGGCTTGAAAAACCTTTCTAATAGAAACCAATGCTTTTTAGAGATGCATTTATTTCCTAGTCTTCTGAATGATGTTGAGCAGGAGATTATATATGAAATATTATCATATATTGCTAACATGGGAAACGTTTATTTTCGGCATTTAAGTAAATACATTTATGGGTATTTAGCATACACTCAAAATATTTTTCAAGACATTAATTTTTTTTATAGAACTTATTTATCATTGCTTAATCCAGACACCACATTAATCTAATATAATTTTCAAATAATATTTGCCATGAATATTATATTTTTGTTGTCAGACTCTTGCCATCAAGAAGGAATTTGAACTTTTCAAAATATTTATTTTTTAGGATGATTAGAGAAAGAAAAGGAGTCCAAAAGCTGATTACAGATCCATTAAATTACTTTCCACAGCAAAGTAGGGGAGCATAGCTCTCAACTGAACTATTGAATTTCTCTTAAAAGGTAAAAAAAATACTTTTAGGAAAAGGAAGTGATATTCAGACATTTTTTGCATAAAAAATCTTTATTAGTAGAATTGAATAAAAGCAGAACATTCCCAGAGAAAAATAATTGTGAGAACTTTTCCTACATGTTTGGAATTGAATTTATGTCCTTACTCATGGATTAGTATGGCTGAATATCCCTATCTTTTCCTGGTGCTACCACCGAGCAGGAGTGCTTTTTTATCCATTCAAGGATTTGCTGGCTAATACAACGTGGATGAGCTGAATCACAATCTTATTTAACAATAACTTTAGCAAGTTAAAATTGTTAAATATTAATTATTGGTTATGGATCTATTCTTTATACACTCAATTCTGTACCGAGCACATTGACTTTCAGCTGACATTACACATGCTATTTCTGTATGGTAAAGTGGCAACCCCATATATAGAGACCACGTGATCTAAGGGACTTCTATATAGATACACAAAGGGAGGGGTGTTGTGGACACGTTGGAGGTGACTTCGGACCTGGGGCTCCCTCCGATGGTTGCTGAGGGTAATGAACCAATTGCTGAATGGCTTTCAGCTGGGTCATATTGGTCTGATATAAGTGACCTGAACTCCCATCAGCCTTGCCGGTAATCAATTGTTCTTCCAGGTCTTGTTTGGAGCTCAGCTTGCATTCCTGCTCTCATTCAGATAAGTGACTTTTTTTTTCCTCTGGTTGGATTTTCCTTGCTTGTTTGCTGCCTTGCAGTGGACTTCAGCCTGGTCCCCTTTTGGGGCCTGGCTCTGCATTGTGCTCAGTTTGTGTTTGCACTTTTGCTCTGTTCCTGTGGCACTTTTTATTTGCTGAATTGCTGTGTGTTACACCAGAGATCTGATTTAGGTGGTAGAGATCGTGTGATCTCAGATTTTTTTTGTTAATCAGAAGTGTTGGTATTTTTGTAGGGGTTTTTTGGGTTGCAGTCAGAATTATTTCCTATACTTTTCTATCTAGACAGTATTGGGCCCCAGCGTTTGCTCATTCTATTTTCTGTCTGTGTTTGTATTTTCTTCTTGTCTAACCGCCATTACATGTTTGGGGCTTCCTATTTCTTTGGGGGTTCTGCTACGGGGCAGTTAGCTTTCATCTTTCTGTCTTTAGGTGTAGCTATCTCTCCGGCTGTGACGAGGCATCTAGGATCACCGTAGGTACGCTCCACGGCTACTTCTAGTGTTGCAGTTAGTTTAGGGTTCTGCAACCCAGTAGTTTCCAGCCCCTCTGGTGTATTGCTCCTTTGGCTATTTTTGCTATTTCTCCTCAGCTACCGAAACATAACAGTATTACTGGCCACACTGAAAATTATATGGTACTCAACAGAAGGGAAAAATAGTAAAAAAGGAAAAAAAAAAAAGGGAGTTGTAAGAATTTTTTTTTCTGTTTTTTGCATTTTTCCCCTCTTTTTCTCTGGGTGCTGAGGAGGAATTTTTTCTTTGTCCTCAATGGAGTTTGCACAGTTGTCTGGCCGTGTGGAGCGGCTTGCCGCTGAGGTTCAGAGCATTGCTACCTATCTTGCTAGGTTGCCGGTTGAGGAACCTAGGATCCCCATACCAGATTTATTTTTGGGGGAACGGTCTAAATTTCTGAATTTCAAAAATAACTGCAAGTTGTTTTTGCCTTAAAACCTAAATCCTCAGGGAACGCAGCACAGCAGGTTCAAATTGTCATCTCTCTGCTGCACGGCAACCCTCAGGATTGGGCTTTTTCCCTGACACCTGGAGATCCTGTTTTGAATGATGTTGATGTATTTTTTCAGGCTCTGGGGTTATTGTATGATGAACCTAATGTCACTGATCAAGCTGAAAAGACCTTGTTGGCATTAAATCAGGGTTGTGAAGACGCTGAACTGTACTGCCAGAAATTCCGAAAGTGGGCAGTCCTGACCAAATGTAATGATGATGCTTTAGCAGCCCTTTTTCAGAAGGGTCTGTCAGAAAATGTAAAGGACGTTATGGTGGGATTCCCTGTTCCCTCTGGTCTCAATGATTCTATGTCTTTGGCTAATCAAATTGACAGACGTTTGCGTGAGCGCAGAGATATGCGTGAGATGGTGTTGCCTTGTGAGCCAGCTCCTGAGCCCATGCAGTGTGATGGTGTGACTTCTGGGGCTCAGCGTCATGAGTTTCGAAAGTGCAATGGGTTATGTTTCTACTGTGGTGACGCTTCTCATGCTATTTCCATCTGCCCTAAGCGGGGAAGACGTTTTGCGCGCTCAGTTGTCTTGGGTAGTGTTCAGACTAAATTTCTGTTGACTGTTACCCTCATTTGCTCCCTGTCCACATTGTCGGCTCAGGCTTTTGTTGATTCAGGAGCAGCTATTAACCTGATGGATTTTGACTTTGCCAAACGTTGTGGGTTTCCCATGATACCCCTGCGGAAGTCTATTCCTTTGCTGGGCATTGATTCTACCCCTTTGGCGGAGAATAAACCCCAGTTTTCTACTCAGGTGATAATGAGGGTTGAACCAGATCATCAGGAGAGTTGCAAATTTCTGGTGTTGCATAATCTGCATAACATTATTGTACTGGGTTTCCCTTGGTTACAGACTCATAATCCTGTTTTGGATTGGAAATCTGTGTCTGTGACCAGTTGGGGCTGCCAATGTGTTAATACTGACACTCCTGTTTTTTCTGCCTCTCCCCAGGCTCAGGATGTCCCTGACTTTTTGACGGATTTTTCTGATGTGTTTAGTGAGAGTAAGTCCGCATCCTTACCTCCTCACAGGAGCTATGACTGCGCTATTGAGTTAGTGCCTGGTGGTAAATTTCCTAAAGGTCACCTTTTTAATTTATCTGTACCTGAACACGATGCTATACGATCTTATATCAAGGAGTCTTTGGAGAAGGGTCATATCAGACCATCCTCTTCACCCTTTGGTGCCGGTTTTTTCTTTGTGGCCAAAAAGAATGGTTTATTGAGGCCGTGTATTGACTATCGCCTCCTGAATAAAATCACTGTGAAATATCAATATCCGTTACCCTTGATTTCTGACCTATTTTCCAGAGTGAAAAATGCTAGTTGGTTTACAAAGCTTGACCTCAGGGGGGCGTATAACCTTATTCGCATTAAGCACGGGGATGAATGGAAGACGGCGTTTAATACCCCAGAGGGGCATTTTGAGTACCTAGTGATGCCTTTTGGGCTTACTAATGCCCCTTCCGTCTTCCAATCCTTTATGAATGATATTTTCAGGGATTTTGTGGATAAATTTCTGATTGTTTATTTGAATGATATCTTGATTTTTTCCAACGACTGGGACTCTCATGTGAAACATGTTCGGACTGTGTTCTAGATTTTGAGAGAGAATGCACTGTATGTGAAGGGATCAAAGTGTCTTTTTGGCGTACAGAAGGTTTCATTTCTGGGATTCATTTTGTCTCCGTCTGTTATTGAAATGGACCCGGTCAAGGTTCAGTTCATCTGTGATTGGGTTTAACCTACTACATTGAAGGCTCTTCAGAGATTTTTGGGTTTTGCCAATTTTTATCGTAAATTTATTGGTAATTTTTCCGGTATTGTTAAACCATTGACTGATTTGACCAAAAAGGGTTCCGATGTGGTGAATTGGCCTCCTGCAGCAGTTTCTGCAGTTCAGGAACTTAATCAGAGATTCATTTCTGCTCCGGTTCTACGGCAGCCTGATGTTTCTCTACCTTTTCAGGTGGAGGTTGATGCTTCTGAGATTGGGGAAGGTGCCTTCTTCTCTCGAAAATTTTCTCCAACTGAACGTAATTATGACGTGGGTAATCGGGAGTTATTGGCCATGAAGTGGGCCTTTGAAGAGTGGAGACATTGGCTGGAAGGAGCCAAACATCAAGTGGTGGTCCTCACGGACCATAAGAACCTGGTTTATCTCGAATCAGCCAAGCGATTTAATCCTAGACAGGCCAGGTGGGCCTTGTTTTTCACACGTTTTAATTTTGTGGTTTCTTTTCTTCCGGGCACTAAGAATGTTAAGGCGGATGCCCTCTCGAGGAGTTTCTTTGTGGATTCTCCTGAGTTAACTGATCCTGCTGTTATTTTGAAAGAGGGTGTAGTTCTTTCCGCCATCTTGCCCAATTTGAGAGGTTTGTTGAGCCGGTGGTTCCTGTGGCTGCGCCTCCCGACCCTGTTTTGGTTGAGGGCAATTTGGAGTATGTGATTGAGAAAATATTGGATTCTCGTTTTGCTAGATGGAAACTCCAGTATTTGGTTAAGTAGAGAGGTTATGGTCAAGAGGACAATTCTTGGGTGTTTGCTTCGGACATCCATGCTAGGAGACTGATCTGTGCCTATTATCGAGCTCATCCTGATCGGCTTGGTTGCGCAGGTGAGGGTTTGTGACCCCTCCTCAAGGGGGGGTACTGTTTGTGGACGCGTTGGAGGCGACTTCAGAGCTGGGGCTCTCTCCGGTGGTTGCTGAGGGTAATGAACCAATTGCTGAATGGCTTTCAGCTGGGTCCGATTGGTCTGAAATAAGTGACCTGAACTCCCATCAGCCTTGCCGGTAATCAATTGTTCTTCCAGGTCTTGCTTGGAGCTCAGTTTGCATTCCTGCTCTCCTTCAGATAAGTGACTTTTTGTTTTTTTTCCTCTGGTTGGATTTTCCTTGCTTGTTTGCTGCCTTGCAGTGGACTTCAGCCTGGTCCCATTTTGGGGCCTGGCTCTGCATTGTGCTCAGTTTGTGTTTGCACTTTTGCTCTGTTCCTGTGGCACTTTTTATTTGCTGAAATGCTGTGTGTTACACCAGAGATCTGATTTAGGTGGTAGAGATCGTGTGATCTCAGGTTTTTTTGTTAATCAGAAGTGTTGGTATTTTTGTAGGGGTTTTTGGGTTGCAGTCAGAATTATTTCCTATACTTTTCTATCTAGACAGTATTGGGCCCCAGCGTTTGCTCATTCTATTTTCTGTCTGTGTTTGTATTTTCTTCTTGTCTAACCGCCATTACATGTTTGGGGGCTTCCTATTTCTTTGGGGGTTCTGCTACGGGGCAGTTAGCTTTCATCTTTCTGTCTTTAGGTGTAGCTATCTCTCCGGCTGTGACGAGGCGTCTAGGATCACCGTAGGTACGCTCCACGGCTACTTCTAGTGTTGTGGTTAGTTTAGGGTTCTGCAACCCAGTAGTTACCAGCCTCTCTGGTGTATTGCTTCTTTGGCTATTTTTGCTATTTCTCCTCAGCTACCGAAACATAACAGTGGGGCTCTCGCTCGCTCTCTCTCCTTCACTCTCTTCAAGATACAAGGGACATCTTACGAGGACACTACGGTGAATGGACAGCTGCTATGTAACCACGTGTTGCTTCCCTGAGATGCTCCTGACAGAGACAGATGTCATTTACCATTCAGGACCCAAGGAAAGAAGTGTACAAGCTTTGGCTACGGACAAATGGACAATCTCTTCGTAACTATTTCACCCATTTCATGTTTTCCTGCAATGATGTTTTTTGGTGGACAGTCCAATAAACCACTACATTTTTTTTATAAGAAACATTGTGACATTTTCTATAGAGTATTGCATCTGGTAACAAGTCCTGGAAAAATATACAAAAATAAGCATTTTTTAACATTTTGGTCTAGCCAGCCAGGCACACTTGATTTTTAGTGTGTGAATTTCTGAAAACTTGCAATGGGGCGTAATAGAAGCAAAAGAACGTCAGATGTGCAAGTTGTCAGGAAATCCACTACGATATTTCAGAATCAGAAAAGAACCTATGAATGAGGACTAAGAGTTGCCAGATTGATTGATTAGTACCAGACGTACTACAGGAATCAGACGCCCAGCGTTTTCCAAGAAAGGAAACTACAAGCTGAGATATTTTAAGGTAAGAAACATGAATGTAATTACTTCTTTTTCTAAACAAAGTAGACTGAAATTTATGTCTGTAGATCAGTCTAATTTACAAGTTTTATGGCTCAGCTTATATGCAGAATGTGAAATGGAAAATCTAAAGCTAGATTCTAAGCTGGTGTCCTTTAATAGAGAAAGAGAGAAATTGAAAAACATTTTACAGTTGGTTGACGTATTTCACAAGTTTGTGTCAGAGAAATCCAAAAATGACTGTGTAGAAATAGTGTCAAAGGAAAGTAGCAATGTTCCCAAGATTGACTGTAATGAGGAAATTGAGCAAGATGTGGGAAATGTGTCAGTAATGGCTACTCAAGGTGACCTTGTCTCTGATGATGTAAAAAAAAAGGTGGAAATGTGGGAGGAGACTTCAGAACTAAAGATGGTGGAAATGTGGGAGGAGACTTCAGAACTAATGAAGGGGGACACATGGGAGGAGACTTCAGAACTTATGTAGATGACGTACGAGGGACAGATGCACAAAGGCCACCAAAAATAGAAGACAATTCAGAGACCCAACTCCAAATTAAAGTTAGGAAAAATTTGTTAAAACTATGCAAAATCATTCCTGCATATGATAACAAAATCAATGTGTGCAGAAATTCTGAAATATTCGAAAGTTTTGTTGATAAGTAGAGTTGAGCGATACTTTCCGATATCCAAAAGTATCGGATCGGAATGGTATCGCCGATACACAAGAAATATCGGCGATACCCGATACCGATACCGGAAATCCAATGTAAGTCTATGGGAAAAAAATATCGGAATTAAAAAAAGCCCATTCTTGTCTTGTTGGTTAATTGTACATGAAGGAAAACAACAAAGAGTAATGTAGAATGTATTGGGTGAGGTTGAGGAGACATTAAAGGCATAAATATTTAACCCAATCAAATGGAATAGCATTAATATTTTTTTTTGTAAAGATGTTCGGATTGACGAACAAATTGACAATGTTGTTAACCTTTTTTCTATTTTGGCAAATATGTATGTTTCACAACTTCCATGCTCTTCACCTTTTTAACTTTTGACACACTTTCTCCTTCATAATCTTCAGCAGCATCATCTTTTTCATCAAATTATTCTTCATCTTCACCTTCTTTATCTTCTTCTTAAACTTCTTGCTATTCATCTTTTTGTTAACATTACTCATATTGTTCTTATTCAACTATTATTTCTTCATATTCTACTTCATCTTCATCTTCTTCATCATATTCTTATTTTTGACAGAGATTCCTGTACTTGTAATCTGTAAAAGTATGAATTTTTCATCCTTGCGTTCTTGCTGTCACAAAAGTTTTAAATTACAACAGTATTTGTCCGTGTTGAGTTTAGCCTGCAGCAGCAGACATTTTCCAGGGGCACCACGAGGAGGAACGGACTCACCCCCATACACTGCTTAGTCTTGTTCTGCTTATAATTTAGAGCATATATTTTGCTCTTCATTTTGGTCTTATACTTCATGTTGTTATGCTTTTTCATCTTCTGCTTATTGTTCTTCTGTCTCTTGTTCTGTATCTTGTAGTTTGTCTTAACCTTCTTTGTCCTGTTGGTGATCTTCTTCTGGGTAATCTTTTATTTCTTCTTTGTGATGGTGTTCAGGCTGGTTGGCTTCATGCTCGTCGTCCTTGTGGTCGTCATCTTCTTCGGGTGGTCATCAGGGTCGTCGTCTTCATTGTTGGAGATCCATAGTGATTACCCAACAAAACATTTAAAAAATATGCAATTTGTAAATGTAGCTGAAGGTACAAGAAGGCTGACTAACTTCCGAGAACCAGCTGACGTTACTGGAACCCGGACGGGTATCAGATGGTACAAGAGACAATGGAAGTAACGAGGACCAGCTGACTGTGCTGGAACCCGGAGGGGCAGCAGAAGGAAAAGAGCCAATGGCACAACCGAGGACCAGCTGACGTTACTGGGACACGGTTACTAAGCAGGAGGTACCTGTGCTCCAAAGCACTACCAACGACCAGCAGACGTTGCTGGAACTCGGATACCGAGATGGAGGCACCTAGGCCAAAGGCACTGCGGAGAACCAGTTGACGGTACTGGAACCCGGACGGGTAGCAGAAGGCACCCATGAAAATGTAATTTGACAGGCCGCAAGCCGTCCGCAGTTACCGAATCACACAGTCCTACAGTCGGTGCTTGTCCTATTGTCACAACGGAAACAGCCTTTATTTACTTATCACACAGCACACATAGGAATCACCTAAACTGCAGGCACCATACAGTCGGCTAACCCGAAAGCAACACGACAGGACAACTTATTGTAGGCTAATTGACGTTGACACTGCCAGGAAACAGCTGTCGTGCTGTAACTAGGCTAGGCAGGAGTCAGTACCCCTGCCAATTACTTCCGAGCAACAACTGTCGGTGTTGGAGCCCAGGGATGAGAAGAGAACAGGGTGGAGGCAGCAGGACTTTTTGCCGTACACACAGCAGGGGAACAGCTGACATTACTGAACCCCAGTAACACAGGAGCAAGTGTTGACTGTGCTAACAGCACTTCCGAGCAACAACTGGCGGTGTTGGAGCACAGGGTCAAGGAGGGTGTAGGCAGAGGCCTAGTATGACAACTTCATGGACACAGCATAAAAATAGATGGAAGCAGGCTAAGGCTGACTTTGACCTATGGGTAGATCGACGCGAGAGAACCAGTAATTTGAATTATAGAGCCGATCTATATCGTTATGGTAGCAAATCAGGGATACTATTAGCACGACTAGCGAAAGCAAATCACATTCCTCAACATATTACAGCGTTAATGAGTAAACATGGGATCATGATGAACGATCATGGTGATATTGAGGAAAGCCTTATATTTTAACATGATCGGAGAAATGAATGTAAAGGTGGCGAGAATTTGAAAAAATACACGCCACAGAAGGGTGACGAGTGAAATAGTTTAATCAGGATCACAGCAAAGTTAGAGAAGGAAGATGACGGGAGGAATCCTACAAGTTAGGGGTTTCCTTACAATTATTAACGAGTTTCGTTTTTATGTTCTCTTGTTACTTTGACTTTTAGAATGTTTATTTTCTGACCATATCGGCTGCGACCGAGATGTGTACCGCCTTATGTGGCCTTTTTGTTTTTGAAAATCCAAATAAAAAGGAACTTTAAAAAAAAAAATAAAAAAAAAATAAAAATTCCCTCTTCAACAATCTACAAGACAAACAAGCATCATGGGTGACGCTGCCTTTATTGAGGTACAGTATTAGATCGACATTGTCCATGAGTAACTATGCACTGTGATAGCTATATAGCGTTATTAATTTAAATCTGTTGTGGTTGTTTCAACAGCACTTGCAGGTCTAACTACCTATTGTTTGTATGCATGATGCACTTTCTTGGTGTAATTATTTATTATTGCGCATTATTACCAGGTTTACATGATGGCCATTTCATATATGGTGTGTGAAGTTACAGTTGTCCTCACTCTGTGTATTTTATTATGTCTGTCATTAATAAAACTCGTGAGGATGATGATGATGATGGTGTTTATGATTCGTACATCCATTGACTGCATTATCTTACAGGTACAGATAACATTCCTTAAGAGGCATTAATTGATAATTATGAAATGTATTTTTATGCATTAATTTAAAAAAGTAAACACTATGTTTTATTTTTTGTTACCATTTCTACTAGCCATGTGCAGATATGCGCTGTGATGACAAATTAAGATTTGTCCATATTTGTTATAAAAATGTATCATTCTAGGCCTGGAAAACTTCACAATTTCCTGTTTTAAGCATAACAATCAGGGTGACGGCTCTTCCCTATTTGGAGCATGTTCGACATGGGTTTTTCTGTGCATGTGTAGGGAACAGGAGACTTCTTGCCGCTGTGGTACACCAAAGGGGATCTTGCTGGATGTGAGATATATTTCTTCTAGCAGACTGAAGTTTGCTCAGGATTTTCCATGATCACAAGGACCTGTGATAAGGTCATAGTCACGTAATCTGGTCATCTGATGTGTACCTCACATGAGGGTGTGGAGTAGGCCTATAAAACAAGGAGCTGTTGTAGTTGGTGTGTGGAAGGAAGGAGTTTGGCTGGAGTCAGCCTGGAAGATTGTTTTGTTACTGTGTGCCAGTGTGCACCAGGAAGCGAGTACCAGACCACCCGGAATGGGACCTGGCGGTCTCTGCTGACCTGCAGCCGCTTAGTTAAGCCCGTCCCAAGCAAGGGTGAGTCTGGCACCAGTGGTTCTCCAAACTGTGGTGATTTATGTTCTGTTTTTATTTTGTTATCTGGACTTTTTGTTGAACTCATGATTAAAACCACTGAAATTTGAAGTAAAAGGCGGTGTGTTTGCCTCATTACTGCGGCCCAGCCCTGCCTACCAGAGCGGATCCCTACAATTGGTGGCTTCAATGCGGGCAACGCAGTGAGGTCAGGCTGTTTTTTCCTGCATTAAATGTCCTAGGTAAATAAAGTGACGCAAAACCCGGTGGATAACTGTCCCAAGATGGAGAACACAGTAAAAATGCTGGAGGAGGCCATGCGGCAGCAACAGCAGGCTATCCAGCAGCAGCAGCAGGCTATACAGCAGCAGGCTATAGAGCAGCAGCAGGCTATACAGCAGCAGGCTATGGAGCAGCAGCAGGCTATACAGCAGCAGGCTATGGAGCAGCAGCAGATATTTAATCGACAGCAACAGGAAACCAATAGTCTAGTGATGCAGCACATCACAGCGCCGCAGACAGCAGGAGCTGCCCGGGGATGGCAGGATGTCCGGAAAGCGGTGCGTACAGCGATCCGAAAGATGGAGCAATCAGATGACGTCGAGGTGTACCTGGAGATGTTTGAAGGCGTGGCTAAAAGGGAGAGACTGCCCCGGTACCAGTGGGCGAGATCGTGGCTCCGTTTTTTTAATTCAGGACCCGCAAAAGCCTCTAGGGACCTACCCCCCGAGCAACAGGAGGACTATGAGAGCGTCAAGGGTGAGATACTTGCACGTCTTGGGGTAAATGTTTTGGTCCGGGCACAGCGGGTACACCAGTGGAACTTTTCCCCTTCCGAGCCAGCTCGGTCACAGTATTATGACTTGATACACCTGATAGAAAAGTGGTTGCAGCCGGAGGTGTTGTCACCCCGCGCTATGCTGGATCGTATGGTGACTGATAAATTCTTGAGAAATTTGCCACACACCCTTCAAACATGGCTTGGACATGCAGCCCCTACTGATGGTCTCCAAATGGTAGACCTCATTGAAAGATATGAGGCTACCAAGGAGATACAGGGAGAGACTACCCGGAAGGTACCAAGTAAATTCCACAAACCTTCACCCACAGCTCGTCGAGCAGAGACTCGGAGGGCCGCCCAGGACGGGTCGGGGAACGAAAGGGGCCCCATAATCTGTTGGCGGTGCCAACAACCAGGACATGTGAGAGCTGTTTGCCCCCACCTGACAGAGCCCATGGACAACAACTTTGGCTACTATCAGTCTCACTATGCAGAACACATGTGTGCAGTGGTCAAACCAGAGGGACCCAATATGAACCATTTGTGTAAAGTGCAGGTGGAGGGTAACCCTGCTGTGGCTCTAGTGGACTCAGGGAGTCTCGTGAGTGACCCTAATACGAGCCAGCCACGTCCAAATCAGCGAGTATACTGCTGTGAAAATGGGTGTGTTGTGTATACATGGTGACTTAAAACATTATCCTACCACCCTGGTGATGATAAACATGCCAGCGGGGAGGAGGTGACACGAGGTGGGGGTGGTGGTTAATTAGCATTAATAATGGGGAGAGATTTTCCGTTATTTTCTGTGCTCCCACAGAACAGTCGTCGGCACCAGTGGCAAACAGGTTGCATTCTCCAGAAATCGGGCATGAACCTGGTGGCCCAGAGGAAGATGTACTGGCGGTAGGAGTACCTTTGCCTTCGGTGGAGGAGGAAAATCCCTCTCCTATAGAAGTGTTAGGTGGGGAGATGGAAGATTTGCCACCGGGACCAGAATTGTCATACTTAAATGTGGCAGGTGACAATTTTGGTACGGCGCAACTACGGGACCCTACGTTGACTCGAGCCCGGGAAAATGTACTGGTTGTCAATGGGGAACCCCAACACCCCAGGGCAGCTAAAGTATTTCCCCGATTTGAGCTGAACCAAGATTTGCTGTATGGGGTTGAAAAAATACATGGGGAAATTGTCGAGCAATTGCTGGTACCGCAGTAATATCGGAGGTTGGTAATGGACTTAGCGCATGCGCATGTACTAGGGGGACATTTGGGACCAAAGAAAACCCTAGACAGAATTCTACAATGGTTTTACTGGCTATGGGTCTATGAAGAAGTTAAACGGTATTGTTACTCTTGTCCCGTGTGCTAGGTAACCAGTCCGCAGCCTCATTTTCAGAGTCCCTTGGTGCCATTACTAATTATAGAGGTACCGTTTCAGAGAATAGCCTATGGATCTGGTGTGGACGGTTAATAAATCAGCAAGGGGTCATCAACACATCCTCGTAGTTCTAGATTACGCTACCAGGTATCCTGAGGCTATTCCCCTGCGACACACCTCGGCAAAACTGATCGCAAAAGAACTCATGGGTATGTTCTCTCGGGTGGGAATCCCTCAAGAAATCTTAACAGATCAGGTGACCCCTTTATGTCAAAAATCATGAAGGAACTCTGCCACGTGTTAAACAGTTGCGCACATCGGTCTATCATTCCCAAACAGACGGTTTAGTAGAAAGGTTCAATAAAACCCTGAAGAATATGTTGAAAAAAAAAGTCTCTAAAGATGGTAAGGACTGGGATCTCTTGTTGCCATACCTGATGTTTGCAGTGCGGGAGGTGCCCCAGGCATCTACGGGGTTCTCGCCCTTTGAATTGTTATATGGCAGACATCCCCGTGGCTTACTCGATATAGCTAAAGAGGCCTGGGAAAACCATACAACTCCCACAAAAGTGTGATAGAACATGTGGCCAAAATGCAAGAGAGAATGGAGACAGTCCTACCATTAGTCCGAGAACATATGGAATCAGCACAAAGGTCACAGAGGCAGGTCTATAACCGGGAGGCACGGGTAAGGTCCTTTAACCCTGGGGATCGGGTGTTGGTACTTGTGCCTACAGTGGATAGTAAGTTCCTTGCAAGGTGGCAGGGACCCTACGACATTATAGAGAAGGTGGGACCAGTAAACTATAAAGTACACCAACCAGGGCGGAGAAAGTCAGAACACGTATACCATGTGAATCTGCTCAAACCATGGAAAGACAGAGACCCGCTTGGTGAGGATTGTCCACGGCCTGAATTTCCAGTACAGATGGCTTCCTTGCCTCAGGAGAAGGCAAGAGAAGTCCTCTCCGCCGTCAAAATATCAGACACTTTGTCGCACAGACAAGTTCAGGAAGTCCGAGAGTTTTTTTGGTTTTTTGGTTATGGTCACATGGTTGATGTGTGCTGCTCTGTGTCACAGAGTTCAATCATGTGACCTTATTTATTTATTTATGTATTATATATTTTTCGGTGATCCAAATAGTAGATTATAAAGATGTCGAGATACAATTATAAACAATGCTGATGTATATATATTCTTTATGAGCTAATTTTAAATAGATATATATAGATATATGCCCTTTGTGATATTTATACCAATTGGTTTGTGTCAGCCATAATGTTATGTGATCTTTATTTCTTTTTTATATTTATTTGTATATATTTTTTGGTTATATGAGTGGGCGCCACCATTATATGATATGGTGATTGCCCTAAATATTTGCCATTTACCATTAGTAATATGTATCTTGTACAGGAATCTTTCCTTGATTGCTGTGATCTAGATGGTGCGCCTGCACGATCGTGATCCGCGGCCCTCTCCTTGTCATGTATAGTGTACAGTTCCTATAGCGTCTTGTGCTTGGGTGCGAGGAAAACACATGAGACATAGGTTGATATGAAATGACTTGTATTACTTCATACAAGCATGCAGAAAAGGTCACACAGTTTGCAGGAACAGAGGCAGGAGAACACAGCAGGCCAGAGTAACTTCAAGCTCTACAATAACTCTCCAAGCAGGTTCAGGATCTCTTCTCTGTACCGTAATTCCTCTGCAAACATGGATTCACCAGACAGCAGGTTTCCAAAGTCCAAAAGTGTTCCAAAGTTCCTCAGTAGGAAATAGCTGGAGTCCAAAATCCTAGGTTTCCAGGAGTCAGGTCACAGGCTGACTGAGGCTTGATTCAGGAGCACTGATTGTTCAGCTGAGGCTGCTTAAGAAGCAAGAGGGAGAGAATCAGGGCGGGAACATGAAAACTGGAAACTCCATATTAACTGAGGGCAAGAGATGCAGAAAGACAGAAAGCAAAATGGCCGACGGAAAACTGAGTTTCAAGGAACATGTCAAAAGAGACAAAGAACCTTACATTACTCCCCCTTAAGGACAACCTCCGGTTGACCTCAGACCAGGCTTGTCAGGGTACCTCTGATGAAACTGGCGGAGCAGGCGAGGAGCATTTACATTATTGACTGGTTCCCATGAGTTGTCCTCCACTGGGTAGCCCTGCCATTTAATCAAATATTGCAACTGATTTCTGTACAACCTGGAATCTAGAATCCTTTCCACCATAAATTCTTCCTGACCATCGACCAGCACTGGGTCAGGGCAAGGAGAAGAGCGTCCAGGAAACGTATTGGGTGTTGCAGCCTTTAGTAGGGATACATGAAAGACAGGGTGGATTCTCATAGTTCTGGGCAGTTGAAGATGACAAGCAACAGCACTTATAATCGTACTGATCTTATAAGGTCCAATGTACTTATGTCCCAATTTAGACGATGGAATCTGTATTTTAAGATTTCTGGTTGACAGCCAGACCAAATCTCCTACCTTGAAAGCTGGTGCAGGTTTACGAAATTTATCTGCTGCTTTCTTGTACCTTTCCTGAGCCAATTCTAGATTTTCCTTTAGAAGATCCATATTCTTTTGTAAAGAAGTGATTCTTTCAGCCACTGCCGGCAAGGGCGTATCTATGGGAAATCGAGGAAGAATGTTAGGATGATAACCTAGATTGGAGTAAAAAGGAGACTGCTTAGTGGAGGCGCTCTGAGAGTTATTATAAGAGAACTCAGCCAGTGGAAGTAGATCCACCCAATCATCTTGTAGGTGGCAGATAAAGCAGCGGAGATACTGCTCCAGGGTCTGATTGGTTCGTTCTGTCTGTCCATTAGTCTGGGGATGAAAAGCAGAAGAAAGTTTTACTTTAATGTCCAATGCGGCACAGAAATTTTGCCAAAACCTTGAAGTAAATTGCACCCCTCGATCCAAAATGACCTCATCCGGTACTCCATGTAAGCGAAACACATTCTTAATCATCAAGTCTGATGTCTGTTTTGCAGTGGGTAAGCCGACACAAGGGATAAAATGAGCTGCCTTTGTTAGACGATCAACCACCACTAGAATGGTGTTCTTCCCTTGAGAGGTTGGTAACTCCACAATGAAGTCCATAGAAATGGATCCCCACGGGCGGGACGGGGTGGGAAGAGGTTGTAACAGACCAGTTGGTGAGGAGCGAGGTGTTTTGCATCTTGCACAGACTTCACATGAAGTGACATAGTTTAAAACATCTTTCCTGTAAGTGGGCCACCAAAAGAAACGAGAAAGAAATTCTTGTGTCTTTAGAATTCCCCTATGCCCGGCTATCTTGGAATCGTGGATGAGTTGCAATACTCTCAATCTGACTGTTTCAGGTATATACAGACGTTGTCCCTGAATCCACACACCATTCTTAAAGACAAGACTTACGTCCCTTGGGGGTTGAGCCAACAAAGAATCCGCATGGTATGCTTCCTTGATGTCCTTAAGTAGGTCTTGATTATGAATCACTCCCAGGAATCTAGAGTCAGGAAGAATAGTCTTAGGAGGAGTAAGTGGGCGTGTCTCTGCTGAATGAATCCTAGAGAGTGCATCAGCCTTTCCATTGCGCGATCCTGGTCTATAAAAAATGACAAAATTAAATTGGTTTAGGAAAAGATTCCAGTGAGCCTGGCGAGGAGTCAGGCACTTAGCCGACCTGATAAATTCAAGGTTACGATGGTCTGTCAGGACGACTATTTGCTGTGCAGCTCCCTGAAGAAGGTGTCTCCGTTCCTTGAAGGCGGCAATAATGGCCAACAATTCTCTATTGCCCACATCGTAGTTCCTCTCAGCCGAAGACAACTGCTGGAAAAGAAGGCACAGGGATGCAAGACATTCTTCTCACCTGTTCTCTGAGAGAGTATAGCTCCAACGGCACAGTCTGAAGCATCCACCTCTATTATGAAGGCAAGCTCGGGGTTGGGATGTACTAAGATAGGTGCGGTGGTAAATTTATCCTTTAAACAGGAAAATGCTTCCTGAGCTTGCGGGGTCCAGGAGAACCTAGACTGTTTCCGGGTAAGTTGGGTGATAGGTGACACTACCTCAGAAAAATTCTTAATGAAACGTCTATAGAAGTTGGCAAACCCGATGAAACGCTGCACCTCCTTCACATTTCTAGGAATTGGCCAATCCTTGATGGCTTGGGTCTTGCTTCCATCCATACTAATCCCTTGCATAGATAGTACATACCCCAGAAATTGAATTTCGGTCCTATGGAATTCACATTTTTCAAGTTTGATGTAGAGATGGTTTTGTCTTAGGCGTTCTAAGACCATTCTCACATGTCCATGATGTTCCTCTGTGGAGTTAGAAAAAATTAGAATATCATCCAGATAAATCACCACAAATGTATCTAGGAGATCCCTGAAGATATCATTCACGAAGTGTTGGAAAGTGGCTGGGGCGGTACTCAGACCAAAAGGCATAACTAGATATTCAAAGTGTCCATAGCGTGACCTGAAAGCAGTCTTCCATTCATCCCCAGGTCTAATACGGGCCAAGTTATAGGCCCCACGGAGATCCAGTTTAGAGAAAATTTTGGCATGCCGCACTCTCTCCAACAATTCAGGGATTAAAGGCAATGGATAACGGTTTCTAATAGTAACCTTATTGAGTTCCCTATAGTCTATGCAGGGTCTCAGAGATCCATCTTTCTTCTTCACAAAGAAGATGGGTGCACCTGCGGGAGATGAAGAGGGGCGTATAAAGCCTTTGGCTAGATTTTCATCTATGTAGTCCTTCAAAGCTTTTAGCTCGGGCCCCGCTAGGGGGTAAATCTTACCAAAAGGTATCTCGGCTCCAGGCAATAATTCGATTGGACAATCATATGGACGATGAGGAGGAAGCTGATCAGCGTTCTTCTTGTCACATAAATCCACATAGTCCTGGTATACAGCTGGTAGTTCAGGGACTGACATGGTTCCTTTAGGAACAGAGCAAGCTGAAACTCCTTGACTCATCTGTTTCTCCGGAAAGTGTAATTCCTTGGTCTCCCAGTTAATCGTAGGATTCTGCGCCTGCAGCCATGGTAGCCCTAGAATAATGGGAAAGTGGGGAGAAGAGATAAGCATAAAAGACATTTTCTCCTGATGATCTTTACCCATAAGGACCCTCAAAGGCTCTGTTTCCTGATCCACTGGTCCAGAGGTCAGCAGGGAGCCATCCACAGTCTCCATCTGTACTGGAGTAGCCTTCTTCACTGAACGTATCCCCTGTTTCAGAGCAAAGGAGATATCCATAAAATTTCCACTTGCTCCTGAGTCGATCATAGCAGAGCTAGACACCCAGACTGAGTCCACCCAGAGTTTGATGGAAAGGAAGCAATGAGAATTATTTCTTTTACAACTCAGCTGGGACACAGCTGAGGAAACTTGAAAAATTGCAGCGTTTATACCGTCATTGTCCCCAGAACTAACAGAGTTTAAGTCCGAAAAATCAAGATCTCTTGCAGCAGATCTCTCTGGAGTCTGAGGCTCGGACATGACAGAGCTCCTCTCGCAACACTCACAGTAAATGACTGCTGCAGTAGTCTTACGAGAACGGCTGGGGCAGTTTATAATGAAGTGCCCTGACTTACCACAGTAAAAACATAGATTTTCCTTTATACGATGTTCTTTGCGTGCATCACTAACCCGTCTTTGTAAAGAGTCCACCTGCATGGGTTCAGGTTCTGGTTCTCTTGTGATCCTACTCAAAGGTTCCTTAGCTGAGGAGGGAGGTAGGAAAAGGTTAGTGCGATTATTTTCGAACCATCTCTCTTGTCTGCGTTCAGTCAGACGAGCATCAATACGGATACAATAGTTAATAAAGTCACCTAACGCAGTGCGAGGGTCGGCACGAGCAAGTTCATCCTTAATCAGTGGAGACAACCCTTTCCGAAAAATAGATTTTTTGGCGGAAGTGTCCCAAGTGGTATCAAGAGCCCATCTCCTGAAATCCAAGGCATATTCGGCTACTGAACGCTTACCTTGGCGCAAAGTTAACATGGTTGCTTCAGCTGTTGCACCTCGATTGGGGTCATCAAACACCTGCCCCATGGCTGAAATAAAAGCATCAAGGTGATTCAAACAATCATCCTCAGTCTCAATCAGAGGGTTTGCCCACATCAAAGCCTTATTGGTAAGCAACATGATTATAGTAAGCACTTTGGATCGTTCAGTGGGAAATTGTGAAGCATGTGCAGAGAAAAATAGATTGCATTGGTTAATAAATCCCCTGAATTTCTCACGTTCACCGCCAAAATGAAAAGGAGGTAACTTGGGGATCCCAGAACTCAGGGTTATGGCAGGAGCCTGGACTCGTTCCTCTAGAGCCTCAATCCTGGCTCGTAATTCCTGAGTAGTTTGTCCAAACACTTGCAAATTATGATTAGTGAGGTCCTGTAGGCTTGCAAAACGGGTCTTTATAGTCTGTATATCTGCAAGGATTGTATCAGTCACTCCGCAAAGCTCCTTTATGCGGGCCTCCATCTTCCAGATCTTTTAAGGCAGAAGTGCTGGAAGGAGAAGAGGAAAGGAAAAAAAAAAAAAAAACAATAGTGTTTACCTGTGGTAACACTCCAGAGTAACATTTAAGGGAATGCGCTCACCTGGAATGGTTGTGAGAAGTCACAACCACTGTCATCACAGAAGGTATTAAACGGACATCTGATATCCACAGTCACAGCAGACACGGCTTTCCCAGACCCAGCAGACACTAAACATTGGCTCCTGAATCTTGTCATGTATAGTGTACAGTTCCTATAGCGTCTTGTGCTTGGGTGCGAGGAAAACACATGAGACATAGGTTGATATGAAATGACTTGTATTACTTCATACAAGCATGCAGAAAAGGTCACACAGTTTGCAGGAACAGAGGCAGGAGAACACAGCAGGCCAGAGTAACTTCAAGCTCTACAATAAGGCCGGCGTCACACACAACGACAAAAAATCGGTCCGTTTTAGACGGTCGATTGTCGGATCAAAATGCAAACATCACACATCCTTCTGGCATCCGATTTTCCTTCAAAGATGCGATTTAGTCGCATGTGTGTGTACCTTGTAACATCCGATTTTCATCCGACTTGCGAGAATTTCTCGCAGGCTTGCAAAACTGACATATAATGGATCCAAAAGAATAGTATTTCAATCACAAAAAAAAGAATAGATATATACACATAGAACACATATATATATATATATATATTGTGAGACAGTGAGAGTATGGGTGTTGAATGGGGTGTACATTTCACCTAGATACTGTGCTGACTGGTATAAGGGAAATGTATGGCTTGGTAAACCTAGTGGTAGAGAAAGGTCACTACACCTTACATTCATTACACACTTGCAGCTCAGGCCTGAAACTACTCAGGTGTTAATTAGGAGACCAGAAGTAGGTGTCTGCGAACACAGTCAGAGAGCTCGTTTAGTCTGGACACAGGAGGGGTCCAGGCACAGAAGGTGTCTCCAGGAGTTTTGAGCTATCTCAGTCTGGGTGCTCGATGTACCCCGCACACAGGAGTAGTCTCTGTGAGAATCCATGCGGATAGCTGCTGAATAGGAGGGGAGCTCTCTCAAGTCTGGACGTTGAAGGTGCCTTCAGACACAAGGAGGAGACTCTGTGAACCTCCATGCTGGTAAATGCTGGTAAATGCTGAACATATGTGTTGTTTTGGCCTCGGCTGGTAGAGTCGGGACCCGGATAGATAGGGAAATCTATCTAAGTGTAGTAAGTGGCTAGACAAGCCTAGGTCTTCTGTTTATGATTTGTTTTGATCTGTTTGCTGTGGACTTTAATAAAGCTGGTTGTGGCCAGTTTTCACCAGAACTGCTGTCTGAATGAACTGTTTCTATGCCATTCTGTCTACCCGGACGGCGATCCCAGAGCTATATCCCCTGAAAAGCTTACAATATATATACATGTCATTGTGACATGTATATATACATATATTTATAGTTCCTAGACTTCTACATACTGTTATAGCCGCTAATTCAATTGCCGGCTTTTGTGAAATCACAGAAGCCGACATGAAATGATACATTGTTTCCACACAGTTAACCATGTCATTTCCTGTATTTTGATATTTGTTTAGAACTTACAATTACATGAGTGTATTTGTGCAAAATTTCAGACATGTAGGGGTTAATTAAAGGTGTAATTTCGTTGAAAAAAAATGCGTGGGCTCCCGCTGTATTTTCTCCACCAGACAGACAAAGCAAGCGAGTGGGGGCAGATAATAACAGCCTAGGGAGGGTACATTTTTTGTGCCCCCACTGGCTTTGAACATCTGCCCCCAGACACCCCAGAAAGGGCAAATCTATAATTAGATTTGCCCTTTCTGGCACTTTGCCGTCTATTCCCATTGCCCTGTAGCGGTGGCGAATGGGTTAATAATCTCACCTTATTGTCACCTTAGTATTGAAAGGTGACCTTAAGGCAGGTTAATAATTGAGAGCTGTCAATTAGACAACTATCAATTATTAATCCTATTGTATGATAGAAAAATCAAGCACACACAGTTTAATAAAAAAGAAGTTTAATGAAATAATCACACAGTTTTTGACAATATTTTATTTTCCTGCTAAAACCATTTCCTGTAATAAAAATAAAATAAAAAAGCAAAATGATTCTTACCAATCCGAAGTACAGTCAGGTCCCACGCTGTAATCCATCAGAAAGGGTTAACAGGTTACAGGTCGCAGAGAGCTAATAATGCTGTCTCAGACCTGTATTCCCTTGAATGAATCAGTTACTCTCCCAGCGAAAGGAGAGGAATAGATTCATGAATGGAGCTTAATTGATTTATTACAACTTTCACTTGAGTGACCTGACCTAAGGTGAAAGTGGATACAATCAATTAAGCTTCATTCATTAATCACATCCTCTCCTGTCGGCAGGAGATAAGCTCATTCATTCAGGAGCTATCAGATGAGCACGCAGGATTACTTGCGCTGCTTATCTGATTGCTAGTTAACCCTTTGTGAAGAATTACATTGTGGGACGTGACAGATTGCCAGATAAGTAAGAATAATGTTGTTTTATTATTTTATATTTATTTTAGAAGAACAAGGGCTTCGAACGGATTAAGACTTAAATAAAAGATGGTCAAAAATATGTGTTTTTATTTCATTAAAATTATTTATTCTTAAAGTGTGTGTGTAAAAAACTTACTTCAATAGGATTAATAATTGATAGTTGTCTAATTGACAGCTCTCAATTATTAACCTGCCTTAAGGTCACCTTTCAATACTAAGGTGACATTAAGGTGAGATTATTAACCCATTCGCCACCGCTACAGGGCAATGGGAATAGATGGGCAAAGTGCCAGAAAGGGCGAATCTAATTATAGATTTGCCCTTTCTGGGGTGTCTGGGGGCAGATGTTAGTAGCCAGGGGGGGCACAAAAAAAAAGTACCCTCCCTAGGCTATTATTATCTGCCCCCACTCGCTTGCTTTGTCTGTCTGGTGGAGAAAATACAGCGGGAGCCCACGCATTTTTTTGTCAACGAATTTACACCTTTAATTAACCTCTACATGTCTGAAATTTAGCACAAATACACTCATGTAATTGTAAGTTCTAAACAAATATCAAAATACAGGAAATGACATGGTTAACTGTGTGGAAACAATGTATCATTTCATGTCGGCTTCTGTGATTTCACAGAAGCCGGCAATTGAATTTGCGGCTATTACAGTATGTAGAAGTCTAGGAAATATAAATATATATATATATACATGTCACAATTACATATATATATATATATGTATTCTATGTGTGTATATATATTCTTTCTATTCTTTATTAAAGCTGTCAGTGTGATTTTACAGTATAGCCGGGGATGAATTGCCGGCTTTTCGAAAGGACACCGATGCGATTTCATCGCAAGTCACACATGCGGTCCGTTTGTAATCAGATTTTTCATCGCTCCCATAAACTTGCATTGGCGATAGTCGACCCACAATCGGTGACAATCGCAGCATGCTGCGATTGCACACGGACGTTTAAAACGGACCACAAAAAATCTGATACTGGGAGCTGCTCCATAGATTAACATAGGGCAGACTGCAATACGATTTTTCATCGCATTGCAGTTGTCCGATTCTGTCGCCAGTGTGACGCCGGCCAAACTCTCCAAGCAGGTTCAGGATCTCTTCTCTGTACCGTAATTCCTCTGCAAACATGGATTCACCAGACAGCAGGTTTCCAAAGTCCAAAAGTGTTCCAAAGTTCCTCAGTAGGAAATAGCTGGAGTCCAAAATCCTAGGTTTCCAGGAGTCAGGTCACAGGCTGACTGAGGCTTGATTCAGGAGCACTGATTGTTCAGCTGAGGCTGCTTAAGAAGCAAGAGGGAGAGAATCAGGGCGGGAACATGAAAACTGGAAACTCCATATTAACTGAGGGCAAGAGCTGCAGAAAGACAGAAAGCAAAATGGCCGACGGAAAACTGAGTTTCAAGGAACATGTCAAAAGAGACAAAGAACCTTACACTCCTGGTATTCGGCATCTTCATGTCTCCATGGCACCGGGTCCCGATCACGTGACCTGACTTCAATGGTCTCATGACGCCGAGACTATGGATGGTTGTGGATTCCTTTTGCGCATGCGCCGTCCACATCGTGGTCACACCAATCATGACGGATTGCGGTCATGTGACCTGACGTCAGTGGTCCCATGACACTGAAGTTGTGGATGATTGAGGATTCCTCTCGCACATGCTCTGCTTCTATAGCGGTCATACGATGTATGACAGAATATGGTCACATGATCTGACGTCAATGATTTCATGACGCTGAAGCTATTGATGATTGGGGATTTCTTTTGCGCATGCGCCGTTCATATTAGGGGCACACCAATCATCACAGACCTCTTGGGTATAAATAGTTCCGGTTCCACTACAAACACACACCCCCTGATGAAGGAAAAACTCCGAAACGTGCGTTGGGGAAGCGCCAAGCCACATTGCCAACAATAACAGGTACTATTTGAGGTCTTTATGTTTTTGTAGCCATAACTTGTGGGCCATTCTTAGTAAACCTTTATATAGAAAGGGACTACGCAGATACTCTCTCTTTCACTTGCCTTGCACTTTTGCACTTTTGAATTGTTGATTTCAATTGTTTACCGATATTATTTTTTATTTGAAAGTTTTTTATTTATACACTCTGTATATTTTTATATATATATATATATATATATATATATAAATATATAATTATTTGTATTTACACTGATTCACTTTGAGAGTTTTTTATATGTGTCCCTTAATATATCAATTATGGTTTTATAATCAGTTATTTTTGGCATTTATATAACTTTTTATGGCATAATATACTTCGAGCTGGCAGTATTTCTATCTATTTTTATGTGTCAATTTTTTGGTATTAATAAAGATTATTTTTCAAATATATATACCCTCTTGTCATATGTTTACATATATTCTAGATTTTTTCTATTCCCAGATTTGTTCTCTTTTTTTATAATGTAAACCATCAAAAGAGCAAATACGTGGAAATGTGCATACAAATCCCTGCCCAATATATGTCACCATTGAAAAACACGCCATATATAATCACAATGCGCTACATTATATTTACAAAGTGTCAAATGCTAACAATTTATTCTGGTAAACATGACATGGGTATAGGGTGTCACAGGACAATATATATATATAGAGAGAAAAATGCACATAGAGATCCACATAAAGATCCAGGCTGTTGCTTTAATTCATTCATATGGAGTCACAAGTGGTCCAATGTGGGTAAGGAGTCACATAACGGATCCGGACACAGTAACATACTGGATATACTAAGATAGAATAAACAATATACAGTAAATAAAAAAATATATAAAAACACACACAAAAGAAAAAAAGAGCACATGAATCAACTTTTAAAAGGTAAAGATGAATCTACAAAAAAGGAGCGAAACTCAATTTCTCATTCAGTCCCACGGGAGCCATGGTACCCAGCTCCATTATCCATTTAGTTTCTGCTTGAGCCAACAAGGATTTTACATCACCGCCTCTAATGCCACCCCTTATTCTATCAATCCCATGAACCTTGAGGCCACAGGGATCTGAATTATGACAGGATAGGAAATGTTTAGGCAGTGTTCTCAGTAGTGAAGGGTCCTCCACCTCTCCCGCCGCAGCAATGTTCCTGACGTGTTCTCTTACTCTGACACGTAATTCCCTTGTCGTCAATCCGACATACAGTTTGGGGCACGGGCACTGTGCCAGATATATAACGTATGAGGTAGTACAAGAAATATAATGCATGATATCATATTGACGAGTACCCTCAGTACCTCCAAAAGTTTTAGCCCGAATGATATTATGTAGATTACATGCCCTACAACTGCCACAGGGGAAACAGCCCCATCTCTGACCACTAGATCCAAAAAAGTTTTTTTGATCAGCAATATAATGACTTTGGACTAAATGGTCTCTTAAATTTTTGCTCCTCCTTGCTGTAATCAGAGGTTTTTCTGAAACTTCCTTATATAAAATTGGGTCTGTTCGAAGAACCGACCAATGTTTGGTCAAGATCTGATGAATGTTCTCCCACTGGCAGTTATACATGGTGATAAATCTAGTGTGTGAGTCTCCCTTCTTTTTAGATCCCAAAGGATTATGTAACAACATCTGTTGTGGGGTATATTTAGCTCGATGATATCCATGCCTTATATTCCTGAGACTATAACCTCAAGCCAAAAAACGTTCTCTGAGATCATTAGCCTGATGTTCAAATTGATCCACTGTAGAGCAGATACGTTTTGCCCTCAGGAACTGGCCAATAGGGATGGCTTTAATTGCTGAATAAGCGTGTCCGGAGGAGGAATGAAGAAAGGAATTAACTGAAGTATCTTTACGATGAATGTCGGTGTGGACAGATCCCATGTCATCAATTGACAAAGCAATATCCAAAAAATCAATCTTATGTCTATGCCACCTATATGTAAGCCTAATATTGTAGGCATTATCATTAAGGTTAGACATAAATCTATCCATTTCAGGGATCGGCCCCTGCCATATAATCAGAAGATCATCGATGTACCGAAGCCAGCACTGCACATGGTCGGCGGCACATGCCCCGTCCCCACAAAAAACCTCCCTCTCCCAGAGGCCAAGAAAGAGGTTCGCGTAGGCGGGCGCACATGCCGCCCCCATGGCAGTGCCACGCCTCTGCAGGTAAAACCGATCCCTGAAGGTGAAAAAATTATGGTATAGAACAAATTGTAAAAGTTCCATTATCAGATCAGCAAGGGATCTGTCCACACTGCTCATCTCCAGGAAAAACCGTGTAGCACGAAGTCCATGTTCGTGATCAATACATGTATAAAGGGACTCGACGTCCGCGGTGACAAAGAGCATATCGGATTCCAAGGATAAACCGTCGACTCTCACCAGGACGTCAGTGGAGTCCCTGACATAGGAGGGGAGCGTCTTTACCAGAGGTTTAAGATAATGGTCAATAAATTTACATACTGGGTCGCAAAGCCCTCCTATGCCAGAGACTATAGGACGCCCGGTGGGTCGACGGGATCCTTATGGATTTTAGGGAGGAGATAGAAGGTTGGAACCTTGGGAAATTTTGTCAACAATCCATCCAAAAATTTTTGGGGATAATCCCCTTTTCCCAGGCTTGCATAAGAATTAGATTTAATTGATCAGAGAATGTGGTTAAAGGATTCTGTGGGAGAATAGAATAAAAATCTTTATTCTTCAGCTGTTTAAAAGCCTCCCTTTCATATTTGTCAACAGGCCAGATCGCAACATTTCCCCCTTGTCGGCAGGTTTAATGACTATGTCCTTAATTGCTTTTAATTCTTTTAGAGCCCTTCTTTCAATTGGGCTGAGATTGTCTCTCTTGATTTTTGTTGATATTTTTTTGAAATCATCAGTGACCAATCGTGCAAATATGCCTATCTGAGGACACAACGACAAGGGGGAAAAGTCGTTGATCTGGGCATGACAGTTTTGGGAAAATTAACCACATCCTCTGTTTCCTGTTCATTCAATAAACCTTCTAGTACCTCCAATCTCTCCTGCTCAGTAACACCGCGGACGTCAACACCCTCATTAGGACGATGATGTAGCCTCCTCAGGACAAGCTTGCGACAGAAGAGGTGGAGGTCCTTCACCGCTGTAAAAAATTGAAAGTTATTAGTAGGCGAGAATGATAGCCCCAAGCTCAATAATTCATATTGTGTTTTAGATAGATTATGTGTTGAGAGGTTAATTACCTCCATGTTATTATGATAACTACGAGTTTTCTTTGTATATTGCTGTGGGGGAGTAATTCTCCTTTTATTCGATTTTTTATTCCTCCTAGGGTCTTTAATGTTTGATGCAATAAATGAACTTTCTGTTTGAGAATCACTGGTGGTAGGCCGTGCTTCATCCATAGAGGTAAATGATGACATAGATCCTGATCTGGACCTATTAGAGGCCCCAGTCTTATATGTCCTCCGCCATTTATACATTGTCTTATTCTGAAAATCAGAACTATCCCGCTGAAATTTACGAGATTTAAAGCTCACTATGTCCTTTTCCCATTTTTGAAAGCAAGTTTCAAGATCTTTATTGAATTCCTCCTGTGCTGTTACAGATAATTCCATTTTAAGATCCTTCTGTACTATCTCAATTTCTGCCTCAATTTCCTTGATCTTATTATCATCAATTTG
The DNA here is from genome assembly GCA_033576555.1 of Oophaga sylvatica. Lineage (NCBI taxonomy): Eukaryota > Metazoa > Chordata > Amphibia > Anura > Dendrobatidae > Oophaga > Oophaga sylvatica. Next base: position 101,600,146 of record JARQOD010000010.1, read on the forward strand.
CATGAGGATTTCCATAAAGCCTTTTGAACATACGTTGGCTACAGATTCCCATTTATCTTTAAGTGTTTCATCATTAACTGTAAATGAGGGAAAAATCTGGACCCGTAGGCCCCGTGGGACTAAATTCTTAGAAATGTAACGCTCCAAAAAAGCACGGTTCCACCACGCTTTCGTTCGTTTGTGGAACAATTCCTTAAGTCGGGTTTTTTGTTCTTGTACATCTTTACCATTAAAAACAATACTTGGGTCATCCTTAAATACCTCATTAAGTTTACTGAGCCACGCCTGATCGCGTGCTCGAAAATCCATATGTTTTGGATCAAAAGCTGTGAAAAACACAGAAATAATTATAACCAAAAAAATGTCCAACAACATATTATGCACATACCAAAGGGACCTTCACCATATAGGGAAATCCAAAGGGTGCATGAATAAATGGGGGTGTGTAATCATACAACTACTACAATAAGGATACGGAGTATCCAATGCACACCACTCACAAGGAGATGTATATGAAAAATAGTATCAAATTTATTAAAGTTACAAATAACAAAGTATTAAATATGAACATACAAGGGAAAGGAAAAACCCAAAATGTTGTGCACAATAAGTGACTGAAGGAATAAATACCAGTACATGGCATATGTGATATACATATAATGGTTTATACAGCATAAATAGTGAACAATGACCATCTCACAATGCATATATAGCTTACAAACCATGAAAATGTAAGGTAAAGAAACCTAATAGCAACACATACCCATATTGAATCAACCGTTCCAAACAATCACAGCAGCCCCGACGCGCATTTCGCGTTTTTGCAGCTTTCTCAATATATGGCGTGTTTTTCAATGGTGACTTATATTGGGCAGGGATTTGTATGCACATTTCCACGTATTTGCTCTTTTGATGGTTTACGTTATGTATCATAAGGTTTACTCCCTGGGATTAACATTATCTTATTGGTAGCATTATCTTGATAATAGGCTTCAACAAGATGGCGACGCGCATGCGCGCCACACCCGACTCACACGCTCTCTGCCTAAGGCCTCTTGTGATCTCGATGGGCGGATGTGACGTCATGGGGGATTTCCTCCCCGCACGTCGAGACCTGAGCGCCGGATGCAGTGAGTGCTGGGATCTGGGGGTAGTGGCGCCCTGCGCGTCAATAACGCCAGCCGCTGATGAAGCGATTCGATGCACCTGGGATACCAAGGGGGTGTTGCTTAAGAGGGGGTTACTATTGGCCCGTATGTGGGCTTAGGGGCTATATAACTGGGCACTGGTGAGGACATGGCATGCACATCCCCCTTGAGAAAGCTGCAAAAACGCGAAACGCACGTCGGGGCTGCTGTGACTGTTTGGAACGGTTGATTCAATATGGGTATGTGTTGCTATTAGGTTTCTTTACCTTACATTTTCATGGTTTGTAAGCTATATATGCATTGTGAGATGGTCATTGTTCACCACTTATGCTGTATAAACCATTATATGTATATCACATATGCCATGTACCTGTATTTATTCCTTCAGTCACTTATTGTGCACAACATTTTGGGTTTTTCCTTTCCCTTGTATGTTCATATTTAATACTTTGTTATTTGTAACTTTAATAAATTTGATACTATTTTTCATATACATCTCCTTGTGAGTGGTGTGCTTTGGATACTCCGTATCCTTATTGTAGTAGTTGTATGATTACACACCCCCATTTATTCATGCACCCTTTGGATTTCCCTATATGGTGAAGGTCCCTTTGGTATGTGCATAATATGTTGTTGGACATTTTTTTGGTTATAATTATTTCTGTGTTTTTCACAGCTTTTGATCCAAAACATATGGATTTTCGAGCACGCGATCAGGCGTGGCTCAGTAAACTTAATGAGGTATTTAAGGATGACCCAAGTATTGTTTTTAATGGTAAAGATGTACAAGAACAAACAACCCGACTTAAGGAATTGTTCCACAAACGAACGAAAGCGTGGTGGAACAGTGCTTTTTTGGAGCGTTACATTTCTAAGAATTTAGTCCCACGGGGCCTACGGGTCCAGATTTTTCCCTCATTTACAGTTAATGATGAAACACTTAAAGATAAATGGGAATCTGTAGCCAACGTATGTTCAAAAGGCTTTATGGAAAGCCTCATGCAAATTGATGATAATAAGATCAAGGAAATTGAGGCAGAAATTGAGATAGTACAGAAGGATCTTAAAAAATAATTATCTGTAACAGCACTGGAGGAATTCAATAAAGATCTTGAAACTTGCTTTCAAAAATGGGAAAAGGACATAGTGAGCTTTAAATCTCGTAAATTTCAGCGGGATAGTTCTGATTTTCAGAATAAGACAATGTATAAATGGCGGACGACATATAAGACTGGGGCCTCTAATAGGTCCAGATCAGGATCTATGTCATCATTTACCTCTATGGATGAAGCACGGCCTACCACCAGTGATTCTCAAACAGAAAGTTCATTTATTTCATCAAACATTAAAGACCCTAGGAGGAATAAAAAATCGAATAAAAGGAGAATTACTCCCCCACAGCAATATACAAAGAAAACTCGTAGTTATCATAATAACATGGAGGTAATTAACCTCTCAACACATAATCTATCTAAAACACAATATGAATTATTGAGCTTGGGCTATCATTCTCGCCTACTAATAACTTTCAATTTTTTACAGCGGTGAAGGACCTCCACCTCTTCTGTCGCAAGCTTGTCCTGAGGAGGCTACATCATCGTCTTAATGAGGGTGTCGACGTCCGCGGTGTTACTGAGCAGGAGACATTGGAGGTACTAGAAGGTTTATGAATGAACAGGAAACAGAGGATGTGGTTAATTTTCCCAAAACTGTCATGCCCAGATCAACGACTTTTTCCCCCTTGTCGTTGTGTCCTCAGATAGACATATTTGCACTATTGGTCACTGATGATTTCAAAAAAATATCAACAAAAATCAAGAGAGACAATCTCAGCCCAATTGAAAGAAGGGCTCTAAAAGAATTAAAAGCAATTAAGGACATAGTCATTAAACCTGCCGACAAGGGGGGAAATGTTGTGATCTGGCCTGTTGACAAATATGAAAGGGAGGCTTTTAAACAGCTGAAGAATAAAGATTTTTATTCTATTCTCCCACAGAATCCTTTAACCACATTCTCTGATCAATTAAATCTAATTCTTATGCAAGCCTGGGAAAAGGGGATTATCCCCAAAAATTTTTGGATGGATTGTTGACAAAATTTCCCAAGGTTCCAACCTTCTATCTCCTCCCTAAAATCCATAAGGATCCCGTCGACCCACCGGGGCGTCCTATAGTCTCTGGCATAGGAGGGCTTTGCGACCCAGTATGTAAATTTATTGACCATTATCTTAAACCTTTGGTAGAGATGCTCCCCTCCTATGTCAGGGACTCCACTGACGTCCTGGTGAGAGTCGACGGTTTATCCTTGGAATCCGATATGCTCTTTGTCACCGCGGACGTCGAGTCCCTTTATACATGTATTGATCACGAACATGGACTTCGTGCTACACGGTTTTTCCTGGAGATGAGCAGTGTGGACAGATCCCTTGCTGATCTGATAATGGAACTTTTACAATTTGTTCTATACCATAATTTTTTCACCTTCAGGGATCGGTTTTACATGCAGAGGCGTGGCACTGCCATGGGGGCGGCATGTGCGCCCGCCTACGCGAACCTCTTTCTTGGCCTCTGGGAGAGGGAGGTTTTTCGTGGGGACGGGGCATGTGCCACCGACCATGTGCAGTGCTGGCTTCGGTACATCGATGATCTTCTGATTATATGGCAGGGGCCGATCCCTGAAATGGATAGATTTATGTCTAACCTTAATGATAATGCCTACAATATTAGGCTTACATATAGGTGGCACAGACATAAGATTGATTTTTTGGATATTGCTTTGTCAGTTGATGACATGGGATCTGTCCACACCGACATTCATCGTAAAGATACTTCAGTTAATTCCTTTCTTCATTCCTCCTCCGGACACACTTATTCAACAATTAAAGCCATCCCTATTGGCCAGTTCCTGAGGGCAAAACGTATCTGCTCTACAGTTGATCAATTTGAACATCAGGCTAATGATCTCAGAGAACGTTTTTTGGCTAGAGGTTATAGTCACAGGAATATAAGGCATGTATATCATCGAGCTAAATATACCCCACGACAGATGTTGTTACATAATCCTTTGGGATCTAAAAAGAAGGGAGACTCACACACTAGATTTATCACCACGTATAACTGCCAGTGGGAGAACATTCGTCAGATCTTGACCAAACATTGGTCGGTTCTTCGAACAGACCCAATTTTATATAAGGAAGTTTCAGAAAAACCTCTGATTACAGCAAGGAGGAGCAAAAATTTAAGAGACCATTTAGTCCAAAGTCATTATATTGCTGATCAAAAAAACTTTTTTGGATCTAGTGGTCAGAGATGGGGCTGTTTCCCCTGTGGCAGTTGTAGGGCATGTAATCTACATAATATCATTCGGGCTAAAATTTTTGGAGGTACTGAGGGTACTCGTCAATATGATATCATGCATTATATTTCTTGTACTACCTCATACGTTATATATCTGGCACAATGCCCGTGCCCCAAACTGTATGTCGGATTGACGACAAGGGAATTACGTGTCAGAGTAAGAGAACACGTCAGGAACATTGCTGCGGCGGGAGAGGTGGAGGACCCTTCACTGCTGAGAACACTGCCTAAACATTTCTGATCCTGTCATAATTCAGATCCCTGTGGCCTCAAGGTTCATGGGATTGATAGAATAAGGGGTGGCATTAGAGGCGGTGATGTAAAATCCTTGTTGGCTCAAGCAGAAACTAAATGGATAGTGGAGCTGGGTACCATGGCTCCCGTGAGACTGAATGAGAAATTGAGTTTCGCTCCTTTTTTGTAGATTCATCTTTACCTTTTAAAAGTTGATTAATGTGCTCTTTTTTTCTTTTGTGTGTGTTTTTATATATTTTTTTATTTACTGTATATTGTTTATTCTACCTTAGTATATCCAGTATGTTACTGTGTCCGGATCCGTTATGTGACTCCTTACCCACATTGGACCACTTGTGACTCCATATGAATGAATTAAAGCAACAGCCTGGATCTTTATGTGGATCTCTATGTGCATTTTTCTCTCTATATATATATATTGTCCTGTGACACCCTATACCCATGTCATGTTTACCAGAATAAATTGTTAGCATTTGACACTTTGTAAATATAATGTAGCGCATTGTGATTATATATGGCGTGTTTTTCAATGGTGACATATATTGGGCAGGGATTTGTATGCACATTTCCACGTATTTGCTCTTTTGATGGTTTACGTTATGTATCATAAGGTTTACTCCCTGGGATTAACATTATCTTATTGGTAGCATTATCTTGATAATAGGCTTCAACAAGATGGCGACACGCATGTGCGCCACACCCGACTCACACGCTCTCTGCCTAAGGCCTCTTGTGATCTCGATGGGTGGATGTGACGTCACGGGGGATTTCCTCCCCGCACGTTGAGACCTGAGCGCCGGATGCAGTGAGTGCTGGGATCTGGGGGTAGTGGCACCCTGCGTGTCAATAACGCCAGCCGCTGATGAAGCGATTCGATGCACCTGGGATACCAAGGGGGTGTTGCTTAAGAGGGGGTTACTATTGGCCCGTATGTGGGCTTAGGGGCTATATAACTGGGCACTGGTGAGGACATGGCATGCACATCCCCTTAAGAAAGCTGCAAAAACGCAAAACGCGCGTCGGGGCTGCTGTGACTGTTTGGAACGGTTGATTCAATATGGGTATGTGTTGCTATTAGGTTTCTTTACCTTACATTTTCATGGTTTGTAAGCTATATATGCATTGTGAGATGGTCATTGTTCACCATTTATGCTGTATAAACCATTATATGTATATCACATATGCCATGTACTGGTATTTATTCCTTCAGTCACTTATTGTGCACAACATTTTGGGTTTTTCCTTTCCCTTGTATGTTCATATTTAATACTTTGTTATTTGTAACTTTAATAAATTTGATGCTATTTTTCATATACATCTCCTTGTGAGTGGTGTGCTTTGGATACTCTGTATCCTTATTGTAGTAACTGCTCAGATATTAAAGCTTCATTTATGGACTTTGTTTTCTTATCAACATTTGAATTTACGGACTTTGATTGACACATGACACTACAATATCTACATGTTATTTCAAAGGAATTATCATATAAAGACTGTGTTTTAAAAGAACCAAGAACAAGACAGAAGATATCAAGATGAAGACCAGATGACATCAGATGATGATGACTGGACCGGAGATGCTTTGATTTAGGTTTAGGAAAGTATAATATATATATATATTTTATATGAATATTGGTCACGGCTTACCATAACATGAATTCACATAATTATGTTATTGAGTGCATATAACAATAATCTGATATTATGATTATTATTATTATGGAAATTAAATTATTTTGTCAAAGAAGAAGAAAAGAAGAAAGAAAATCTGATTATCCTAAAGATGAACTTCTCTACTTTGAGGGTTCCAATTAATGTCTGTCACCATCAAAAGGGGGAATTGTTAAATATTAATTATTGGTTATGGATTTATTCTTTATACACTCAATTCTGTACCGAGCACATTGACTTTCAGCTGACATTACATATGCTATTTCTGTATGGTAAAGTGGCAACCCCATATATAGAGACCACGTGATCTAAGGGACGTCTATATAGATACACGAAGGGAGGGGCTCTCGCTCGCTCTCTCTCCTTCACTCTCTTCAAGACACAAGGGACATCTTAAGAGGACACTACGGTGAATGGACAGCTGCTATGTAACCACGTGTTGCTTCCCTGAGATGCTCCTGACAGAGACAAATGTCATTTACCATTCAGGACCCAAGGAAAGAAGTGTACAATCTTTGGCTATGGACAAATGGACAATCTCTTCGTAACTATTTCACCCATTTCATGTTTTCCTGCAATGATGTTTTTTGGTGGACAGTCCAATAAACCACTACATTTTTTTATAAGAAACATTGTGACATTTTCTTTAGAGTCCTGGAAAAATATACGAAAACAAGCATTTTTAACAGAAATTAGTTACTTTCCCCAAAAAAATGTGCAATAATAAATTACTTTGTAGGCAGAGATAGCACCCCTAAGTTCATTTTCCAGTGTCTAGATATTGGCTCGATATGCGTGCATTTTTGAAGTCCTTTTCCAGTTCGGGCCTATACAATGGTCTACCCTTTTGATTAATGTGGCAGCTTGAATATACCATATCTATGATTCTGATCTACTTGTCAGAGGAAGTGCGGAGCACATGGAATCAGAAAGAGCTCAAGATGTGTGACAGATTGATATAGCACATAATTTTTAGAAAGTCTTAATGCAATATTACAAAATAAATTCTTGGTTTCAGGGAAGGTTTTACAACAGCAGGAGCACAGGAAACCAGTGGAAGCTATGGTGGTTTGAGAAAATTTGTAAAGACTAGAGAAAATAACTGAAAAAGGGGGCCCTAAAAGTTTTGGGTATTAAAGGGTTAATAATCGTATAGTTTTGTAAACTTATGAATAAAGAATAGTGATGAGAAAGTGTGGTCGAAACTGCTCAATACTTGATCGAATATTGGAGTGCTCAGGCTCACACGTTACTCGATCGAGTATCACGTGTGCTCGAGTGCCCTGCTCAAGTCCTCGGCCAGCATGTTTTGTGGTAGTTAGACAGCTAATGAACATGCGTGGAATGCCTGCTATACACAATAATGATTTAGTCATGATGGCTACCGCATTACTGTGATTGGCCAGTCGCAATGCATCATGGGGTCTTATGTAGGACTCGGTGATGTGATGCTTGTCACACTGTCCTCTGGAAATAGTTCAGGTAGAGTTATTTTATGAGGGAGAGCTAAGATTAATGTCCCCTCCCTAAATATTATAAAGTTGCACCCTTTTGTGCCTTTTATGTGGCACTAAAGGGTGTCTTTAACTTTTTTTTAAACCTAAATAAATAAATAATTTTAAAAAATTATTTTGGTAACCAGCCAAGGTAAAGCATACAGCTTGAGTCTGATATTATCAGGCTGGGAAGGTCCATGGATATTGTCCCCTAACCAGCCTAAAAATACCAGCCAGCATCTTCCTCAGAATTTGCGCATCACATTAGTTGCCCCAATTCTGGCTCCTTGCCTGGCTCTTCTCAATTGTCTTGGTGTGTTGGCAATTGGGGTAATATTTTGGGGGGTTGATGTCAGCAGGCATTAAGCCATGTGTTATTAATTGAGGGGCATCCATTAAACACCCCTGTTACTAACCCAGTAGGTTAAACTAAAAAAAACGCAAACAAAATTTTTTAATTTAACAGAAAATTCCCAAATTCCCTGGTTTGCCAATTTATTAGTAGAAAAAATGCCATGCTAGTCTGACATAGTCCACAAATAGCAACTTGAAAGACAAAAAAAGAGAGAATTAAATAAGCATAGACAAGAGACAGTCCCTTGTTCACCAATTCATTAACCCCGCAACTCCAAAGTAATCCATGGCATTCCCACAACATCCACTGATTCTGTAGTACAAACTATGAAGCCTTGTTCTGACAAGGGAGCTTCGTAGGTCACTCCCATCAGGCTGTGCTCTGTGTGTCCCGGTGAGGGGTTGAAGTCAGTAGCGTTATTGACTTCATCACTGCTCGTCTCAGTTGATGAGTATTGCAGAACTCGGAGTGACCTTTAAAGCGTTCTCTTTCAGTCAAGGTAAAGCAGACAGCTTGGGGCTGATATTCAGGCTGGGAAGGTCCATGGATATTGACCCCTCCCAAGCCTAAAAATACTAGTCCTCTTCCGCACCAAAATTGGCGCTTTCATTAGTCGCCAGGTAGTGAGGACATTTCTAATCAGAGCCACTGGCTCTCATTGAGCGTAGCGTTGAGCCAGCGGCTCTGATAAGAGTTGCTGTCACTACCCAGCACTTGTGAATAGCAGTAATTTAGTGCTATTCACAGACACCGTAAAAATCAGGGAACGTGACTACATTGGAGGAGCTTTGATGAAATTTTGTGATAGACCCCTCTCCATTACTAAATCCTGGGCTTAATGCCAGCTGATATCAACCCCCCAAAATATTATCAAAAAGCGGATAGGAAGCATAAGGCTAAATAACAAAAACTTTATTGAGAAGATATAAAAATCACTAACAATATTAAAAACAGGATGTGGGTCCAATGTATTCCCACAGGTCATAATATACAAGTTATAACTGGGTACTAGAGACCAATGCTACTAAGTACCATTTGTAAGAAAATGGGAGTATAAAGTTAAATTGTGCGCACAAAGAGAAAAGGCATACAGATGTATAGACATAATAATACGTATTGCCATAACACTGCGCACAATATTAGTATAGTCATCATAATCAGATACATTGTAACATGCCACAATAGGTAATGTCAATTGAGTTTGTATATTAGCATATTAGTACACAGTAGCAGTTACCGTGTACTCAGAATATAAATATATGTAAGTACATATGTATAGATTGTAAAAGTCTAATGGCTAATTATATGCATACAAAATAGATGATTATGCCATAATGATTATGTAGACAGATAACTACATGGATATGTACCCACTGTGGCTACCATAGAATGGCTACCATACATCAATATGCATAAGGTGCCGAGAATAAAGCAAGAAATGCATACACATATAGTAATCAAAATACAATGTGAAAAGTATACACGACCTGTGGGAGTGATGGAAGTGCCCCGACGCGCGTTTCGCGTTTAGCTTCGTCCTGGGGGGTGAGTTCTAGTGGTATGGGGTGCAAGTACCCCTATATATATACCTCCAGCCAAAGTAATTACCTTCAAAATAGCTTGCATGTGGAGAACGGGCTTCCTTGCAGCGTGTGACGTCATCAGAGTGCGCATCCGCCGGCCGTGTAGCCACCTCCCCCTCCAAAACGTCAGAGGAGGGGAGGCCACATCCAGCAGGACAGACGCGTCACCCCGACAACGCCTGAATAATAGCGCTGCCACGGCGCACATCCGCCGGCTGTGCAGCCACCTCCCCCTCCGACGGGTCAGAGCAGGAGGAGCCGCAACATGCCGGGTAAATGTATAACCATGGAAACGCAATGCGTCAGAATCAAGTGTCATCGGCCGCTGGTCCACACCCCTACCTGACGTCAAGATGGGGGTGCGGTTTACAGTTCAATCGAGGAACATGTCTCAAAAACGCATATGTAGAGATTTATTCAAAATACAAATTACGTTCTGAACCAGCGACTCACAAGGAAAAGTACTTATAAGTTCGCTGACTGTTTAGCAAATATAAGCCCATTATCCACTGCATAGCTAGAGGCTGTGTATATAAGATAATATAATTCAGAATAAGTACAAGCACTACATGGAGAACCATTATATCCATAAGTCACCAAAATTGCAATCAAAAGTGATACAGCAAATTACACTAGATTATACTAACAACAGCAAACTACTACAGACTAAACCTTAGATAGACTAAATATAATATATATACACACATATTATTAATACGGGGAGCAAAAGCATTGCATAAGTCTAAATATTATTAAAGAGATTCGTCAGTTACTTTATGGATATCAGTCCTTATTATAAGATCTTCATTTGTACAAATAGAATAATGACAGGACTGAAGAAAAGAAGACTTTTTTGGATTATGACAGCAGATCCTATTCTCCAATATTTCTTTAGTATGCAGGATTCTTTACTCTGTCATCTTGTCTTCATTTCCCCATCAAAGTCCACAACGGTGCAAATCAAGAGTGCTATAGTAAACTAAAACTGAAAGACAAAAAATTAATGAGATGGGTGCTAAAATAAAATAAATAAAATAACCACTAAAACTATTTATAGAAAGGGGGCAAAACTCAGAACCTCATTTAATCCCAGTGGATGCATAGAACCTACTCTATGTATCCACTGAGTTTCAATTTGTGCTAACTTCCTCTTCCAGTCTCCTCCTCTGTGATCCACCCAAATCTTGTCTATTCCCTTTACATAAAGTAATTTGGGGTTAGACCCATGATAGATTTTAAAATGCCTAGGTATAGGCTTCATGGTACTCACATCATCATTTTCACAAGCGTTTTTTATGTCTCTGTAGTGTTCTCTCACTCGAATTTTAAGAGGTCTGGATGTCATGCCTACATACACTTTATTGCAAGGGCACGTAGCGTAATACACTACTCCGAAGGACTCACATGTGATATGTTGAGTGATTTGGAATGTTTTGTGACCATCACAGGATGTAAAGGACGTAGCACGGATCATGTTAGGAAAAGAGATGCACGTACCACATGGAAAAAATCCCCACTTAGGGCCCTTAGATCCAAAACAGGTTAGAGTCTTATGATCTTTATGGTAACTATGTACCAAAGTATCACGGAGATTGTTGGATCTCCTGTATGTAATGGATGGGTATCTGGGAAGGAATTTTTTAAGAGTTCTATCTGTTGTAAGTAACGGCCAGTATTTTTCCAGTGTTGCTCTTACCTCTCTCCATTTGTCGTTATAGGTAGATATGAATCTCACTTTTTGTTGATCTAGGTTACTATTACGATTTTTGGGAGTTAGTAGATCATTACGTATGGTAGACCTGGCTCTATTTAGGCCCCTCCTAATACTTCTCTTAGAATAACCCCTAGCCATGAATCTCGATGTCAGATCATCAGCCTGCTTATTGAAAGTTGTTTCACTGGAACAAATACGTCTTGCTCTTAGAAATTGGCCAGTGGGTATACTTTCTATTAATGATTTTGGGTGAGAGGATGTGGCATGTAAGATGGAGTTAACTGAGGTTTCTTTTCTATGGATGTCTGTATGCAAGAAACCATTATCACCTTTAGATATCATGATGTCCAAAAATTTGATGCTAGCCTGGCTGTACTTGCATGTTAGCCTAATATTATAAGAGTTATTATTCAATATATTGAGAAAATCGAGAAGGTCCTGCTCTGTTCCCTGCCAAATCATGAGAATATCATCTATATAACGGATCCAGAGCAGGACCTTCTCGATATAGGCTATGGGATTAGTGAGGAAAATTCCTCTTTCCACATTCCCAAAAATAAGTTAGCGTATGAGGGGGCAAAGGCCGCCCCCATAGCCGTACCTTGCTTCTGGAGATAGAAGGTTTCTCCAAACAAGAAGTAATTGTGTTCCAATGCAAATTTCAACAAAGTCAACAGTAGCTCAGCCAGGCCAGCATCAATGTCAGACATCATGAGATACATCTTAACAGCTCGCAGTCCATCAGTATGTTGTTTACAAGTATATAACGATTCAACATCGAAACTGACGAGCCACATATCCACATCCATAGGAATTCCCTCAATCTTTTTCAGAACATCTGATGTATCTCTGACATAAGACGGGAGATCCATGACTATAGGCTTCAGATAGAAGTCTAGAAACTTAGAAATCGTCTCACAGAGACTTCCATTCCCCGATACAATTGGGCGTCCTGGGGGTACAGTGCTATTTTTATGTATTTTGGGTATGAAATAAATACATGCCACTTTAGGGGACTTAGGTACTAAATTATCTCTGAGTTTCTTTGTTATAATTCCTTCCCTAAATGCCTCTTCAAGGATCATATGAATTTCATGTTGGTATTTAATAGTGGGATTGAATGTCATTTTGCTGTAACATGCAATGTCTCTGAGTTGTCTATGGGCTTCTTTTTCATATGCCTTCGCAGGCCAGATGACAACATTCAGGAGATCCAACAATCTCCGTGATACTTTGGTACATAGTTACCATAAAGATCATAAGACTCTAACCTGTTTTGGATCTAAGGGCCCTAAGTGGGGATTTTTTCCATGTGGTACGTGCATCTCTTTTCCTAACATGATCCGTGCTACGTCCTTTACATCCTGTGATGGTCACAAAACATTCCAAATCACTCAACATATCACATGTGAGTCCTTCGGAGTAGTGTATTACGCTACGTGCCCTTGCAATAAAGTGTATGTAGGCATGACATCCAGACCTCTTAAAATTCGAGTGAGAGAACACTACAGAGACATAAAAAACGCTTGTGAAAATGATGATGTGAGTACCATGAAGCCTATACCTAGGCATTTTAAAATCTATATGGGTCTAACCCCAAATTACTTTATGTAAAGGGAATAGACAAGATTTGGGTGGATCACAGAGGAGGAGACTGGAAGAGGAAGTTAGCACAAATTGAAACTCAGTGGATACATAGAGTAGGTTCTATGCATCCACTGGGATTAAATGAGGTTCTGAGTTTTGCCCCCTTTCTATAAATAGTTTTAGTGGTTATTTTATTTATTTTATTTTAGCACCCATCTCATTAATTTTTTGTCTTTCAGTTTTAGTTTACTATAGCACTCTTGATTTGCACCGTTGTGGACTTTGATGGGGAAATGAAGACAAGATGACAGAGTAAAGAATCCTGCATACTAAAGAAATATTGGAGAATAGGATCTGCTGTCATAATCCAAAAAAGTCTTCTTTTCTTCAGTCCTGTCATTATTCTATTTGTACAAATGAAGATCTTATAATAAGGACTGATATCCATAAAGTAACTGACGAATCTCTTTAATAATATTTAGACTTATGCAATGCTTTTGCTCCCCGTATTAATAATATGTGTGTATATATATTATATTTAGTCTATCTAAGGTTTAGTCTGTAGTAGTTTGCTGTTGTTAGTATAATCTAGTGTAATTTGCTGTATCACTTTTGATTGCAATTTTGGTGACTTATGGATATAATGGTTCTTCATGTAGTGCTTGTACTTATTCTGAATTATATTATCTTATATACACAGCCTCTAGCTATGCAGTGGATAATGGGCTTATATTTGCTAAACAGTCAGCGAACTTATAAGTACTTTTCCTTGTGAGTCGCTGGTTCAGAACGTAATTTGTATTTTGAATAAATCTCTACATATGCGTTTTTGAGACATGTTCCTCGATTGAACTGTAAACCGCACCCCCATCTTGACGTCAGGTAGGGGTGTGGACCAGCGGCCGATGACACTTGATTCTGACGCATTGCGTTTCCATGGTTATACATTTACCCGGCATGTTGCGGCTCCTCCTGCTCTGACCCGTCGGAGGGGGAGGTGGCTGCACAGCCGGCGGATGTGCGCCGTGGCAGCGCTATTATTCAGGGTTGTCGGGGTGACGCGTCTGTCCTGCTGGATGTGGCCTCCCCTCCTCTGACGTTTTGGAGGGGGAGGTGGCTACACGGCCGGCGGATGCGCACTCTGATGACGTCACACGCTGCAAGGAAGCCCGTTCTCCACATGCAAGCTATTTTGAAGGTAATTACTTTGGCTGGAGGTATATATATAGGGGTACTTGCACCCCATACCACTAGAACTCACCCCCCAGGACGAAGCTAAACGCGAAACGCGCGTCGGGGCACTTCCATCACTCCCACAGGTCGTGTATACTTTTCACATTGTATTTTGATTACTATATGTGTATGCATTTCTTGCTTTATTCTCGGCACCTTATGCATATTGATGTATGGTAGCCATTCTATGGTAGCCACAGTGGGTACATATCCATGTAGTTATCTGTCTGCATAATCATTATGGCATAATCATCTATTTTGTATGCATATAATTAGCCATTAGACTTTTACAATCTATACATATGTACTTACATATATTTATATTCTGAGTACACGGTAACTGCTACTGTGTACTAATATGCTAATATACAAACTCAATTGACATTACCTATTGTGGCATGTTACAATGTATCTGATTATGATGACTATACTAATATTGTGCGCAGTGTTATGGCAATACGTATTATTATGTCTATACATCTGTATGCCTTTTCTCTTTGTGCGCACAATTTAACTTTATACTCCCATTTTCTTACATATGGTACTTAGTAGCATTGGTCTCTAGTACCCAGTTATAACTTGTATATTATGACCTGTGGGAATACATTGGACCCACATCCTGTTTTTAATATTGTTAGTGATTTTTATATCTTCTCAATAAAGTTTTTGTTATTTAGCCTTATGCTTCCAATCCGCTTTTTGATTACATTGACTCAGGGGAAGTGGCATGTTCTTAGGCTCATATCTTTAGGATTTTTTGTGACTTTATTCCTGTACTTTGTTACAGTATTTGGGGCCAGCATGGATATTAAAGCCAGAGATCACACCTGGCTCAACTGCATGGACACTGTTTTTAATGTGGATGTGGCATCCAATAGTTCGGTAGAGAGTGGGCAAACATCAGACCTCAAAAACTCCATGCGAAATCTTCTCAAAAAAAGGACCAGGATATGGTGGACAAAGGCTTCACTGAAAACTATTTGGCCAAAATCTTAATCCCTAGAGGGCTAAGGGTTAAAATTATGCCTTCCTACCCAGTAGAAGATCCTACCTTCAAAACCAGATGGGAGGAAACGTGCAATATATGCTCTCGGTCCCTTATTGAATTACTCATTGGTAACAATAAGAAAAATTTGGACAAAGTGGATTTGGACATAGATCAAACTAAGGCAAAATTACTTGAAAAACTCTCTGGACTTGAGGCGGATGCCTTTAATAAAGAAATAGATGCACAATTAAACATATGGGAGAAGGAAGTTAAAGATACGAAAGCTAAAAAGTTCCAGAGAGACCTCAATGATTATAAAAATGGCACAGTATATAGATGGTACACCAACACTAAAGATGGGAACTATAGTGTGAGGTCATCTTCAGTTTCCTCGATTTCATCCAGAGAGGATGACTATTATGAAGGAAACCGTAATATAATCTAAGACGACATATCAAAAGAAGGTATAATGAACATTATAAGAAAAAAGATAAAAAGGCTGACACACTTACATCATCTAAGTTACAGGTAATTAACCTTTCTGATCTAACACTAACTAAACAACAAATAGAGGTCCTTAGCTTAGGCCTATCATTTTCACCCATGGCCTCATTCAATTCTTTTTCAGCATTAACTGACTTGCATTTATTTGCACGTAAACTAATACTCAAAAAACTTCATGACAAAAAAGAACAAGGTGAGGAGTGGACAACCAGAGAATTGGAAGCTATTTCTAATTTGGAAGAATTGAGTGAGGAGAGTTCCACATCTGAAGTTAGGGGTAAGTTCAGACCACCTATCCCTAAAAAATTTCCTCCCCTTAATATCTCTCCAAATGTGGAGTTGTTTGTCAAACTGGTATCTGAGGAATTGGAGAACATTCCCCCCTCTGTCACACATGGCAACTTACCCTTTGCTCATAGGCAGGCGATTTCAGAACCTAAAAAACTCAAGGAGGTGGTCATAAAGCCAGCTGACAAAGGGGGGAATGTTGTCATCTGGCCTACGAAGGCATATGAAAAAGAAGCCCATAGACAACTCAGAGACATTGCATGTTACAGCAAAATGACATTCAATCCCACTATTAA
This sequence comes from Oophaga sylvatica, assembly GCA_033576555.1. Classification (NCBI taxonomy): domain Eukaryota; kingdom Metazoa; phylum Chordata; class Amphibia; order Anura; family Dendrobatidae; genus Oophaga; species Oophaga sylvatica. The sequence continues at coordinate 101,616,620 of JARQOD010000010.1, forward strand.
ATACCAACATGAAATTCATATGATCCTTGAAGAGACATTTAGGGAAGGAATTATAACAAAGGAACTCAGAGATAATTTAGTACCTAAGTCCCCTAAAGTGGCATGTATTTATTTCATACCCAAAATACATAAAAATAGCACTGTACCCCCAGGACGCCCAATTGTATCGGGGAATGGAAGTCTCTGTGAGACGATTTCTAAGTTTCTAGACTTCTATCTGAAGCCTATAGTCATGGATCTCCCGTCTTATGTCAGAGATACATCAGATGTTCTGAAAAAGATTGAGGGAATTCCTATGGATGTGGATATGTGGCTCGTCAGTTTCGATGTTGAATCGTTATATACTTGTATACAACATACTGATGGACTGCGAGCTGTTAAGATGTATCTCATGATGTCTGACATTGATGCTGGCCTGGCTGAGCTACTGTTGACTTTGTTGAAATTTGCATTGGAACACAATTACTTCTTGTTTGGAGAAACCTTCTATCTCCAGAAGCAAGGTACGGCTATGGGGGCGGCCTTTGCCCCCTCATACGCTAACTTATTTTTGGGAATGTGGGAAAGAGGAATTTTCCTCACTAATCCCATAGCCTATATCGAGAAGGTCCTGCTCTGGATCCGTTATATAGATGATATTCTCATGATTTGGCAGGGAACAGAGCAGGACCTTCTCGATTTTCTCAATATATTGAATAATAACTCTTATAATATTAGGCTAACATGCAAGTACAGCCAGGCTAGCATCGACTTTTTGGACATCATGATATCTAAAGGTGATAATGGTTTCTTGCATACAGACATCCATAGAAAAGAAACCTCAGTTAACTCCATCTTACATGCCACATCCTCTCACCCAAAATCATTAATAGAAAGTATACCCACTGGCCAATTTCTAAGAGCAAGACGTATTTGTTCCAGTGAAACAACTTTCAATAAGCAGGCTGATGATCTGACATTGAGATTCATGGCTAGGGGTTATTCTAAGAGAAGTATTAGGAGGGGCCTAAATAGAGCCAGGTCTACCATACGTAATGATCTACTAACTCCCAAAAATCGTAATAGTAACCTAGATCAACAAAAAGTGAGATTCATATCTACCTATAATGACAAATGGAGTGTTGTGAATGGGTTTGAGATGAGTTCTGAGCAGAGGTTCCCTCTGGTGGTTACAAGCGGTACTAGTGAGGATTGGGAATCAGGTGTTACTGATTGGTCTTATTTAAGGGAATCATTTTCCCATCAGGGTTGCCGGTGATCAATTGTTCTGGTCTGAATCCTTCTTTCCAGTTTCCCTTGTAGCCTGCTGTGTCGTGTCTGCATCTCCTGCTGTCAGATAAGACAATTTCTTATTTTGTGTTTTTGCTATATTTTTGCATTTTGTCCTGCACTTCTGTGGGGGCCTTTTGGGTCCCCTCCGGGGGCTTTTGCCCTCTCAGTTTAGTCCAGCCACTGTGTTTTGTACTTTTGCTTTTTGCAGTTTTTTCAGTGGCTGCTGTTTTTGTTACACCAGAGAACTAATTTAGGTGGTAGAGGTCGTGTGATCTCAGGTGATTTTGAAATTAGTATGTTGGTGTTTTTCAGGGTTTTCTGGGATTGCAGTAAGTACCCTTCCTGTCCTTTTCTATTTAGATAGTTTGGGCCCCAGCGTTTGCTCATACTATTTTCTTTCTGTGTCAGTATTTCCTCTTGTCTAACCGCCATTACATGTTTGGGGGCTTTCTATTATCTTTGGGGTTCTGCTCCGGGGCAGATAGCTTTCCTATTTCTATCTTTAGGTGTAGTTAGTTTCTCAGGCTGTGACGAGGCGTCTAGGACCATCGTAGGAACGCTCCACGGCTGCCTCTAGTTGTGGTGGTTAGTCAGGGTACTGCAATCTCATAGATTCCAACTGCTCTGGTGTATTTCCTTTTTTACCTGCACTCCTCAGCTACCGTAACATAACATGGAGAGAGGTAAGAGCAACACTGGAAAAATACTGGCCGTTACTTACAACAGATAGAACTCTTAAAAAATTCCTTCCCAGATACCCATCCATTACATACAGGAGATCCAACAATCTCCGTGATACTTTGGTACATAGTTACCATAAAGATCATAAGACTCTAACCTGTTTTGGATCTAAGGGCCCTAAGTGGGGATTTTTTCCATGTGGTACGTGCATCTCTTGTCCTAACATGATCCGTGCTACGTCCTTTACATCCTGTGATGGTCACAAAACATTCCAAATCACTCAACATATCACATGTGAGTCCTTCGGAGTAGTGTATTACGCTACGTGCCCTTGCAATAAAGTGTATGTAGGCATGACATCCAGACCTCTTAAAATTCGAGTGAGAGAACACTACAGAGACATAAAAAACGCTTGTGAAAATGATGATGTGAGTACCATGAAGCCTATACCTAGGCATTTTAAAATCTATCATGGGTCTAACCCCAAATTACTTTATGTAAAGGGAATAGACAAGATTTGGGTGGATCACAGAGGAGGAGACTGGAAGAGGAAGTTAGCACAAATTGAAACTCAGTGGATACATAGAGTAGGTTCTATGCATCCACTGGGATTAAATGAGGTTCTGAGTTTTGCCCCCTTTCTATAAATAGTTTTAGTGGTTATTTTATTTATTTTATTTTAGCACCCATCTCATTAATTTTTTGTCTTTCAGTTTTAGTTTACTATAGCACTCTTGATTTGCACCGTTGTGGACTTTGATGGGGAAATGAAGACAAGATGACAGAGTAAAGAATCCTGCATACTAAAGAAATATTGGAGAATAGGATCTGCTGTCATAATCCAAAAAAGTCTTCTTTTCTTCAGTCCTGTCATTATTCTATTTGTACAAATGAAGATCTTATAATAAGGACTGATATCCATAAAGTAACTGACGAATCTCTTTAATAATATTTAGACTTATGCAATGCTTTTGCTCCCCGTATTAATAATATGTGTGTATATATATTATATTTAGTCTATCTAAGGTTTAGTCTGTAGTAGTTTGCTGTTGTTAGTATAATCTAGTGTATTTGCTGTATCACTTTTGATTGCAATTTTGGTGACTTATGGATATAATGGTTCTCCATGTAGTGCTTGTACTTATTCTGAATTATATTATCTTATATACACAGCCTCTAGCTATGCAGTGGATAATGGGCTTATATTTGCTAAACAGTCAGCGAACTTATAAGTACTTTTCCTTGTGAGTCGCTGGTTCAGAACGTAATTTGTATTTTGAATAAATCTCTACATATGCGTTTTTGAGACATGTTCCTCGATTGAACTGTAAACCGCACCCCATCTTGACGTCAGGTAGGGGTGTGGACCAGCGGCCGATGACACTTGATTCTGACGCATTGCGTTTTCCATGGTTATACATTTACCCGGCATGTTGCGGCTCCTCCTGCTCTGACCCGTCGGAGGGGGAGGTGGCTGCACAGCCGGCGGATGTGCGCCGTGGCAGCGCTATTATTCAGGCGTTGTCGGGGTGACGCGTCTGTCCTGCTGGATGTGGCCTCCCCTCCTCTGACGTTTTGGAGGGGAGGTGGCTACACGGCCGGCGGATGCGCACTCTGATGACGTCACACGCTGCAAGGAAGCCCGTTCTCCACATGCAAGCTATTTTGAAGGTAATTACTTTGGCTGGAGGTATATATATAGGGGTACTTGCACCCCATACCACTAGAACTCACCCCCCAGGACGAAGCTAAACGCGAAACGCGCGTCGGGGCACTTCCATCACTCCCACAGGTCGTGTATACTTTTCACATTGTATTTTGATTACTATATGTGTATGCATTTCTTGCTTTATTCTCGGCACCTTATGCATATTGATGTATGGTAGCCATTCTATGGTAGCCACAGTGGGTACATATCCATGTAGTTATCTGTCTGCATAATCATTATGGCATAATCATCTATTTTGTATGCATATAATTAGCCATTAGACTTTTACAATCTATACATATGTACTTACATATAGTTATATTCTGAGTACACGGTAACTGCTACTGTGTACTAATATGCTAATATACAAACTCAATTGACATTACCTATTGTGGCATGTTACAATGTATCTGATTATGATGACTATACTAATATTGTGCGCAGTGTTATGGCAATACGTATTATTATGTCTATACATCTGTATGCCTTTTCTCTTTGTGCGCACAATTTAACTTTATACTCCCATTTTCTTACATATGGTACTTAGTAGCATTGGTCTCTAGTACCCAGTTATAACTTGTATATTATGACCTGTGGGAATACATTGGACCCACATCCTGTTTTTAATATTGTTAGTGATTTTTATATCTTCTCAATAAAGTTTTTGTTATTTAGCCTTATGCTTCCAATCCGCTTTTTGATTACATTGACTCAGGGGAAGTGGCATGTTCTTAGGCTCATATCTTTAGGATTTTTTTTTTTTCCCCCAAAATATTACCCTGATTACCAATGCACCAAGGTAATTGGGAAGAGACAGGTAAAGAACCAGAATTGGTGCATCTAATGTGATGCACCAATTCTAGAGCGGCTGCGAGCTGGTATTTTTAGGTGGGACGGGCCAAATAACCACGTACCTTGCCAACCTGATAATATCAGCCCCCAGCTGTCTGCTTTACCTTGGTTGGTTATCAAAAATGAGAGGGCCATATGTCATTTTTTAAAATTATTTATTCATTTAGTTCCCAGCAGCGACCTGGGAAACAGAAATGCATCCACGCACCTTCCCCATGCTGTTCCCATTCCATTTGACTACTGTTTCCATCCATTTCAATGATTTCCCCTCCTGTTAGGGTCTTCTGGAAAAATGTCTTACAAAATTCAGTATATTAAAGGGTGAGAACAACAGCTTACTGAAAAAAACCCTTGCTAAAATATAACTTTTAATACGTTTTAGAATAAAAGACACAGTCTATATACCCACTCAATGAAGGTGCAAATAGTGCATTAAAATTAAAAAAGAGAAAAATATGCAGAGAAAAATATAAATATATCTCTCTAGGGGCTAAGGAAAGCCTAAAAGTTACAGATGATAATTCTAATGATCTACTTAATTAGGCTATCACTATTACAGTACATGGTTAGTCTGGCTAAGGCTGGGATCACACATGCGAGAAACACGGCCGAGTCTCGCATGTGAATTCCCAGCACTGGCGCCGGCACTCGGGAGTGGAGTGTGCGGCTGCATGTATTTCTATGCAGCCGCTCGCTCCGCTCCCGAGTGCCGGCGCCAGTGCTGGGAATTCACATGCGAGACTCGGCCGTATTTCTCGCATGTGTGATCCCGGCCTAATGCATATCTCGGCTATAAAGAACTGAGAAAGGCCCACATTGCACTAAACCTCAAAAAAAAATTTTTGTCCTCAAAAAACAGCGTGAGTAGAAAAAGATAATGCTCTAACAGGGTCCACAACTGATATTATCCTAGCAGTGATTAAATAGTTATGTGATAAAAATCACAAATCTCACTCAGTTGATGTGCAGAAATGAGTTGTCTGACCCTGAATTCAACACTATCTGAACCACTACCTAGATGCGGAGGTTGGCACCCTAAGAATACGAGAGTTGGCGCCCCTGATTGTGCGTCAACTATCCCTCCACTCATATTATTTCCTTAACAAGACGTATAGTCAGAAAGGAAGGGCCAGATGGCCTGTATCCACTGATGATAATTTGATCAATAGTCGTGGGTAAGAGAAAAAAAAATGTAAGAAAAGGAAAGAGTTCAATCAGTCACGCATAATAACCGACCACATCTAGCATACATATACACAAGTAATCACCATCAATATATAGGTGCTGATGACCACTGGTATATAAATTTGTTAATATTTCTATAAAGGCACCACAACTGCAAAAAATTCCCAATTTTTGGGTGATAAGAAATAAATCACAATGATACTAAAAGGTGGTGCCAGAAAAACAAGTTACTCTCACATATATAATAGATGTTTTCTTAGCAAGATTAAAGCACGCAGGGGTACCAAACTATAATTATTGTATATGACAAACATAATATTAGATGACACTATAGAGCAAAAAAGTCCAAAAAATGGTACTTATCTAGATAGTTGCGGTACTCCACCGAGGCAGTTGAAAATCATAATGATATATGATAGAGTTAATAGACTCTCAATGCATTTCCCCCTTGGGTGGGTTCATCAGAGAAACCAATTTTATAAAGTATGGCAGCGGAGAGTTGTCCATCAGATGAGGCTGCAACCTTCAATCAGAAGGTCCCCTTCTTATATACCTATATGTACACACCTGAAGAGGCTGTTTCCGGTTCTCATTCCATTATCATGTGGAGATCTGTCCTTAAAAATAAAATGTGCATGCCCAGATCAGAAACAGACGATAGAGGTACAGCGCACATCACATGACCGGGATCTGACTGTGGGCCCATTGTGCACGCGCTCGGGGACAGCATGGAAATTACTGCCTATTGAACACATACACACCAGCACGACACTAAGATCTGCGCAAAAGGTAACTGCGCATGTCTGACTAACAAAACACTATAGATACAAAGTAATGTGTATCATGTGACCGGGACGACACGGTTTAATAAAAAAATGCTTTTGCCATCACTTTTTAAGCAAGATATAGACACATTTGATTACAGTCAAAACAAACGTGTCATATGACTACAAACTGAATGGGAGTTAGGTATTAGAAAAAAACATTTTGACAGTTAGGGTGATCAATGAGTGGAACAGGCTGCCACAAGAGGTGGTGAGTTCTCCTTCAATGGAAGTCTTCAAACAGAGGCTGGATAGACATCTGTCTGGGATGATTTAGAGAATCCTGCTTTGAGCAGGGGGTTGGACCAGATGGCCCAGGAGGTCCCTTCCAACTCTACCATTCTATGATTCTAAATGCCAATCAATTTGAGTGTGCAAAAAAAAGAGAAAAATAAAAATAAATATATGAGGGATACCACACTTCAATTAATCAATACAATGCACTGAATAAAGGCATATAGCCTAGCTATATATAAAAAGTGATAATTGCAACTTCATTTTTATGCATGTTATTTTGACAAGACAGTATCATAGCATACCATTATGCAACAATTAGGTATAAAGGAGGAAAAAAGGGAAAGAAAAAAGGAAAATAGAAATCACAATATACACTGCTCAAAAAAATAAAGGGAACGCTTAAATAAACACATCCTAGATATGAATTAATGAAATATTCTCATTGAATACTTTGTTTCGTACAAAGTTGAATGTGCTGACAACAAAATCACACAAAAATCATCAATAGAAATCAAATTTATTAACCAGTGGAGGCCTGGATTTGGAGTCACCCACAAAATTAATGTGGAATGTAATGTCCTTAAAACAAGTCAACAAATGATGCTCAGTAGTGTGTGTGGCCTCCATGTTCCTGATGAGGTTGGTCTCCTGAGGGATCTCCTCCCAGACCAGGACTAAAACATCCGCCAACTCCTGGACAGTCTGTGGTGCAATGTGACGTTGGTGGATGGAGTGAGACATGCTGTCCCAGATGTGCTTGGATTCAGGTCTGGGGAACGAGCGGGCCAGTCCATAGCTTCAATGCCTTCATCTTGCAGGAACTGCTGACACACTCCAGCCACATGAGGTCTGACATTGTCCTGCATTAGGAAGAACCCAGGGCCAACCGCACCAGCATATGGTCTCACAAGGGGTCTGAGGATCTCATCTCGGTACCTAATGGCAGTCACGCTATCTCTGGCGAGCACATGGAGGGCTTTGCGGCCCTCCAAAGAAATGCCACCCCACACCATTACTGACCCACTGCCAAACCGGTCATGCTGAAGGATGTTCAGGCAGCAGATCACTCTCCACGGCATCTCCAGACTCTGTCACGTCTGTCACATGTGCTCAGTGTGAACCTGCTTTCATCTGTGAAGAACACAGGGTGCCAGTGGCGAATTTGCCAATCCTGGTATTCTGTGGCAAATGTCAAGCATCCTGCACGGTGTTGGGCTGTGAGCTGTAAGGATCGTACTCACTAGGAGGAGACAGGAGACACATTCTCTTCAACTTGCATGTGGGTTTATTGGCTTCATAAACCATCAAATCAGCAAAAGAAAGGTAAACAGTCTTTATAACATGCAGACACAGTAACAATGTCCATATCAGAGCTCTGCTCTCCTAGTCCGGTGGGCACACAGGCTTGTGCAATGTCCAGCACTCAGGCTCTATCTGGAGCCACAGATACAGGAAGGCTTCTCCCTTCAAACACAGAGACCTCTCTGTAGTGTCCAGCCTGGACCCATGGAAGTCTGTCCTCACTGGCAGACTCCCACACCACACTCACCTGTGCTAAACACACCTCTGTTACATAGCCTGTAACCACACCCACAGGTGAGGTAACATCACAGGCACTGGTCAGGTGATCATGACATCACCACAGTTCCTTAAAACACATACATAGGTATGGTGATGCCCCTACCCAGGGCTGAGGTATATGGGCAGCCCGACCCTCCCGTCTCTCAGTGCTGCCTGTAACCCGGACCCAAGTGTAGCAACCGACCACTTAGTGCTAACGTGCACTAAACAAAACACTGCGGATTACATCACAGGGAGCTACCATCCCTGTGATACATACCTTCCATTCACTATGCGACCATTAGTATCGCTACAGAGCGTAAACCCCATCTGTGGACGTCGGGCACTCAGACCATCTTCATAGAGTCGGTTTTTAACCGTTTGTGCAGACACATGCACATTTGTGGCCTGCTGGAGGTCATTTTGCAGGGCTCTGGCAGTGCTCCTCCTGTTCCTCCTTGCACAAAGGCGGAAGTAGCTTTCCTGCTGCTGGGTTGTTGCCCTCCTACGGCCCCCTCCATGTCTCCTGGCCTGTCTCCTGGTAGAGCCTCCAGCCTCTGGACACTATGCTGACAGACACAGCAAGCCTCCTTGCCACAGTGCTATCCTGGATGAGCTGCACTACCTGAGCCACTTGTGTGGGTTGTAGAGTCCGTCTCATGCTACCACGAGTGTGAAAGCACAACCAACTTTCAAAAGTGACCAAAACATCAGCCAGAAAGCATTGGTACTGAGATGTGGTCTGTGGTCCCCACCTGCAGAACCACTCATTTATTGAGTGTGTCTTGATAATTGCCAATAATTTCCATCTGTTGTCTATTCCATTTGCACAACAGCATGTGAAATTGATTGTCAATAAGTGTTGCTTCCTAAGTGGACAGTTTGATTTCACAGAAGTTTGATTTACTTGGAGTTATATTCTGTTGTTTAAGTGTTCCCTTTATTTTTTTGAGCAGTGTATATAATTTACAATACTATGATTGGTCAATAAAATAACCAATCCTGGTTCTGGCTCATGATAATAGACAATGAATCAGAGGAAACAACAATAATTTTGCTGTTCATTTAGGCCATCCGGCACAAGAGTTCGTAATCTAAATATCCACTGACATTTTTTTTGAAGAGTTTATTCAAATTGTCACCTCGTGGGTTTCGTCGTTCCACTTCAAGAACACAAAAGGACACATCTTTGGGGTTATTTTGGTGAGCAGCCCTGATATGTCTGGCTAGTGGTGTATCTCTACCATGCTTTATATCGCCAAGGTGCTCCCCTGTGTAGCTCTCTTTTCGTTTTCCCAATGTAGTTTAATGGGCATGAGCACGTGGCCATATAGACCACACCCTCAGTTTTACAGTTAGCAAAATCTCTCATGTAGTAGATCTTATCTGATGTGGTACCCTTGAAAGATTTCTCCCTTCTGATCGAAGAACAGAACTTGCAGGTACCACATTTAAACGTCTCGCATGGTTTACGATCTAGCCTGGTTCCCTGTGGTTTAGATTTTTGATAAAAACTATCAACCAATCGATCACGTAATGATCCTCCCTTTCTATAGGTGATTTTAGGGGTAGATGGAATAAAATCTTTCAGTTCAGGGTCAGCCCTTAAAATCCCCCAATGTTTTCTAAGGATGTTCTGTATCACACTTGATTTATTATCATAAATGCCAATAATTCTAGAAACGCCAGATGAATTGTCCCTTGATATTGGCTGTAATAAATCATGGTGATCACAACCAGCAGAATGGTACCATGCTCTGTCGAGTACATCCCCCGGGTATCCTCTCCTCCGAAATCTGCTTCTTAAATCATGTGCCTGTATGATAAAATCATGATTATCCAAACAATTTATTTTTATGCGCAGGAATTGACCCTTGGGTATTCCTTTTCCTAGTGGGCCCGGATGATGATTGTCCCACCATAGGAGACTGTTAGTAGATGTAGGTTTCCTGTATGTTTTTGTGGTGATACCTCCTCTGACATTAATTTCAATTTGGAGGTCCAAGAATGTGATGGCCTCTCTATGTATCTCTGATGTAAACCTCATATTGATGTTATTATCATTAAGACACAAGATAAAATGGTGAAAATCTTCAACCAAACCTGTCCATAAAATGAAGAGGTCATCTATAAATCAAGACCAGAAGAGAATGTATGAATACCAGCTTGCCTCTTCCAGTAAAATCACAGTCTCCTCCCACCAGCCCAGGAAGAGATTAATATACGATGGGGCACAAGGGCTCCCCATCGCGGTCCCCCTGAGCTGGTGGTAGAATTTTCCATTGAAAAGGAAATAATGGTGAGTAAGAATGTATGTTAGAAGACCAATAACAAACTTGTTATGCCCAATCAAATGTGTTGCTCTGGTGTTCAGAAAAAATTCCATGCACTTGATACCTGCCCTATGTGGAATGTTACTATAAAGCACTTCAACATCAATAGAAGCCAGGTAAGTATTTTCATTTACGTTGATTTCCTCTAACTTAACACAAGAGATCAGATGTGTCCCTCAGGTATGATGGTAAGGAAGTGACGAATGGTTGGAGGATCTTATCAACATACGTTCCAATATGTTGGCTAATGGAATCAACACCTGAAATAATGGGCCGCCCCTTAAGTGGGGTTAGGCCCTTATGTATTTTTGGTAGCAAATGAAAGGCAGGTACCAGGGAAAGGAGGGCAGCAAAAATTCAAACTCACTCTTGGTGATAAGTCTGAGGTCCAACCCTTCTGTAAAAATTGAAGTGAGGGTGTCCAAATACTGTGATGTATGATCTTCTTTTAAAACTTCATACGTATCTCTATCCCTCAATAAGTATTGGCACATAGTGAGATATTGTGTATGGTCCATTAGTACCAGGTTGCCCCCTTTATCAGAGGGTTTAATAACAATCTCCTTATTAGATGCATTCTCCAGTGTGGAGAGTGCAGCTAATTCTGATGTTGTAAGGTTTGAGCCTCCATCTCCTATTGATGCAAGGGGATTTATTTTAACAAGTTCATCTTCAACAACCTTATCAAAGATGTCAATACTATCCATGTCACCCTTAGGGGTAACCTGGTACTTTGTTGTTTGATATATGTAAATGGTCCAAGACCTCTATTATGTTCATTTTCTTCCAGTAAATCGGCTAAGATGGTTACTGTCGCCAAATCATCCTCACCAATCCCCAAGTCGGCACATTGTTCTCTATTTTTTTGAAGATGAAATTTGTGCCACTTAAGTTTACGTGCAAAGAGATTGATGTCTTTAACCCAATTGAATGTGTTATACAAAGTGGTGGGGACAAAAGATAAATCTTTAAGTAAAACATTACATTCATCTAATGATAGGACATAACTGCTGAGATTAACGACTTGACTCGATGCTGGCCCCACTCTGTTCCTCAGCTGATACCCGAGTGGGGCCTTCTTCTCCAAGAAATATGAGGAAGAGGGCAAAGATGTAGAAGCCAACTGTTGTGATCCCGTCTTTGCTTCCGTAGCCAAGTTGATTTCCCGAACATTTGTCTGAATAGACGGTTCAGTAGATATTCCTGTAGGTGTAGTCACACGGGAATCTCGATTCTGCCACCTGTATCTGTAACCTCTGCCTCGTTCTCTGCCTTTCTGCCTCCATCTCCCCCTAGAGTTGGATCGCTCTCTGTCTGAATTATCAGTCTCAGATGATGATGTATCTGTGCGGGCCCTTTGTTGTGTAATTAAGAAGTTATAAGCCCTGTTATTTTTGAATTCGTTATAATGCCTCAAAAATTGATTGTGTTTTCTATTTTTAAAAGTGGCCTGAAAATTCTCTATAGAGGACTGGAGAATAGCCTCCCTTCTATTAAATTCTGGATCAGACTTATGTAGGAGAGCTTTCTCAATTAGTTCATTCAAAACTTTTCCAGTTCGTTCAAAATTAATTTTTTCTTCCTCTAATAGAATCTTCATAAATCTACATGATGAAGCTATAGATTCTCTCTGCCATGTTTGAAGCAATTGATGGAAAAATATTAATCCTGAGACCACTCGGAACAACGTTGTTTTTCAAATAATTTTCAAGGGTCTTCTGGAAAAATGCTTGCGCTTCCCATTGACTTACATTATAATTTTTACTCGAATTGTGCCCATCTGAGCGTCAGACCTGCTCGATTTGAGTACTGAGTACTCAATCATTTTAATGCCCTATCATCGCTAACAAAGGCCAAATGACTTGATGCATTTTAAGAATTCACTATATTTTTTGCAGGGTGATGGGGAATAGGGGAGCTGGTCTTGCTGATTTTCAGTATACAATATGCATACAAATTTATATTATCTGAGCATTACTTAAAAAATTGCAGTGGTGAAATTTAGTCAGCAACCCTAGAATTGAGACATAACTGTCTTATAAGTACAGAACAGGGAATAATCTAGATTCAATCTATTTTAGCATTCAATTACCCAGAAGTCTGTGAGTTTTGCAAATTGAGATTGAAATATCAAGTTTTCATTACTTCTTCCATATTAAATTAGCTAAACTGAAAAAAAAAATCTATTGAAAGTGGTAATTCATGAGCAAAAATATCTCATCTGGACAGGAGACTTACTTCAAAATAAGGGACAGAATGTTATTATATTTGGACAACTAAAAGGAAAGGGGTGGACAATAGTTGACAATATTTTCAGATATTAGGGAAAACGATGGCTTTAATGACCTGCAAGGTTTAGGAATAAAGGCTGTAGTTAGAGATGAGCGACTTTGCCTTTTTTAGGTTCGAGTCGGGTTTTCTCAAAAGTCGAGTCGGGTTTTCTCAAAAGTCGAGTCGAACGAAGTCGGCCGACTAACGGAAAAGGTCGAGTCGGAGTCGAAAATCCGACCCTAATGCAAGTCAATGGGGAATAAAAGTCGGCAGGGAGTGGAGGACAGTAAACACACCTACAGTGCCCATTTCAATGCCAACGACATCAATTCTTATTACTTAAGCTTGTCAACCTTAATTTACTTTATAATAATAGTAACACATTGAAAACTGGGGTTATTTGGCTAAAGTTGTGGGGTGCAGGGCTGGCTCCAGGTTTTCGTGGGTCCCCGGGCCAAAGAGTCTCAGTGGGCCCCTTTAACACATACCACAATTCATGATGCTCCGATACGGCACAGAAATATAGGTATAGCACAATGCCAAATACTTCACTTCTTACATTACATGAGTGATATCTATATTAAATTCTACAATAGCTCAAAAAACGGACAGTATAGTCCTCCGTACAGTATTATGGGCACCACATAGTGCGCCATACAGAATAATGAGCCCCATATATTGCTCCATACAGAATAATGAGCCCCATATATTGCTCCATACAGAATGGGCTCCATATAATGCTCCATACAGAATAGGCCCCATATGTGCTCCATATGATGCTCCATATATAAAGGGCCCTATATGATGCCCCATAAATAATGAACCCCATATGATGCTCTAGTATATGATGGGCCCCATATATGATGCTCCAGTGTGTGATGAGCCCCATATAATGCTCCAAATATAATGGTCCCCATATATAATGCTCCATATATAATGGTCTCCATGTGATGCTCCATATATAATGTGCTCCATATGATGCGCCATATATAATGGGCCCCATATGATGCTCCAGTATATGATGTGCCCCATGGATGATGCTCCAGTGTATAATGGGCCCTATCTATGATGCTCAAGTGTATGATGGGCCCCATATATAATTCTCCAGTGTATAATGCTCCCCATGTATTGCTCCAAACATTAAAAAAATGAAATACCTCTCCTCACTGGGCACTGCTCTACTCTGGACTCCTCAGCGTCGCCATCTTCCAGCTCTCTGCACTGTGACTGTTCAGGCACAGGGCGCACAGACGTGACATCATCGCGCTCTATGACCTGAATGTCACTGTCAGGAAAAACGGAAGACGTCAGAGTGGTGGAGCAGGGAGAGGTAAGTATTGCAAGTGCTGGGGCCTTGAGCAGGCAGCGGGGCACACTCGTGGGCGCCGGGAACTGGCACAGGGCCCCTCATAGTACACTGGTGTATCTGACGTCGAGTGGGCCCCCCCACCTGATCAGGGCCCCAGCACTTACCCGGGTGTGCCATGTGCTGATGCCGGCCCAGGGGGGGACAGCCCAGTTAGGGATGTGGAAAAACAGGCATATGTTGAGGTGTAGGCTGGACATTCAGCAGCTACAAATGGAGGAATTGGAGAAGTCGGAGGAAGAAGAGGACAAAGCGAGCCATTTTGCTGGTAACATATGTGTCATCAGGGGAAGGTGGTACAAAATCCTTTGAAACCCAGGCATTGTTCATTTTAATGAAGGTGAGATCACCTACATTTTGGGTCGACAGCCAGGTCCTTCTTTCTGTCAGGATTGATCCAGCAGCACTGAAGACTCTTTCTGATAGCACACTACCAGCAGGGAAAGCAAGCTCCTGTAAGGCATATTGTGCTAATTCAGGCCAGGTGTCCAGATTACAGGCCCAGTAGTCAAAGGGGAATGAACTGTGAGGGAGAACATCGATAGGGGAGGAGAGGTAATTTTGAACAATAGTTGACAACTGTCGTCTCCTGTCTGTTGCAATCGATTCAGTATTGTGAGCATAACTCTAGAAATCAGACCACAACATGGTCATGAAACCCCTGTCCCCAACGCCACTTCGGCTGTGTGCACCACGAACACCTCTTCCATTTGGCTTAGTATGGCTCGTGGTAGAACCTGCACCGCTGCTGTGTGCTGGGAATGTCTCTATCAAACGGTTTACCAGTTGCTTGTTAGTTCGCCAATATTAGCTCTAGGTTTTGCTGTGGCATGATGTTCTGTAATTTGCCTTTATAGTGTGGATCGAGGATGCTGGCCAACCAGTAGTCGTCATCCTACTTGTATCAGTAGCGTACAGCTGTATACAGTGTTGAGGTAATTTTAAATCTCCATATATATGTCCCTCCTCCCTCTCACAGACATAGCCTCACTTAATGACACAGATGCTGCTGCCACATTTTATAACACCACAATAAAAACCACACTTGATTCGGCCGCCCCCCTCATGCAGAGCAAAACTCGTACAATCAACAGGCAGCCCTGGCTGACCGGCCTGACCAAAAAACTGAGACGGGCTTCCAGGGTTACCGAGCGGAGATGGAAGAGAACCCACTTCAACGCATACAAGCAGTCCCTTGCCAGCTTCAAGTCCACGCTCTCTGCCGCAAAACAAACTTACTTTGCATCTCTCATATCCTCCCTGTCTCACAACCCTAAACAGCTCTTCAACACTTTCAATTCTCTACTCCATCCCACAGCACCTCCTCCCTCTCCTCTCATTTCTGCCGAAGACTTTGCCTCCTTCTTTAAGCAAAAGATTGATACTATCAGAGAAGGCTTTGGCCCGCAGCCCTCAATGCCCCTCTTAGCCACTCAGCCCTGTTCTTCGA
Organism: Oophaga sylvatica; assembly: GCA_033576555.1. Classification (NCBI taxonomy): domain Eukaryota; kingdom Metazoa; phylum Chordata; class Amphibia; order Anura; family Dendrobatidae; genus Oophaga; species Oophaga sylvatica. The sequence goes on from JARQOD010000010.1 coordinate 101,632,359, forward strand.
AAACCAGCTTCACCACCATGACAGAAGATCAGCTCTCCACTCTCCTGTCAAGATCACACCTCACCACTTGCGCGCTTGACCCACTCCCGTCCCACCTCATCCCTAACCTTGCCACAGTCTTCATCCCTACTCTCACACACCTCTTCAACCTTTCACTTACAAATGGTGTCTTTCCTTCATCCTTCAAACATGCCTCAATCACCCCGATCCTCAAAAAGCCCTCCCTCGACCCATCCTCAGCGTCTAGCTATCGCCCGATATCTCTTCTCCCCTTCGCCTCAAAACTACTGGAACAGCATGTATATCTTGAACTGTCCTCCCACCTTTCCTCCTGCTCCCTCTTTGACCGGTTACAATCAGGCTTTCGACCGCATCACTCAACTGAAACTGCCCTAACTAAAGTCACCAACGACCTACTAACCGCCAAGAGCAAGCGACACTACTCTGTCCTCCTTCTCCTGGACCTGTCTTCTGCCTTTGACACCGTAGACCATTCCCTCCTCCTACAGATTCTCTCATCTCTTGGCATCACAGACTTGGCCCTATCCTGGATCTCATCATACCTAACAGACAGAACATTTAGTGTCTCCCTCTCACACACCACCTCCTCACCTCGCCCCCTGTCTATCGGTGTTCCCCAAGGCTCAGTCCTAGGACCCCTACTCTTCTCCATCTAAACCTTCGGCCTGGGACAGCTCATAGAATCCCACGGCTTGCAGTATCACCTCTACGCCGATGACACGCAGATCTACCTATCTGAACCTGACCTCACCTCCCTACTGACCAAAATCCCACAGTGTCTGTCTGCTATCTCAGCCTTCTTTTCTGCTCGCTTTCTCAAACTGAACATGGACAAAACAGAATTCATCATCTTTCCCCCACCTCATTCTACCCCTCCACCAGGCCTATCCATCAATGTCAATGGCTGCTCGCTTTCCCCAGTCCCACATGCTCGGTGCCTTGGGGTGATCATCGACTCTGCCCTCTCTTTCAAACCACATATTCAAGCCCTCGCCACCTCCTGCCGCCTCAAACTCAAAAATATTTCCCGGATCCGCTCATTCCTCAACCATGAAACCACAAAAACACTAGTGCACGCCCTTATCATCTCCCGCCTCGACTACTGCAACCTCCTACTGTCTGGCCTCCCCTCTAGCACTCTGGCACCACTCCAGTCCATCCTACACTCTGCTGCATGACTAATCCACCTGTCTTCCCGCTATTCCCCAGCCTCCCCACTATGCCAGGCCCTTCACTGGCTTCCTATTGCCCAGAGGCTCCAGTTCAAAACCTTAACCATGACATACAAAGCCATCCACAACCTTTCTCCTCCATACATCTGTGACATGGTCTCCCGCTACCTACCTACACGCAACCTTCGATCCTCTCAAGATCTCCTTCTCGACTCCCCCTCATCTCTTCTTCCCACAACCGCATACAAGACTTCTCCCGGGCTTCCCCCATACTCTGGAACTCCCTGCCGCAAAACATCAGACTTTCACCAACAACGGAGACCTTCAAGAAAAACCTGAAGACCCACCTGTTCCGACAAGCCTACAACCTGCAATGATCCTCAGTGTACTGAACCATCGCACGACCAGCTCTACCCTCTCCTAGTGTATTCTCACCCATCCCTGTAGACTGTGAGCCCTCGCGGGCAGGGTCCTCTCTCCTTCTGTACTTATGCGTCCCTTGTCTAGCACATGTTTATTGTATCTGTCTATATTTTTCCCTTTTCATATGTAAAGCGCCATGGAATAAATGGCGCTATATAAATGTATAATAATAATAATAATATTTCAGGAGTAACACACAGATGCTCACAGGCTCAGTATGGATTAGACCAGAATATGAAAAGTATAAAAACTGTACTGTATCAGTAGCATACAGCTGTATACAGTGTTGGGGTAATTTTAAATCTCTGTGTATATTTCAGGAGTAACACACACGCCGCCCCTGGAGCTAGGTGCGGGAGCGCCGCTGTGCTTGGCTTACATACAAGACTTTCATTATACTGAGATCCCTCATCGCTATTACGGTCACATAAGACCTACACAAAACTGGGTCCCTCATCGCTACTAAGGTCACAGGACTTGATTTTTAGCATTCTTGGGGATCTATTTTTCTACCTATGCACATATGACTATTTTCTGGAATAAGCAATACAATGATTAAGGCTCTGGCTGAGCTGAAACGTCGGATTAAATTATCGCTTCTACATTGTACTCCTGTTTTGCTCCCACACAGTTGTATATAATAAATTTTCACTTTTTGCATCCAAACCTGAGCTAGTGTGTGGTGAATTTCATATAACTATATTTCTGGAGTAACACCCACGCACAGGCTCAGTATGGATTACACCACAATATGAAAAGCAGAAAAAGTGTACTGTATCAGTAGCGTACAGTTGTATACAGTGTTGGGGTAATTTTAAATCTCTGTATATATTTCAGGAGTAACACACAGATGCTCTCTCAGTATGGATTTGACTGTAATACAGAAGGGAGAATAACGATACTGTTTCAGAAGATACCAGCTATATACGGTTTTGTGGAAAATTTAAATCTCCGTATATATTTCCGCAGTCACACACTGTTAGGGTCTGCGGAACGCACCAGATAAATATAAATAGTGGGTGCGTTCGCAGCCCGGGGTCTACCGTGCAGGCAGAGCCTGCTGCTAGTAAGATGGCGGTATAGGCAAAATCTGTTACTTCACAGAGTCGCAAATATAAATACTGTGGCACAATATGGCGGTATAAGCGAACTCTGTTACAACACAGAGTCGTTGAGGTAAAGACGCAGAGATAGGTACTGTGTCCTGTTAACTCCACAGGGATACACAGATAACTGCTGTGCGGATAGCAGTACGTGATCATGCAGACAGCAACGCAATCAAGCAATCTCCTCACCGGAGAAGCCGGTATTCTAGGGGCTTATTTCAGCCAAGCCCTAACTATGTGCACACAAATCTCCTCACCGGAGGTGCCGGTATTCTAGGGGTTTATTTCAGCCGAGCCCTAACCACATGCGTGCATGATCACACTGGCGCAAAGCACATAATGCAATTGATACTAGCGCATAGCCGCATGGCCATACAACCCTTTTATAGAAGCAACTACAGGGCCTGCCAGAAAAGGACCAATGAGAAACTGTTCAGAACCTGAGCATGTGATCTCCAATGAGAGATCTTACCCTGGGCATGCTCAGAAGGGGAAACGCAGGACTTAGTACTAAAGACGTCTGCTCACCGCTGACCAGTACTGGCCACAATAGCAGAACCTGGAGAGGCAGCAGTAAACCTCTGCACAGTACTAGGCTGAGCAAGACGCTGGGACCGACGTCTCTGCTGAGGAGACTCCACTGCGGCCGGAGACGGATGGGGGACCGCAGAGGGAATGGCTCGAGAGTCCCCCTGTGCAGAGGCGGGAACTTGACCTCTAACACACACAGATGCTCTCTCAGTATGGATTTGACCGTAATACACAAGGCAGAAAAACGGTACTGTATCAGAAGATACCAGCTGTATACGGTTTTGGGGAAAATTGAAATCTCTGTATATATTACTGGAGTCACACACAGATAGTCAGCATGTATTTGTCCGTGATTACAGCCGGTACACGGTTTTGTGAGGAGCGTACAGCTCTATACGGTGTGGGAAAAAATGAACGCTCGGTAACTGTGCAGAAAAAAAAAAGTATTAGTCCCGCGTAGGTGCTGTGTTAAAAAGCACTCTACACAGCAGTGTACACACAGCAATACAGCTAGCAGGCAGCCTAATAATCAGCTCTGCTGCTGCACACAAGAAATTCCTCCCCTGTGACTGGCAGGCAGCCTAATATTCAGCTCTGCTACTCCACACAAGCAATTCCTCCCCTGTCACTGGCAGGCAGCCTAAGAACCAGTGCTGCTGCACACAACAAAATCCTCCCCTGTCACTGCACACTAACTGTACAGCTAATAGCTATCAGCACAAGCACAGAATTAGTGTTTTTTTTTACTGCCTAACGCTCTCCCTACTGAGAACCAGCACCAGCAACCTCTCCCTACGCTAAGATCAGCAGAAGTAAAATGGCAGTCGGTGGTGAGGGCTTTTATAGGCACTGTGACTAAACACAAAGCAAGCCAATCACTGCACTGCCCTTCTATAAGATGTTGGTGGCCGCTGCCTATGTCACCGCTTTGCCCACAGTGTGTGTCCTTGCTCATTGGCTGAGAAAAAGCCCTTCAAGCATTATGGGAAAAGGACTTTGGCACTCGGGTCGCCGAACGCATGGCCGACCTCACGCTATGGTCGGGTTTCACTCGGCAAAACCCGACTTTGGCGAAAGTCGGTCTTTTTTAATCTGACCGACCTGTTTCGCTCAACTCTAATTATTACTTTTGTTAGATTCAAGTAATTTCTGTGACCATTGTGGATTTTTCTGTCATTAAACGAGTGGTACCAACAATTTTGACCACGTATGTGCTTTTCAAACTTGCGATCACATGTAGACTATATTCTGTTCCGCTTCTCTTAATAGAGCCCATATTTCCAGTGCAAGTGGGCAATCACGTGCCGACTTAAACTAGTAGGCAAGTATATAATCTTGCATTTGTATACTTGTTTACTAATTACTAATTTAGTTTCTTCTCTTCTCTCAAATAAACATTGAGAGACGTAAATGAGAATTAAATATTTTGTTATTTTTATTAATATTTATCATTTTTTTCTTATTTGTCTAAAGGTATGAGGTGGGCATACTGATTGTCATACTAGAGACTCACACAGTTGTTAAGCCTCAGCCTACTCATTGCGTGCACAGCTCTTCTCATTCCAGTGTCAGACCACCTTGCTGAGCTGTCTCGTTCAACACATCCAGCACTGCTAGCTCCTCCTGTTGCTGGAGAGTCTTCAGCCGGGTATAGAGAATTTAAAACCATTTTGTTCTGCAGAGTTTTGTTTCTCTGGTCTATCCCCTGCCAGCACAGGCTATATATTAGGCATCTCCTCCCTCCACACCTTGCGTGACCATAGGTCCTAATTGGAGTTTGTTACTGGTTTCCTGTCAAGGTTCTTTATTGTATTGACTCTCCTGTTACAGACCTGGCTTGTTTACTCATTTAGTCTGATCTCTCGGCTCCTGACCCCAGTTTTGTATTTGGAACCTGTGGAACTTTCTGTCCACATCTAAGTCTTCACCCTCTGTGTTTTATATTCGTGTCTTTGACCTGTTGGTTAGCTGCTGCAGGTCCGAACACTGCCCTGTAGTGGCACCTGGTGACTATTCTAACAGCCCAAGCATATCCTCACCAGTAGAGGCTCTAGTGAAGACCAGGAAGTCACTTAGTTACTCCCCTTCAGGGTAAGCTCAGCCAGTGGCTCAGTGGACCCACACCCACTGTCGTCCCACTGATTTTGGGGGCTAAAGTTTAGAAATGCTCTTAAAATTACTTACATTAGTAAGTTACTTAAATTAGTGAAGTGCATTAGTACATTTTTTAATTTTGAGTACAATAATCTAGCAAAGTAATTAAATGAAAAAAAATAATTATATATACAGCTCTGGCAAAAATTAAGAGACCACTTTCAAATGTTGAGTTTGTCTGATTTTCATCTTTATAGGTATATTTTTGTGTAAAATGTAAATTGTTCTTTTAGTCTATAAACTTCTGACAACGTCACCGAATTTCCAAGCAATAAATTTTGTATTTTTTTCCTGACAAAGAAAAATGGTCAAAATTTTTTAAAAAACCCAGTGCTTTCAGACGTCAAATAATGCAAAGAAAACAAGTTCATAATCATTTAGAAACAACAATACTAATGTTTTAACTCACGGAAGAGTTCTGAAATCAATATTTTGTGTACTAACCATGCTTTCATGCATCTTGACATGCTTGCCACCAGACTTTCCCACTGCTTCTGGCGCAAAACATTTAAGCAGCTCTTCTTTGTTTGATGGCTTGTGATTAGTGTTGAGCATTCCGATACTGCAAATATCGGGTATCGGCCGATATTAGCTGTATCGGAATTCCGATTCCGAGTTCCGATATTTTCGTCTTATCGGATACCGGAATCGGGATGTCACTGTCACTGTCAGTGTCCGTCAGTCGGGTCTGTCAGGAGTCAGCGGCACTTACCCGGCAGAAGATCTCCGGCGGTCACGTCCTGGACTGCTTAATGGCCGCCATCCTCTTCTCCCCGGTGGTCACATGCAGTTTCTCGCGATAACTGCAGTGACTGCTGGGTAATCCCGGCCGTAAAGCAGTCAGTCCGATGACGTCACCGCCGGGGAAGCAGGTAATCAGCTGTGCTGCGTTGCAATGACAGGCTCTGCCTGTCATTGTGATGTAGCAGAGCTGGATCGTCGTGGGACTATCGTTATGGACTGCGTCGGACAGGTGGTATACTGTTGGTTTGTTTTTTTTCTTTTTTTACAGGAGATCGATGGCGTCGCAGGAATGAGAGTATAATAAAAGAAATGAAAACTGTGTTGTCTCTTTTATTTCATTAAAATACTTTTTTCTTGCTTTGTCTTTTTTTTACACATTTAATAACTTTGGGATTAATAATGGATCGGTGTCTTATTGACACCTCTCCATTATTAACCGGGCTTATTGTCACCGTGCAATCAACGGTGACAATAACCCCTTATTACCCCGCTTGCCACCGCTACAGGGCAAGTGGGAAGAGCCGGGTAAAGTGCCACAATTGGCACATCTTTTGATGCGCCAAATGTGGGGCTGCTGTAGCCTGGTATTATCAGGCTGTTGAGGGCCAAAATCCATGGGCCTTGACAGTCTTTTAATACCAGGCCGCAGCAGTCTGCATTTTACTTGGCTGGTTAACAAAAATAGGGGGGATCCCCACGCCGTTTTTTTTTCGAGGGGATCCCCTATTTTTGTTAACCAGCCAAGCTAAGCAGACTGCTGTGGCCTGGTATTATCAGGCTTGCAAGGTCCATGGATATTGGATCCTTACCAGCCTGAAAAACCAGGCCTCAGCGGTCTGCTTCATCTGGCTGGTTAACAAAAATAGGGGGGACCCCACGCTAATTTTTTTCGAGGGGATCCCCTATTTTTGTTAATCAGCCAAGATATGCAGACTGCTGTGGCCTGGTATTATCAGGCTGGCAAGGTCCATGGATCTTGGCTCCTTAACAGCCTGAAAATCCAGGCCTCAGCGGTCTGCTTCATCTGGCTGGTTAACAAAAATAGGGGGACCCCACGCCATTTTTTTTTCGAAGGGAACCCCTATTTTTGTTAATCAGTTCCCTCTGACGTCACTGATTGTGTCCCTGGCTGACCTGAAGTGAAAGTGGAAAGCAATCAATTAAGCTTTCCACTTAAGGGCCCGTCTCACATAGCGATATCGCTACCGAGATCGCTGCTGAGTCACTAGTTTTGTGACGCAGCAGCGAGCTCACCAGCGATATCGCTGTGTGTGACATTCAGCGACGATCAGCCCCCCTGCCGGGTATCGCTGATCGTCGCTGAAATGTCAGGACCTTTGATCGCTGGTTTCCCGCCTGTCACACGCAGCGATGCGTGCCTGTCAGAGGGAAACCAGCGATCAAAAAAAGGTCCTGACATTTCTGCGACGATCAGCGATACCCGGCAGGGGGGCTGATCGTCGCTGAATGTCACACACAGCGATATCGCTGGTGAGCTCGCTGCTGCGTCACAAAACTAGTGACTCAGCAGCGATCTCGGTAGCGATATCGCTATGTGAGACGGGCCCTTAAGCGATGTTACCCGCAGTGTCGCTGTCCCAGATCGCTGCCTGAGCTGCCTGTTTGGCAGCTCAGCAGCGATCATGTAGCGATACACCAGCGATCCTGACAAGTGCATATCGTTGTCGGGATCGCTGGTGTATCGTTATGTGACACCCAGCCTTTACTCTCCTGTCAGGCAGGAGAGGAACTCATTCATTTGGGGTTTACTGTGAGGCTGCAGCATTAGCTGCGGTCCCTGCAGTAAACATTAACCCTTTCTGAAGGATTACACCGTGGGACCTGACTGTGCATGGGATAGGTAAGAATAATTTTGCTTTTTTATTTTATTTTTATTACAGGAAATGGTTTTTGCAGTAAAATAAAAGATGGTCAAAAACATGTGTCTTTATTTCATTAAAATGATTTTTAATTAAAGTGTGTGTGTTTTATTTTTATTTCATGCAATAGGATTAATAATTGATAGTTGTCTAATTGACAGCTCTCAATTATTAACCTGGCTTAAGGTCACCTTTCAATAGCAAGGTGGCTTTAACCCCATATTAACCCATTCGCCACCGCTACAGGGCAATGGGAATAGACGGGCAAAGTGCCAGAAAGGGCGAATCTAATTATAGATTTGTCTTTCCTGGGGTGTCTGGGGGCAGATGTTAGTAGCCGGGGGGGCAAAAATAATGGTCCCTCTCTGGGCTATTATTATCTGCCCCCACTCACTGGCTTTGTCTGTCTGGTTGCGAAAATAGGGCGGGAGCCCACGCATTTTTTTTCAGCAATTTTACACCTCATATATATATATACATGTCATTGAATTTGTGACACATATATATATATATTTATATTTTGTAGTTCATACACTTCTACATAGTATAATAGCCGCTAATTCAATTGCCGGCTTTTGTGAAAATGCAGAACCCGACATGAAATGACACTTGGTGTACATAGGGTTAACCATGTCTTTTCATGTCCTTTGCTATCTAATTTGCACAAACAATTAAATCAGACTATGTGTGCAAAATTTCACACCTCTAGGGGTTAATTAAAGGTGTAAATTCGTAGCAAAAGAGTCCGTTTTTTTACAACGAATTTACACCTTTAATTAACCCCTAGAGGTGTGAAATTTTGCACACATAGTCTGATTTAATTGTTTGTGCAAATTAGATAGCAAAGGACATGAAAAGAAATGTTTAACCCTATGTACACCAAGTGTCATTTCATGTCGGGTGCTTCTGTCTTTTCACTGAAGCCGGCTTTACCCGGCAATTGAATCAAAGGATATTTTACTATGTAGAAGTGTATAAACTATACATATATGTATATATATATGTCACAATGACATGTATATATATATATATGTATTCTATGTGTGTATATTTAGTGTTTACAAGGAAAGAATGGGGTTTTTTTAGTTGCGATATTTTGTTCCCATAGACTTACATGGGACTTCCGGTATCGGTATCGGGTATCGCCGATATTTTAGTGATATCGGCGATACCATTCCGATTCCGATACTTTAGCATATCGGAAAGTATCGCTCAACTCTACTTGTGATTATCGATCATCCTCTTGATCACATTCCAGAGGTTTTCAATGGGGTTCAGGTCTGGAGAAAGGGCTGCTGATGACAGGTTTTTGATGTGGTGGTCTCTTAATTCTTGCCAGAGCTGTATATATATATATATATATATATATATATATATATTGTAAGGCGGCGGTGTTCACACCGTGCAGTAACTGAGGCAGTGACCCAAGCAAGTCCAAAGTAAACAGCTTTTATTCAGCAACTCACGGGCAAAACAGGAAAAGTCCTCCGGTACGCAGCCGGGGTAACATCAGTTCATAAACACTGGTTGCCGGGAACAACGGCCGCGCCGGGCCGAACAGAGCCTGACAGGTGCAGAGCCGTCCCAGGCGTGGGTTCAGCTACACACAATCCTGTGGAGCTTTCCTGCTATGCTCCTCGCAGGGTCCCCGCATAGAACAACACTAATCCTTAGTGCAGGAGTTTTAAAGACCTGTGGCAAAAGCCACTGGAAAACCCGGGTTGGAGGGAGGAGGCCGCCCCACTGCCTCCTGTGACCTCCTCCAAGAAATGAAGGCCCTGCCGGATTTTACTTAATCTGCCTTAGCCAGGTAGTCTGACTAGGTCATTGCTCACCTTCATTCCTGCATTGCAGCCGCAGCTGTGTGTGTGACTGCAATGCACTCCAATGGCTTTAATAGGTCTCTGTACACATTCTGGGGGAAATATAACGTCCCTCGTAAACGATCCCGGTCACTGCCTCACATATTCCCCCCCTCTGTTCAAACTTGTGGGGTAGAACATTTGCCACCATACAGGGTGCCCGGGACAGGGCATCCACGTTTGCTTGCAACTTCCCAGGGCGATGTTCTACAGAGAAACTGAAATTTTGCAGTGACAGGAACCACCTGGTGACTCGCGCATTCCTCTCCTTTGCATTCCTCATCCATACCAAGGGTGAGTGGTCCGTCACCAAGCGGAACTGACGCCCGAGTAGATAATAACGTAGTGATTCCAAGGCCCACTTAATAGCCAAACACTCCTTCTCTACTACGCTATAGTTTTTCTCTGCCGGGACAAGTTTTCTACTCAAGTAGGTGACCGGGTGCTCTTCACCATTCACTTTTTGTGACAACACCGCCCCTAGTCCTACCTCCGAGGCATCTGTCTGTACAATGAAGGTTTCATTGAAGTTGGGGCTGATGAGGACCGGCTGTCCACACAGGGCCAACTTCATGGACTGAAAGGTTTCTTCTGCCTGAGGGTTCCACCGAACCATTACCGTTTTCTTTCCTTTCAAGAGATCGGTTAGGGCCGCCATTCGCCCGGCAAAATTAGGTATAAAACCGGCGGTAATACCCAAGGATGCCAAGGAACGCCCTCACCTGTTTTGTACTCGATGGTTTAGGCCAGTTTTTTATGGCCTCAATTTTACTGATTTGGGGCTTGATAGCTCCTCGGCCTATCACATACCCCAAATATCGAGCTTCCTCCAGCCCTATCGCACATTTTTTTGGGTTTGCTGTTAACCCCGCGGCTCTGAGAGAATCCAGCACCGCTTGTACGTGTGTTAGGTGCGTTTGCCAGTCGGTGCTAAATATGATGATATCATCTAGATACGCGGACGCATATTCCTTGATGAGGCTTGAGCACTATGTCCATCAATCTCTGAAATGTAGCCGGGGCCCCATGTAACCCAAATGGTAAGACCACATAGTGAAATAGACCCTCCGGAGTTACGAAGGCGGTCTTTTCCTTCGCCGAATCTGTGAGAGGTACCTGCCAATAACCCTTGGTGAGATCGAGCGTGGTAAAGTACTGGGCCTGCCCCAGTCTCTCAATCAGCTCGTCCACCCGGGGCATTGGATAAAGGTTGAACTTTGACACTTCATTCAATTTCCGGAAATCATTACAGAAGCGTAATGATCCGTCTGGCTTTGGAATCAGTACAATGGGGCTAGCCCACTCACTCCGTGATTCCTCTATGACGCCTAACTGAAGTAGTTCCAAGGAGAATTGGAACTACTAACGCAGGGGAAGAAGTATGATGTCATTGGAATCACTGAAACTTGGTGGGACGATACACATGATTGGAATACAAGGCTAGAAGGATACAACTTATTTGCAAGAAACAGACTTGATAAACGAGGAGGAGGTGTCGCATTGTATGTTAGAAAAGCGTATATCTGCACAGAGATTGACGCTTCAGAGACTGGGAGTTCTGTGGAAACTGTTTGGGTAAGATTACAAGGACAGAACAATGGAAAGGACACCATTGTAGGCATTTACTACAGGCCACCTATGCAAGCTGAAGATATGGATGAACTCTTTATGCATCAAATGGCCAAGTTCTCCAAAAAATATAACATAGTGGTCATGGGAGATTTCAACTATCCAGACATTTGTTGGGAATCTCTCTCAGGCAAAACTAACAGGTCAAGGAAATTCTTATCCTCTCTTGCTGACAAATTTATCTTTCAAAGGTAGGGGAGAAAACAAGGGGATCTGCTACCTTGGATCTAATCCTTATAAACAGGGAGGAAATGGTTGAGGAGGTAAGAGTGGCTGGGACCCTAGGAGGTAGTGACCATGCTATTTTAGAATTTTGGATAACAAGAGGAGGAAGACCTGTGAAGACTCAGACATCAAGGTTAGATTTCAGAAAGGCAGATTTTAAGGGACTCAGAAAGAGAATTGGAGGGATCCAATGGCAGGATATCCTTAAGGACAAAAATGTCCAGGAAGGATGGGACATCTTGAAAAATGAGATTCTCAAAGCACAATCATTAACAATTCCAAAAAGAGGGAAAAATGGGAAGCATTTAAGGAAACCAGGATGGATGAACACAGAACTTAAACACATGCTAAAAAGAAAGAAAGAAATGTTTATCAAATGGAAAGAAGGAGGCATATCTAAAGAAGAATATAATGCCATCTGCAGAACCTGCAGGGCAAAAATCAGATTATCTAAAGCTGACAATGAATTAAGGCTTGCAAGAGATGTCAAAAGCAACAAAAAAGGATTTTGGGGATACGTCAAAAGTAAAAGAAAAGTCAAAGATGCTATAGGATTTTTACAGGATGAAAATGATGAAATGGTAAGACAGGATGTTGAGAAGGCTGAACTGTTAAATTCCTATTTTGCATCTGTTTTCTCTCAGAAAGGAAATGTAACATCAACTGATCTTCACTGTCCTATTAAAGGAATAGAAGAATCCAGGATATCTATAAACAGAAAGACAGTGAGGAAACACTTAGCTAACCTAAATGAATTCAAGTCTCCAGGTCCAGATGAATTACACCCCAGAATACTGAAGGAGATAGCAGAAGAAATTCTTGAACCACTGTCCATAATCTTTGAAAATTCTTGGAGAACAGGAGAAGTCCCAGAAGACTGGAGAAGAGCAAATGTTGTTCCTATCTTCAAAAAGGGGAAGAAGGTGGACCCAGGGAACTACAGGCCGGTGAGTCTGACTTCTATACCAGGAAAGATCTTTGAACAAATTATTAAAGAACATGTATGTAAGTACCTGCATAAGAATGAAGTGATTAAACAGAGTCAGCATGGATTTGTAACTAATAAGTCATGTCAGACTAACTTAATTTCCTTCTATGACAGAATCACTGACTGGGTGGATCAGGGAAATGCTGTAGATATAGTATATCTTGACTTCAGCAAAGCATTTGACAAAGTATCTCACACAATCCTTATTGAAAAAATGACTAAGTATGGAATGGACAAGGCAACTGTTAGGTGGATTCATAACTGGCTTAGTGATCGGAATCAAAGAGTGGTCGTAAATGGCTGCACATCCAGTTGGAAGAATGTCTCAAGTGGGGTACCACAAGGCTCTGTTTTGGGCCCTGTATTGTTCAACATCTTTATCAATGATTTAGATGAAGGAATTGAGGGTAAACTGATCAAATTTGCTGATGACACAAAGCTAGGAGGGGTAGCTAATACTAGAGAAGAGAGAGAGAGGATTCAAAAAGATATAAATAAACTGGAGCAGTGGGCAGCAACTAACAGAATGGTTTTTAACAGGGAAAAATGCAAAGTACTACATCTGGGCAATAAAAATGAAAAAAGCATATACAAAATGGGAGGAATAGGGCTAAGTAACAGAACATGTGAAAAAGACTTGGGTATACTAATTGATAACAGACTGAACATGAGTCAACAGTGTGATGCAGCAGCAAAAAAGGCAAATACAATTCTAGGATGTATCAACAGAAGCATACAGTCTAGATCACGTGAGGTCATTATTGCCCTCTACTCCTCTTTGGTCAGACCTCATCTGGAATACTGTGTCCAGTTTTGGGCACCACATTTTAAAAAAGACATCAACAAACTGGAGCAAGTTCAAAGAAGAGCCACCAGAATGGTGACCGGTCTGCAAACCATGTCCTATGAGGAACGGTTGCAGGATTTGGGAATGTTTAGCTTGCAAAAAAGAAGACTGAGAGGAGACTTAATAGCTGTCTACAAATATCTCAAGGGCTGTCACATTGTAGAAGGATCATCTTTATTCTCATTTGCACAAGGAAAGACTAGAAGCAATGGGATGAAACTGAATGGGAGGCAACACAGATTAGATATTAGAAAAAACTTTTTGACAGTTAGGGTGATCAAGGAGTGGAACAGGCTGCCACGAGAGGTGGTGAGTTCTCCTTCAATGGAAGTCTTCAAACAGAGGCTGGACAGACATCTGTCTGGGATGATTTAGAGAATCCTGCTTTGAGCAGGGGGTTGGACCAGATGGCCCAGGAGGTCCCTTCCAACTCTACCATTCTATGATTCTATGATTCTATGATTTGTTTTACCTCAGCCGAAATGGCTTGCCTTCAGGCTTCGGGCACCCGGTACTGTCTTATTCGCACCCTTACCCCAGGTTCGGTGACAATGTCATGTTGGATAACCGTAGTCCTACCTGGTAGCTCTGAGAACACATGGGTATTGTTTTGCACCAGGGAGCGAGCCTCCTGTCGCTGCTATTTAGTGAGGGCATCACTTATCCTGACCTCCACCCTGGCTGAAGGTAGAGAACTCTCTGGTGATATGCCCGGGGTGATGTCTGTAACTAAACACTCTCGATCTTTCCAAGGCTTTAGTAGGTTTACATGGTAAATCTGCTCAGGTTTCCTCCTTCCGGGCTGATACACCCGGTAATTTACCTCCCCCACCTTTTCTCGAATCTCATATGGCCCTTGCCACTTGGCCATGAGCTTACTCTCGGCTGTGGGTACCAGTACTAATACCCGATCGCCCTTGTTAAAAGACCTGACTCTGGCTCTTTTATTATATGTGTGCCTCTGTGTTGCCTGGGCATCTAACAGATGTTCTTTCACGATGGGCATGACCGCCGCGATCCGGTCCTGCATACTAGCCACGTGTTCAATTATACTTTTATGTGGAGTCGGCTCTTGTTCCCATGTCTCTTTGGCTACGTCCAACAGACCCCTAGGGTGTCTGCTGTACAATAACTCAAAGGGAGAGAACCCTGTAGAAGCCTGGGGTACCTCACGGACAGCGAACATCAAATAGGGTAGCAACATGTCCCAATCCCTTCCATCCTTAGAAATCACCTTTTTTAACATAGACTTGAGGGTTCTATTGAACCGTTCTACTAACCCGTCGGTTTGAGGGTGGTACACCGAGGTGCGCAATTGTTTAATTTTTAGCAGTTTGCACAGTTCTCTTGTCACCTTGGACATAAAGGGGGTCCCCTGATCCGTCAGGATCTCCTTAGGTAGTCCCAGGCGACAGAACATGGCAAACAGTTCTCGGGCAATAAGTTTTGCCGAGGTGTGACGTAGGGGTATAGCCTCCAGGTACCGGGTGGCATAGTCGACGACCACCAGTATGTGTTGGTGGCCATGGGCGGATTTTACAATGGGCCCTACCAAATCCATTGCAATCCGTTCAAAAGGTACCTCTATTATTGGCAGGGGTACCAATGGACTACGGAAACTTGCAGTGGGTGAGGTCAACTGACATTCGGGCAGGATTCGCAGTACCTTTTGACCTCCGCGTACACTCCCGGCCAAAAGAACCGCTGCAAGATACGTTCTAGAGTTTTTTTTTTTCCTAAGTGGCCCCCAGCAAGTGTGAGTGTGCCAAATCTAGAATCACCCTACGATACGACTGAGGTGCTACCAACTGTTCCACAACCTCGTCCCTGATTTTATCTATCCTATAAAGCAACTCACCACTGACTACCATGCGTGGAAATACCGTATCTGCATTGGGCTGTTGGGCTACGCCGTTTACCTCTAGCACCCTTTCCCGCGCCTGAGTCAGGGTGGGATCTTGTAGCTGAGCTGTCCCAAACGTGGCCCTGGACACTTCCAGCTCGGGAATCGATGCGGTCTCCTCCACCTCTCCTGCCAGCACCTCTGAGGGAAACCTATCGGGGTCACACTCTATCCCTATGTGGGACACCCTACGGCAGGTTCGTCGGGTACAGCATCTGTAATACATTTTACCAGGGGAGAATGGATTTTGTTTTTCCACAGAGTCCAGAACAGGGGCAAGTCTCTTCCCAACACAGACCCATAGGGAAGATATTTTACCACTCCCACCACATGTTTTATGTCTCCACATGGCGTGGACAAAACTACCTCCGTAGTTGGATACTCTCGGAGGTCCCCATGGATACATACAACCCCGACCTGCCGTCCGCTGGGCTTGTCTCCTGCCACCAGTGACCCATGTACCAGAGTCACGAGGCTCCCTGAGTGCAGGAGAGCCTCCGT
Organism: Oophaga sylvatica; assembly: GCA_033576555.1. Lineage (NCBI taxonomy): Eukaryota > Metazoa > Chordata > Amphibia > Anura > Dendrobatidae > Oophaga > Oophaga sylvatica. Next base: position 101,648,345 of record JARQOD010000010.1, read on the forward strand.
AGGGTACCCATTAACCAGTATCTGGCATAGTTGGAGTTCACTGTCCTGGGGGTCGAGGGTTGCTGTGCAGACGGTCTGGGCATACATTGAGACCCGGCGGCTATATCTGCAGTCCATGGGTTCCGTAGTCAGGGGACAATTAGCCATCACATGTCCCGGTCCCTGACACCGCCAGCACCTAAGGGTGGAGGTACTGTTAGGTCTTATGACAGTTTGGGAGGGAACCGGTCTCCTGCCACTCTCACTCCGGGGTTCCCCTTCAGCACGGGTACGGTTCTGACTGTCCCCAACAGAGGGACGCGACCCTTTCCCGATTCCTGGGTTGGCAGGGATCGGCGTGACAGCCGAGAGGGGGCGGAGTCTCGAATAAAGTCTTGAGTGGCCGAGTAGCGCTCGATCAAACTGACTACCTGGTCGAGTGTGCCGGGGTCGCCTTGTCCCACCCAACGTTGTATAGCAGCTGGCAGAGTCCTTACCAGCCGTTCAGTCACCACCCTCTCCACCATCTTGGCTGGAGACAAAGTCTCTGGCTGGAGCCACTTCTTTACCAGCTGCAGGAGGTCATAAGCCTGAGACCGAGCGGGTCGTGTCTCCACATAGGCCCATGAAAATACACGCTGAGCCCTTACGTACGTATTAACCCCTATTCGGGCAAGGATCTCACCTTTGAGCCTCTGGTAGTCCTGGGCGTCCTCCCTACTGAGATCAAAGTAGGCCTTTTGTGCATCGCTGACCAGAAACGGAGCCACTACTTCTGCCCACTGGCCGGCTGGTAGGTTTTCCCGCTCCGCTGTGCGCTCATAAACTGTCAGGAAAGCTTCCACGTCATCCTCCGTTCCCATCTTCCTCAACGCTGAGCGAACCCTGTCTCGGGCCTCGCGTCGTTCAGGGGCTGGTGCCGTCGGAGTCTCTCGCAGGGCAGAGATCTGTTGCAGCAGCAGTTCGTTTGTTCTTTGTTGCTGCTGGTACAATAGCTGCTGTTGCTCATTGTGCTGTTGCTCCCGCTCCTGCTGTTGCTGCTGGAGACTCAGGTACTGCTCCTGCTGTTGTCGCTGCGACTGCATCTGCTGCTGTTGTATAATTACTAGCTGCTTAAACAGCTCTTCCATTTTGTCCACGGGGTGAGGCTGAAAAGTGGCCGGCGGATTGTGGTCATGAAGCTGTCGGTGGGGGTATACCTCAGTCACAATGCCCGCATTCTCCACCAATTGTAAGGCGGCGGTGTTCACACCGTGCAGTAACTGAGGCAGTGACCCAAGCAAGTCCAAAGTAAACAGCTTTTATTCAGCAACTCACGGGCAAAACAGGAAAAGTCCTCCGGTACGCAGCCGGGGTAACATCAGTTCATAAACACTGGTTGCCGGGAACAACGGCCGCGCCGGGCCGAACAGAGCCTGACAGGTGCAGAGCCGTCCCAGGCGTGGGTTCAGCTACACACAATCCTGTGGAGCTTTCCTGCTATGCTCCTCGCAGGGTCCCCGCATAGAACAACACTAATCCTTAGTGCAGGAATTTTAAAGACCTGTGGCAAAAGCCACTGGAAAACCCGGGTTGGAGGGAGGAGGCCGCCCCACTGCCTCCTGTGACCTCCTCCAAGAAATGAAGGCCCTGCCGGATTTTACTTAATCTGCCTTAGCCAGGTAGTCTGACTAGGTCATTGCTCACCTTCATTCCTGCATTGCAGCCGCAGCTGTGTGTGTGACTGCAATGCACTCCAATGGCTTTAATAGGTCTCTGTACACATTCTGGGGGAAATATAACGTCCCTCGTAAACGATCCCGGTCACTGCCTCACATATTCCCCCCCTCTGTTCAAACTTGTGGGGTAGAACATTTGCCACCATACAGGGTGCCCGGGACAGGGCATCCACGTTTGCTTGCAACTTCCCAGGGCGATGTTCTACAGAGAAACTGAAATTTTGCAGTGACAGGAACCACCTGGTGACTCGCGCATTCCTCTCCTTTGCATTCCTCATCCATACCAAGGGTGAGTGGTCCGTCACCAAGCGGAACTGACGCCCGAGTAGATAATAACGTAGTGATTCCAAGGCCCACTTAATAGCCAAACACTCCTTCTCTACTACGCTATAGTTTTTCTCTGCCGGGACAAGTTTTCTACTCAAGTAGGTGACCGGGTGCTCTTCACCATTCACTTTTTGTGACAACACCGCCCCTAGTCCTACCTCCGAGGCATCTGTCTGTACAATGAAGGTTTCATTGAAGTTGGGGCTGATGAGGACCGGCTGTCCACACAGGGCCAACTTCATGGACTGAAAGGTTTCTTCTGCCTGAGGGTTCCACCGAACCATTACCGTTTTCTTTCCTTTCAAGAGATCGGTTAGGGCCGCCATTCGCCCGGCAAAATTAGGTATAAACCGGCGGTAATACCCAAGGATGCCAAGGAACGCCCTCACCTGTTTTGTACTCGATGGTTTAGGCCAGTTTTTTATGGCCTCAATTTTACTGATTTGGGGCTTGATAGCTCCTCGGCCTATCACATACCCCAAATATCGAGCTTCCTCCAGCCCTATCGCACATTTTTTTGGGTTTGCTGTTAACCCCGCGGCTCTGAGAGAATCCAGCACCGCTTGTACGTGTGTTAGGTGCGTTTGCCAGTCGGTGCTAAATATGATGATATCATCTAGATACGCGGACGCATATTCCTTGATGAGGCTTGAGCACTATGTCCATCAATCTCTGAAATGTAGCCGGGGCCCCATGTAACCCAAATGGTAAGACCACATAGTGAAATAGACCCTCCGGAGTTACGAAGGCGGTCTTTTCCTTCGCCGAATCTGTGAGAGGTACCTGCCAATAACCCTTGGTGAGATCGAGCGTGGTAAAGTACTGGGCCTGCCCCAGTCTCTCAATCAGCTCGTCCACCCGGGGCATTGGATAAAGGTTGAACTTTGACACTTCATTCAATTTCCGGAAATCATTACAGAAGCGTAATGATCCGTCTGGCTTTGGAATCAGTACAATGGGGCTAGCCACTCACTCCGTGATTCCTCTATGACGCCTAACTGAAGTAGTTCCAAGGAGAATTGGAACTACTAACGCAGGGGAAGAAGTATGATGTCATTGGAATCACTGAAACTTGGTGGGACGATACACATGATTGGAATACAAGGCTAGAAGGATACAACTTATTTGCAAGAAACAGACTTGATAAACGAGGAGGAGGTGTCGCATTGTATGTTAGAAAAGCGTATATCTGCACAGAGATTGACGCTTCAGAGACTGGGAGTTCTGTGGAAACTGTTTGGGTAAGATTACAAGGACAGAACAATGGAAAGGACACCATTGTAGGCATTTACTACAGGCCACCTATGCAAGCTGAAGATATGGATGAACTCTTTATGCATCAAATGGCCAAGTTCTCCAAAAAATTAACATAGTGGTCATGGGAGATTTCAACTATCCAGACATTTGTTGGGAATCTCTCTCAGGCAAAACTAACAGGTCAAGGAAATTCTTATCCTCTCTTGCTGACAAATTTATCTTTCAAAAGGTAGGGGAGAAAACAAGGGGATCTGCTACCTTGGATCTAATCCTTATAAACAGGGAGGAAATGGTTGAGGAGGTAAGAGTGGCTGGGACCCTAGGAGGTAGTGACCATGCTATTTTAGAATTTTGGATAACAAGAGGAGGAAGACCTGTGAAGACTCAGACATCAAGGTTAGATTTCAGAAAGGCAGATTTTAAGGGACTCAGAAAGAGAATTGGAGGGATCCAATGGCAGGATATCCTTAAGGACAAAAATGTCCAGGAAGGATGGGACATCTTGAAAAATGAGATTCTCAAAGCACAATCATTAACAATTCCAAAAAGAGGGAAAAATGGGAAGCATTTAAGGAAACCAGGATGGATGAACACAGAACTTAAACACATGCTAAAAAGAAAGAAAGAAATGTTTATCAAATGGAAAGAAGGAGGCATATCTAAAGAAGAATATAATGCCATCTGCAGAACCTGCAGGGCAAAAATCAGATTATCTAAAGCTGACAATGAATTAAGGCTTGCAAGAGATGTCAAAAGCAACAAAAAAGGATTTTGGGGATACGTCAAAAGTAAAAGAAAAGTCAAAGATGCTATAGGATTTTTACAGGATGAAAATGATGAAATGGTAAGACAGGATGTTGAGAAGGCTGAACTGTTAAATTCCTATTTTGCATCTGTTTTCTCTCAGAAAGGAAATGTAACATCAACTGATCTTCACTGTCCTATTAAAGGAATAGAAGAATCCAGGATATCTATAAACAGAAAGACAGTGAGGAAACACTTAGCTAACCTAAATGAATTCAAGTCTCCAGGTCCAGATGAATTACACCCCAGAATACTGAAGGAGATAGCAGAAGAAATTCTTGAACCACTGTCCATAATCTTTGAAAATTCTTGGAGAACAGGAGAAGTCCCAGAAGACTGGAGAAGAGCAAATGTTGTTCCTATCTTCAAAAAGGGGAAGAAGGTGGACCCAGGGAACTACAGGCCGGTGAGTCTGACTTCTATACCAGGAAAGATCTTTGAACAAATTATTAAAGAACATGTATGTAAGTACCTGCATAAGAATGAAGTGATTAAACAGAGTCAGCATGGATTTGTAACTAATAAGTCATGTCAGACTAACTTAATTTCCTTCTATGACAGAATCACTGACTGGGTGGATCAGGGAAATGCTGTAGATATAGTATATCTTGACTTCAGCAAAGCATTTGACAAAGTATCTCACACAATCCTTATTGAAAAAATGACTAAGTATGGAATGGACAAGGCAACTGTTAGGTGGATTCATAACTGGCTTAGTGATCGGAATCAAAGAGTGGTCGTAAATGGCTGCACATCCAGTTGGAAGAATGTCTCAAGTGGGGTACCACAAGGCTCTGTTTTGGGCCCTGTATTGTTCAACATCTTTATCAATGATTTAGATGAAGGAATTGAGGGTAAACTGATCAAATTTGCTGATGACACAAAGCTAGGAGGGGTAGCTAATACTAGAGAAGAGAGAGAGAGGATTCAAAAAGATATAAATAAACTGGAGCAGTGGGCAGCAACTAACAGAATGGTTTTTAACAGGGAAAAATGCAAAGTACTACATCTGGGCAATAAAAATGAAAAAAGCATATACAAAATGGGAGGAATAGGGCTAAGTAACAGAACATGTGAAAAAGACTTGGGTATACTAATTGATAACAGACTGAACATGAGTCAACAGTGTGATGCAGCAGCAAAAAAGGCAAATACAATTCTAGGATGTATCAACAGAAGCATACAGTCTAGATCACGTGAGGTCATTATTGCCCTCTACTCCTCTTTGGTCAGACCTCATCTGGAATACTGTGTCCAGTTTTGGGCACCACATTTTAAAAAAGACATCAACAAACTGGAGCAAGTTCAAAGAAGAGCCACCAGAATGGTGACCGGTCTGCAAACCATGTCCTATGAGGAACGGTTGCAGGATTTGGGAATGTTTAGCTTGCAAAAAAGAAGACTGAGAGGAGACTTAATAGCTGTCTACAAATATCTCAAGGGCTGTCACATTGTAGAAGGATCATCTTTATTCTCATTTGCACAAGGAAAGACTAGAAGCAATGGGATGAAACTGAATGGGAGGCAACACAGATTAGATATTAGAAAAAACTTTTTGACAGTTAGGGTGATCAAGGAGTGGAACAGGCTGCCACGAGAGGTGGTGAGTTCTCCTTCAATGGAAGTCTTCAAACAGAGGCTGGACAGACATCTGTCTGGGATGATTTAGAGAATCCTGCTTTGAGCAGGGGGTTGGACCAGATGGCCCAGGAGGTCCCTTCCAACTCTACCATTCTATGATTCTATGATTCTATGATTTGTTTTACCTCAGCCGAAATGGCTTGCCTTCAGGCTTCGGGCACCCGGTACTGTCTTATTCGCACCCTTACCCCAGGTTCGGTGACAATGTCATGTTGGATAACCGTAGTCCTACCTGGTAGCTCTGAGAACACATGGGTATTGTTTTGCACCAGGGAGCGAGCCTCCTGTCGCTGCTATTTAGTGAGGGCATCACTTATCCTGACCTCCACCCTGGCTGAAGGTAGAGAACTCTCTGGTGATATGCCCGGGGTGATGTCTGTAACTAAACACTCTCGATCTTTCCAAGGCTTTAGTAGGTTTACATGGTAAATCTGCTCAGGTTTCCTCCTTCCGGGCTGATACACCCGGTAATTTACCTCCCCCACCTTTTCTCGAATCTCATATGGCCCTTGCCACTTGGCCATGAGCTTACTCTCGGCTGTGGGTACCAGTACTAATACCCGATCGCCCTTGTTAAAAGACCTGACTCTGGCTCTTTTATTATATGTGTGCCTCTGTGTTGCCTGGGCATCTAACAGATGTTCTTTCACGATGGGCATGACCGCCGCGATCCGGTCCTGCATACTAGCCACGTGTTCAATTATACTTTTATGTGGAGTCGGCTCTTGTTCCCATGTCTCTTTGGCTACGTCCAACAGACCCCTAGGGTGTCTGCTGTACAATAACTCAAAGGGAGAGAACCCTGTAGAAGCCTGGGGTACCTCACGGACAGCGAACATCAAATAGGGTAGCAACATGTCCCAATCCCTTCCATCCTTAGAAATCACCTTTTTTAACATAGACTTGAGGGTTCTATTGAACCGTTCTACTAACCCGTCGGTTTGAGGGTGGTACACCGAGGTGCGCAATTGTTTAATTTTTAGCAGTTTGCACAGTTCTCTTGTCACCTTGGACATAAAGGGGGTCCCCTGATCCGTCAGGATCTCCTTAGGTAGTCCCAGGCGACAGAACATGGCAAACAGTTCTCGGGCAATAAGTTTTGCCGAGGTGTGACGTAGGGGTATAGCCTCCAGGTACCGGGTGGCATAGTCGACGACCACCAGTATGTGTTGGTGGCCATTGGCGGATTTTACAATGGGCCCTACCAAATCCATTGCAATCCGTTCAAAAGGTACCTCTATTATTGGCAGGGGTACCAATGGACTACGGAAACTTGCAGTGGGTGAGGTCAACTGACATTCGGGGCAGGATTCGCAGTACCTTTTGACCTCCGCGTACACTCCCGGCCAAAAGAACCGCTGCAAGATACGTTCTAGAGTTTTTTTTTTTCCTAAGTGGCCCCCCAGCAAGTGTGAGTGTGCCAAATCTAGAATCACCCTACGATACGACTGAGGTGCTACCAACTGTTCCACAACCTCGTCCCTGATTTTATCTATCCTATAAAGCAACTCACCACTGACTACCATGCGTGGAAATACCGTATCTGCATTGGGCTGTTGGGCTACGCCGTTTACCTCTAGCACCCTTTCCCGCGCCTGAGTCAGGGTGGGATCTTGTAGCTGAGCTGTCCCAAACGTGGCCCTGGACACTTCCAGCTCGGGAATCGATGCGGTCTCCTCCACCTCTCCTGCCAGCACCTCTGAGGGAAACCTATCGGGGTCACACTCTATCCCTATGTGGGACACCCCTACGGCAGGTTCGTCGGGTACAGCATCTGTAATACATTTTACCAGGGGAGAATGGATTTTGTTTTTCCACAGAGTCCAGAACAGGGGCAAGTCTCTTCCCAACACAGACCCATAGGGAAGATATTTTACCACTCCCACCACATGTTTTATGTCTCCACATGGCGTGGACAAAACTACCTCCGTAGTTGGATACTCTCGGAGGTCCCCATGGATACATACAACCCCGACCTGCCGTCCGCTGGGCTTGTCTCCTGCCACCAGTGACCCATGTACCAGAGTCACGAGGCTCCCTGAGTGCAGGAGAGCCTCCGTAGGGTACCCATTAACCAGTATCTGGCATAGTTGGAGTTCACTGTCCTGGGGGTCGAGGGTTGCTGTGCAGACGGTCTGGGCATACATTGAGACCCGGCGGCTATATCTGCAGTCCATGGGTTCCGTAGTCAGGGGACAATTAGCCATCACATGTCCCGGTCCCTGACACCGCCAGCACCTAAGGGTGGAGGTACTGTTAGGTCTTATGACAGTTTGGGAGGGAACCGGTCTCCTGCCACTCTCACTCCGGGGTTCCCCTTCAGCACGGGTACGGTTCTGACTGTCCCCAACAGAGGGACGCGACCCCTTTCCCGATTCCTGGGTTGGCAGGGATCGGCGTGACAGCCGAGAGGGGCGGAGTCTCGAATAAAGTCTTGAGTGGCCGAGTAGCGCTCGATCAAACTGACTACCTGGTCGAGTGTGCCGGGGTCGCCTTGTCCCACCCAACGTTGTATAGCAGCTGGCAGAGTCCTTACCAGCCGTTCAGTCACCACCCTCTCCACCATCTTGGCTGGAGACAAAGTCTCTGGCTGGAGCCACTTCTTTACCAGCTGCAGGAGGTCATAAGCCTGAGACCGAGCGGGTCGTGTCTCCACATAGGCCCATGAAAATACACGCTGAGCCCTTACGTACGTATTAACCCCTATTCGGGCAAGGATCTCACCTTTGAGCCTCTGGTAGTCCTGGGCGTCCTCCCTACTGAGATCAAAGTAGGCCTTTTGTGCATCGCTGACCAGAAACGGAGCCACTACTTCTGCCCACTGGCCGGCTGGTAGGTTTTCCCGCTCCGCTGTGCGCTCATAAACTGTCAGGAAAGCTTCCACGTCATCCTCCGTTCCCATCTTCCTCAACGCTGAGCGAACCCTGTCTCGGGCCTCGCGTCGTTCAGGGGCTGGTGCCGTCGGAGTCTCCCGCAGGGCAGAGATCTGTTGCAGCAGCAGTTCGTTTGTTCTTTGTTGCTGCTGGTACAATAGCTGCTGTTGCTCATTGTGCTGTTGCTCCCGCTCCTGCTGTTGCTGCTGGAGACTCAGGTACTGCTCCTGCTGTTGTCGCTGCGACTGCATCTGCTGCTGTTGTATAATTACTAGCTGCTTAAACAGCTCTTCCATTTTGTCCACGGGGTGAGGCTGAAAAGTGGCCGGCCGGATTGTGGTCATGAAGCTGTCGGTGGGGTATACCTCAGTCACAATGCCCGCATTCTCCACCAATTGTAAGGCGGCGGTGTTCACACCGTGCAGTAACTGAGGCAGTGACCCAAGCAAGTCCAAAGTAAACAGCTTTTATTCAGCAACTCACGGGTAAAACAGGAAAAGTCCTCCGGTACACAGCCGGGGTAACATCAGTTCATAAACACTGGTTGCCGGGAACAACGGCCGCGCCGGGCCGAACAGAGCCTGACAGGTGCAGAGCCGTCCCAGGCGTGGGTTCAGCTACACACAATCCTGTGGAGCTTTCCTGCTATGCTCCTCGCAGGGTCCCCACATAGAACAACACTAATCCTTAGTGCAGGAGTTTTAAAGACCTGTGGCAAAAGCCACTGGAAAACCCGGGTTGGAGGGAGGAGGCCGCCCCACTGCCTCCTGTGACCTCCTCCAAGAAATGAAGGCCCTGCCGGATTTTACTTAATCTGCCTTAGTCAGGTAGTCTGACTAGGTCATTGCTCACCTTCATTCCTGCATTGCAGCCGCAGCTGTGTGTGTGACTGCAATGCACTCCAATGGCTTTAATAGGTCTCTGTACACATTCTGGAGGAAATATAACGTCCCTCGTAAACGATCCCGGTCACTGCCTCACAATATATATATATATATATATATATATACATATATATACAGTATATATATATAAATAATCACTATCAACAGTGATTCCAGTGGTGATAAGAGCACTTGGAGCAGTGACCCCTAAGTTGGAAGAATGGCTACAACAGATTGCAGGAGCAACATCTGAGCTCTTTGTCCAGAAAAGCGCAATGCTGGGAACAGCTAAGATCCTGCGCAGAACCCTCAAACTCCCAGGCCTCTGGTAGAGGACCCGAGAATGAGAAAGAAAAACAAAGACCACCCCCAGTGGGGGTGAGAAGGAAGTTTTTTTTTTTCACTAAAACTTGAATATAAATATGATATGAGTCCTGAATTCTAGATGGTTCTTGAAGATTGGTCAACCTTATGGTTAAAGTTAACTGCTATTCAGGGGTCAATACATCAATCTTGTTGTCCCACTTTTACACACTACCCGCATATGATTATGGATTTTATTTCTTTGTGTGATGTTTACGTAGGCTTTGAATAGTGGCCCCGGATTAGTAGTGCACATCCGTCTCTTTTTGATTTGAATAGGGGCAAATGTGCAGTACTCGGCAGCGATCATGATACAGTAAATGTAGCTGCTCTGTACAGCTCCGTAAATGGGCTGTTTCGACAGCCACTGACACTGAGAACAGCTAATCAGCAGGGGTGCCAGGTATTGCATTCCCACCAATAAGACATTGATAACCTATACTAAGGGTAGGTCATCAATGTTAAAGTAGTGGACAACCTTTTTAATATAATATTCACTTTATCTAAATAATCCTTTTGCTGAAATAACTTTATTGTTCCCATGAATGTGAGGCTAACTGTGGTGTAAGGAATAGGTCATTGATGAGTTGATTAGACAGAGCAGAGAGCAGGGGTCCCGATGTGACTGCTATGCCAAAATGTGACCCTAAAAGAAGAACTAGAGCTTTTTTAACGACACAGTTTTTGCTCTAATGAATGTGCTGTGCTCTCCAGTTTCTATTCTGACATCCTAATTGTAACAGACATAGTTACTTAAAGAATTGTGTAATTTCAATTAACTGAAAAAAATGAACTGTCAGTGTTTTATGTGCCATGAAATTGCCCAGCTCTTTAATCTCACTTAAGATGCTATTAGGACCGGTATTTAACTAGTACCATCGAACTGTGACATTCTGAATACTCACCTTTGCTCTACAGTATGATTTTCATCATGTAGGGTGGCAGACCATTCATTACTTACTTGCTTCTTTTTTTGCTTCAACTTTTCTTATTTGGGGAATAAAAATATTTTTTTGATATTTTTAGGATAAAGCATTAAGCCAAATATGAAAGTGTTAAAGATATTGTCTAGGATTAGAAAAATGTTAATACTTTCCTCCAGAAACCGTGCCGTGCCAAGGATTGTGACTTGTACGACACCTTACCTCAATTTAGGTGAATGAAGATATCAGCTATAAGGTGTCTGCCTCTCAAGCCAACTTCCCTTTACTAGTCTCACTGCCATTGTCTGAATCTCCATAGTTGTACAATTGAATGCACAGTCATATCTTAATGACAGAAGGGCATATTAGATAGAGTTCAACCTATGCCTGAGTATATCTGATTACTTAAAGCAAATCTGTCACTAGAAAAAAAAGGTATTAACCCGTAGATATGGGGTAAATCTGCAGGTTAATAGCGTTATGCTGCCCGACGTTCACACGTAGCCAAATTTTGTGGGGATAAAATTAACTTTATTCATCCTGGTAACATTCCTGTTTCAGTCATGGTGGTGGTGCCAGCATGAGTACAGTCACCGCTTTTGTGGCTGTAAAAGCAACCCTGGTCCTGATCGACATTGAATCACCATTGGGGCCGGCAGTCAGTTAGGGCCGAGGACGTGGTTACAGCTACCGCTCTGTATTCGCAGAGCGGTGACTGAACCAGCATTGGCATCGGTCCCATGATTGAAACAGCACCCCATCCCTGACTGAAAGCCAACTCCAATGCAGAGCCAGTGTCAGTCAAGGCCTGGGGCGCAGTTTCAGTCACAGGGACAGCGCCGGTTCAGTCACGGGGACAGCGCCGGTTCAGTCACCACTCTGAGAATACAGAGCAGCAGCTGTAACCATGAATCTGGCATTAGGGTCACTGTCAGTGAGGGCCAGGGGTGTGGTTAGAGCCATTGCTCTTTGTTCTCAGAGCGGTGACTGAAACAGCTCTGGTACTGCCCTGTGACCGAAAAATTAAAGTTGCCGGGAGAATAAAGTTTACATTCTCCCTGCAGCATTAGGCTAAGTGCAAGCACTGGGCAGCATAGTAATGCTATTCACCTGCAGATTAACCCCATATTGGCAGGTTAATAGTATTTTTCTGGTGACAGGTTCCCTTTAAATCCTTTAATGATGAAGCCAAATTTTTCTTTTGTGCTTTTGTTTTTTTCATCTTCATTCATGCTTTTTCTATGTTTCCATCAACATAGCCTTATGAGGGCTTTTTTTTGTAAACAAGTTGTAGTATTGAATCACACTATTCATTTGACTATTCAATGTTTGGAAAGGTAAAAAAAATTCCAAGTGAAATGAAATAGTGAAAAACATGCAATTTCGTAATTTTTTTTCTGTTTTTATAGTTAGTATGCAGTAAAGATAACCTGCCAATATGATCGCCTTAACAGTGGAAACCCCCACAAGTAACCCCATTTTGGAAACCAAACCCTTCAAGGAATCTATCTAGATGTGTGGTGAGCAACTTGAACCCGCAGGTGCTTCACAGAAGTTTATAACATTGAGCAGAGAAAATTAAAAAAAAAAACATTTTCCTACAAAAATGTTGCTTTAGCCCCCAATTTTTATTTTCACAATTTTAACAAGAGAAAATTAACCATACAATGAGTTGTGCAGTTTCTCCTGAGTACGCTGATACCTCATATGTGGAGGAAAACTACTGTTTGGGTGCACGGCACAGCTCGGAAGGGAAGGGAGGCCATTTTGCCTTTAATAGGTTTGCATGTCATTTCACATTTGAAGAGCTCCTGACATGCCAGAAAAGCAGAAACCCTCACAAGTGATGCCATTCTTGAAACTGCACCTCTTTTGGAATTCATCTATGGGAGTAGTGAGTGTTTTTAACCCTCAGGTGATTCACAGAGTTGTGCAACAATAGGCTAAGTAAACTAAATATTACAAATTTTTTTTCACTAAAATGTTGTTTCGACCCCAAGTTTGTAATTTTCATAAGGGGTAATAGGAGAAAATAAATAGTACAATTTGTTACGCAATTTCTTCTGAGAACACCAATACCCCATAAATGGTTGAAAACTACTTTTGAGGCAAAATGCAAAGATCAGAAGAGAAGAAACGCCATATTGTAGTGCATATTTTGCTGTAATGGTTTGTGGGTGCCATGTCACATTGCCAGAGCCCCTGAGGTCCCAGAACAGGAGAACCCCCCATAAGTGACCCCATTCGGGTATTTTGGAGATTTACTTGGAAACCCGGGTGTAAGAGCTTGGAGTAGAGCGCAGGATAAATGTGAGCTGAGCATTACTGTGGTCTTTGGGAGCCAGGGTGAACAAATGAATAGCAGGTCAAGAATTGATTGTATTTATTTTTTTACACTGTTTCTCGTGCGGTATAAATAATGCAGCTATATTCTCCGGGTTGGTGTGATTGCATCGATGTAAGATTTTTATTGAATTTTTAAGTTTGACTAAAATCACTACACTAAAAATACTTTTTATACCAAAGAAGCTTTTCCATTGCCATATTTTGAGCACTACAATTTTTCTATATTTCTGCTGACAGTCATGTGAGGGCTTATTTTTGGCGAGATGATGTTTTTATTGGTACTATTTATTGGCACACAATATTTTTTGATCACTTTTTATTAAGATTTTTGGGAGGCCGAATGAACAAAAACCATCAATTTAGGATGTGTTTTTGAGTGTTTTTTCATGCTGTTCACCATGTGGTGAAAGTGATAAGGCAACTTTATTCTTCAGGTCAGTACGATTACAGCGATATGACATTTATATCAATTTCTTTTATGTTTTGTTGCTTTTACACAATAAAAATTATTTTATATAAAAAAGAATTGCTTTTGCATCGCTGTAATTTGAGAGCTATCATTTTTTAAATTTCTCCACTGACTAAACTCTATGGCAGCTTGTGTTTTGCGGATGACATTTTCAGTGATACCATTTTTACTACATTTGTCTTTTTGATCGCGTTTTATTCCACATTTTGTTCAGCGATACTGTAAAGCAGGAGATCAAATGCAAGTCACAGTAGGCACAAGGCAGGAACAGTCAAGGAACTATTTATTTCTATCCCATATAGCAGGAATTCATTGTGGTTAGAGAACAGTTAATATAATATGAAACAGTTTAAACAGCAGTAAATCATACGGCAATAAAAAATACAATGACTTTAAAAATATAACTAGAATAACGGAAAAGTCTCTCAAGAATTATACTTGTGTTCTTCCTACAAGGGTCAGACTGGGAGCTCCTATTTTAGCTCTTCCTGCAACAATGGCCCTATCAGGGTTTTCCCGCTAGGCCACAAGTCCTTCTGACAAAGTCTATCAAGGAGTGTTGAGCTTCCTGCGTACCAACCAGCTCCCACCTGTTGTCCTAACGCAGACCGATTCTTGTGCCATATGTTATGGCTGGAAGTGACTGCCTGGATCACTCATGTCATTCTTCTGTTGTCACAGGCGTCCCCTCTGGTCGATGTCTCTTCGCGGATCTTCAGTGCTTGACTGACAGCAGGTGTCTCCTAGGTCTAGTGAAGAGAGAGCTGGGTGTCGGCTCTTGACAGGCATCATTTGGGCTCTGCAACTTGACCGACGTAGGGCAAAGGTTTCTGATCTTGACCAGTTGGTTTAATTTTTTTTATTTATTTTGTAATTTTTTTTTAAATTGTTTAAAAATATATAACTTTTTTTACTTATTTATTTAGTCCCTGTATGCGACTTTATCTTTTATCTATCTGATTGCTGGTCTCATACGTTGCAATACATGGATAATGGAAGGGTGAGAGAAGGAGCCCTCTCCCTCTCACTTTTAGATGCCTTGATCGCTATTGATTGCAGCATCTAGAAGATAACAGAGATTCACATCATCGGGACCTGAGCCAATCAGATTCCTATCATGTTGCTGGTCAGAGGTATTGTTCTTCACCGGAGTCTCAGAGCTTGCAGGACCCTGGGAGTCCCAAGCGCTGCAAGACCAGGAAATGTCAGAACTGCACTGGGATTTCAGCAAGAGCCAACTTTAATTTACCATCGGCAGTTGTGAAAGGGTTTAGCCCTAAGCCAAATTTAATAGTGTCACATTAGGTCTGCACTCCTGTCAAGAGGCCTGACCATGAGAGTATATAAAAGGAAAAAAGATAAAATTTGTGTTACATCTGAGCAATAGCAAAAATTCAAGTAAAATCAAAAAGCATACATAAGAGTAATATAATAAATTATACAACACAAAGGATACGATAAGTGTAAAGTTACTCTTGCAGCATGGTTCAGAAAATTCATTTCAAATACATTACAAATTCTGTGCTAAAATTGGAAGGATACTATGAGCAAGACACTCTTCTATATGCCAGTGTGAAGAGTGACGGTAAAGTGCCTCTCTCTCTGTGGAGGATGCAATTACACTGGTAGCCCATTAATTTTAATAAGAACACTTGCTGCCAGATTTTCCTTAAAGATCACAGTTGTTCACTGGGGCGACACTGTGCAGATTGCCCCCTGAAGGTCAACTTATTGTCGTAGAATTTTTTTTAGTGACCAAAAGTGGCAACTCCCTTAAACATTTAGTAAATATTAGGTATATAATACATTCTAATTTCAAAGAAACAACTCTTTGAAGTGGAGCTCAACATAAAACATAATAATGAAACTTTTCTCAACCTTTTCTTCTGGAAGTTTGTTTTGTTTTAAGATTTAAACGCTTATTAAAAACGTCTGTGGAGTATGCGCATGAAATACTCTCTTGGTCCCTTCTTTGGCCTCTTCAGCTCATTGTTTGTGATCCGATTGATAGCAAAACTTTAATTTAGTTCATCAATTGGGTTATTGTGTGTGCATAAATATTTTATGGGATTAAAAACTAATTGAGATTTGATAAAGATGTACAATGAAGATATTATTTTACCATTCCTCAATTCTTAATGTGAACCTAATAATTAGAATTTCAATAAAGGGGATGACTCAACTTTTTGGCAGAAAAAAAGAATGGAAGTAAAAAATATTGAGAAAAGAGTGTTTATGAAGCCAATGATGTTTTTTAACATTTAGAAAATTAAAAACATATTTCTTTTTCTTTATATCTAATAAGACAACATTTATTTGTTAGAAATGTCTGATTGAGTGGGCAGTCAGTCATAAATCCTGTGATTGTTTTGTAAAACTTTAGATTACTCATTTATAAAGTAATTTAGTGAGCAAACTGGGATGCCTAGAGAGATCCTCGTTGAAGACTTACTTTTTTTCCCTCTTTTTCCCTGCATCTATGTAATGAATAGTAGAATTTGACCCCGATCAACAGTGCAATTAAACAGATATATTGATACATAATGGGATGGCTATATCTTGAAATTAACACAATATAAAATACTTTTACTTTCAAGAAAAACATGTGCATGTACCATATCTTGTTAAACCATTGTAATGAGGCTCTGTCAGTGGTGGCCTGGCAGCTCTAAAATGGCTACCACAGACAGGCTGAACGCAAGCTAATCCACTTATCAGTTCCCTGGCCTTCACCCTTTAACCCTTGTAGAGAGATCTGTACTTAAACAGGGGCCCATGATGCCATGGAATACGCTGCTGTTTGGTGGTGCAGGCTTGCAGGAATGGTCAGGTAGCCAGAACAGAACCAGGAGGGCAGGAAAAATACAAAATCAGAATATGCAAGAATAGTCAGTAAAATAAGCCAAGGCCAAAACATGAAACATGATATGACAGACATGACTAAACCAGAGGAGCACAAGGCTAAATTTGGCAGCTTCCAGCAGTAAGCTGGAAGCTTAAGTAGGGTGTGGGGGATTCCAATTATCTGTAGAATGGAGCTAATAACTCGAGCTGGAGAGCACACACACAAAATGTAAGACTGGACTTAACAGCAGGTCCCAGCCACCCTAATCTTCATGGATGTACAGAGCCTGCATCATCCAGAGCTTTTGGTTCCAATAACTCTTCTATTACCAGCGTTACCTGCAGAATGAATACGGCAGCACCTGGCGACAAAAGCAGACATCACAGGACCTGGTAGAGATGTGACAACCATCACATATTTGTGTGGAGTTCAATATTATCACTGATATTAGAATGAAGAATCACCATTTATTTGGGTATAGGATTCTTGTTTAGATTTATTGGATGCCCCTTGTCTTGTCCCTTGTAAAAGGATCATTAGAAAGATTTCTGTGCTGTTCACAAATTTATCTGCATATAAATATTAATTTGCCCTTAAGTCATCTTTTTCCAAAACAATATATTTTCAGTTTGATAATCTGTCTTTGTATAGCATTCTCTTTGAAATAGGGGGAAGTTTTCTTCTAAAAATATAGTTATTAAAGGGGGAACTCTTACACCTGTGTTCGGTTCCGATATTAATTAATAATGTCAGCTTTGATTAGTAACAATCAATACACAACTTAGTGATGCCTTAAAGTTATTCCCTATACTAATTGAGACAAACCAGTGTATCAATTAAGGATATTTATTACAAACAAATAAGTGTCCAGTCTATTACATACATATATATTTATAACCAAGCTGTAGACTATATATATATAGTTGAAAGAAGAAGTTTACATACACTATAAAGAAAGACACATATGCATGTTTTTCTCAATATCTGACATGAAATCAGAATAAACATTTCCTGTTTTAGGTCAATTAGGATTACCATAATTATTAATCTTTGCCAAATACCAGAATAATGATAGAATGTTTTAAGGCATTTTTAACTACTGCAAAGACAAAAGTTTACATACATTTCTGTTGTGAACGTATTGGAGACGACTTCGGAGCTGAAGCTCCCTCTGGTGGTTGCTGAGAGTATTGAACCTATGTTGAATACCAAGAGTCCTACACCTGCAGTTGACGAGTGGTTGTCAGGTGGTACTGACTGGCCTGATATAAGTGAGCTGACCTCCCATGATCCTCGCCGGTGATCAATTGTTCTTCCTGGTCTAGGTTGGAATTCAGCTTGCTTTTCTGCTGTCTCCTGCTTGCATTCAGATAAGTCTCTTTCAGTTTTTTTTACTGTGTTTTGAATACCTTGCTTTTTGATGCATTGCATTTTGTCTTCAGCCGGGGCTTTGGCTGGTCTCTGTTCGTTTTTTGTATTTGCTCAGTTCTTGTGATATTTTACTGCTGGGTTGCTATGTGTCCACACCAGAGATCATATATAGGTGGTCGAGACCGTGTGGTCTCAGTATTTTTGGATTCAGAAGTGTTGGAGTTTTTCCTAGGGTTTTTCTGAGTTGCAGACAGTATTCTCTCCTGTGCTGTCCTATCTAGTCAGTTTTGGGCCCCAGCGTTTGCTCAATCTATTTTCTGTCTGTGTTCGTATTTTCATCTTGTCTAACCGCCATTATCTGTCTGGGGGCTTCCTATTCTTTTTGGGTCTACTCCGGGGCAGCTAGCTTTCCTCTTTCCATCTTCAGGGATAGCTATCTCTCCGGCTCTGATGAGGCGTCTAGGGCACCGTAGGAATGTCCCAAGGCTGCTTCTAGTTGTGCGGTTAGTTTAGGGGTGGCAACCTATTAGTTT
>JARQOD010000010.1:101666777-101732849 GCA_033576555.1 Oophaga sylvatica
TAAGTAATGACTTGTGGAACACATTGTGGATTTTAAACGTAGGAGGGAGGTCCAGACGAAATGCCACAGGATTAATTATGGAACTGATCCTGTACGGCCCGATGAATCTGGGACCCAGTTTCCAGGAGGGAACTTTAAGTTTTTATATTCCTGGTAGACAACCATACCAGATCGTTCACATTCAGATCTGGACCAGAAACTCTCCTCCTATCAGCCATACGTTTATAACGGTTCCCCATAGCACTCAGATTATTCAATACACCTCTCCACACTGAAGCAAGTGACGACGAGAAACGCTCCTCCTCAGGAACCCCAGAAGGGCCCCCCCCATTGAAAGTACAAAACTGGGGATGAAAACCATATGCCCCAAAAAACGGGGATTTACCAGTGGACTCGCTCCGCCTGTTGTTAAGAGCGAACTCTGCCAGAGGCAAGAAAGAAGACCAGTCCTCCTGGTTCTCTGAGACAAAACACCGAAGATAAGTCTCAAGGCTTTGATTCAGACGCTCTGTCTGACCATTGGTCTGCGGATGAAAAGCCGAGGAAAATGACAATTGCATCCCCCGACGTAAACAAAATGCCCTCCAAAATTTAGACACAAACTGAGACCCCCTATCTGACACCACATCAGAAGGCAACCCATGAAGTCTCACAATCTCCCCAATGAACACCTGCGCCAGAGTTTTAGCATTAGGGAGGGCAGGAAGAGCAATGAAATGTGCCATCTTACTGAACCTGTCAACAACCACCAGTATGACAGTATTTCCCTGACGACGGAGGAAGATCCGTAATGAAGTCCATAGACAAATGAGTCCATGGACGCTCCGGAAGTTTCAAAGGTAAGAGGGTCCCAGACGGACGGGTATGCGGGGTCTTAGAGCGAGCACAAACCCCACAGGACGCGACAAAAGTTATAACATCTTTATTAACGTTAGGCCACCAAAACCGGCGAGAAAGGAGATCTAAAGTAGCCTTACTCCCTGGATGTCCTGCTAAAGCAGAATTATGATGTGCCTCAATAACCTTTTGTCTCAACTGATTTGGGACAAACAGTCTCCCTGAAGGTCCTGCATGGGCGTCCCCCTGAGCTCTAATACCTCCTCCTCAAGCTCAGAACATACAGCCGACACTACCACCCCCTCCTGAAGGATAGGAATCGGGTCATCCGTTTTCCCGGCCCCTGGGAAACTGCGAGACAAGGCATCAGCCTTAACATTCTTAGACCCAGGGCGATATGTGACGACAAAATTAAACCTGGTAAAAAACAACGACCATCGAGCTTGTCTGAATTCAGACGCTTAGCAGATTCCAAATACAGCAGGTTTTTGTGATCAGTAATGACGGTAACCGGGTGGACTGCCCCCTCCAAAAAGTGACGCCATTCTTCAAAAGCCAACTTAATGGCCAAATGTTCCCTATTGCGATATCATAATTCCTTTCGGCGGACGACAACTTCTTAGAAAAGAAAGCGCACGGATGCCATTTACCAGGGACGGACCCTGGGACAATATTGCACCCACCCCTACGTCAGACGCGTCCACCTCCACAATGAACGGCTGTGATGCATCTGGTTGGATGAGAACGGGTGCCGAAGCAAAACATTTTTTCAAAGAGGAAAAAGCTTGGCAAGCTTTGTCCGACCATTTAGAAAAATCCGTCCCTTTTCTTATCATGTCAGTGAGAGGTTTGACAACAGATGAGAAATTACAAATAAATTTCCGGTAGTAGTTAGCAAACCCCAGAAAACGCTGCAGAGCCTTAAGATCCTCTGGCTGATCCCATTCAAGCACTGCTCTCACTTTTTCAGGGTCCATACGGAAACCGGAGGCTGACACCAAGAAACCCAAAAACTGAAGTTCCTGTACAGCAAATACACACTTTTCCAGTTTGGCGCATAGTTTATTGTCTCGCAAGATCTGCAACACCTGTCTCACATGCTCCTGGTGAGACACAAGATCTGGCGAGTAAATTAAAATGTCATCCAAATATACGACCACAAACAGCCCCACAAGGTGACGAAAAATGTCATTAACAAAATGTTGGAATACTGCTGGTGCAGTAGTCAGACCAAAAGGCATGACAAGGTTCTCATAATGTCCCTCCGGCGTGTTAAACGCCGTTTTCCACTCATCCCCCTCTTTTATCCTAATCAAATTATACGCCCCCCTGAGATCCAATTTAGAGAACCATTTGGCGCCCACAATTTGATTGAAGAGATCAGGAATAAGAGGGAGAGGATACGGATCTCGAACAGTAATCCGATTAAGTTCGCGGAAATCCAAGCAAGGGCGTAGGCCTCCATCTTTTTTCTTCACAAAGAAGAACCCCGCGGCCACTGGGGAAGATGAAGGTCTAATATGCCCTTTGGCCAGACTTTCCGAAATATAGTCTTTCATAGCCTGCCTCTCAGGACCAGAAAGGTTATATAACCTAGCTTTAGGTAACTTAGCATCAGGAAGTAAATTATAGAGCAGTCATACACGCGATGAGGAGGCAACTCCTGACACCCCTCCTCAGAGAACACATCCCCAAAGTCCTCCAAAAAAGGAGGCAATGTACTAGGCACGACCGCACTGATGACTGTGTTCATGCAGTTACTTTTGCAAAACTCACCCCATTGGCTTATCTCTCTGGACTGCCAATTAATCACAGGGTTATGTTTAACCAACCAAGGAAGTCCCAACACAATAGGAGTAGGTAGACCCTCCAACACATAACAAGATAATTGTTCCCTATGTATCGCCCCTACCCGAATATCAATGTTATGGACCTCATGAACAAAGCTACCTTGGCCGAGAGGCCTGGCGTCAATGGAGAATATAGGGATCGGTTTGGCCAATACACTCAGAGGCATACCTTGAGCCTGAGCAAACTGAGCGTCAACCAGATTAGCCCCGGACCCACTATCAAGAAGAACAGAAAATCTCTCCACTCTCGTACCAACCACCATCTCCACTGGTACAAGGAACTGAGAAGAACTAGCGGACGAAATACATACTCCCAGGTTGTCGTCCACCACACAACCTGGGATTAACAGTTTTCCGGCAACTTTTTGCTCAACAAGGCACGGGATGGACATCCCCCAACAAAATGTCCCTCTTTCCCGCAGAAGAAACACCTTCTAGTCCTGCTGCGTACCACCAATCCCCTCCTACGAAATGATGTCCCTCCCAACTGCATAGGCTCCTCTGAACAGACAAGGGGAACCTCAACATAAGGGACTTTTGTAGTAGGTGGAGCAACTACCGGGGCGGAGTTACCTCACCCCTCTCCCGAAGCCGTGTATCAGTACGGATAGCTAGGGCCATAGCAGCCTCCAGTGATGGAGGAGAATCATACTGAGCCAAAACGTCCTTTAATTTGTCAGAAAGCCCATGACAAAACTGACTCCTAAGAGCTGGGTCATTCCACTGAGTATCTGTGGCCCATCTACGGAACTCAGAAGCAAATTCCTCCGCCGGACGATCTCCCTGCTGTATCTTACGTAATTTTGTCTCAGCAAGAGAGACCCGATCTGGGTCATCATATACCAAACCCAGGGCAGTAAAAAATCGATCTACAGACTGTAGAGCCGGGGATCCCGGAGGAAGGGAGAATGCCCAGGATTGAGGGTCCCCTTGTAGGAGCGAGATAACAATTCCCACTCTCTGCTCTTCACTCCCTGATGATCGAGGCCGAAGCCGAAAATACAATTTACATGCTTCCCGGAATGTGAAAAATTTGTCTCGCCCACCAGTGAACCTGTCCGGGAGAGCTACTTTAGGTTCAAATCTGGTTTGCTCCAGGGGAGACAAAACTTTGGACTTAATGTCTGTCAGCTCCATGGATAATCCCTGCAACTGCAGAGCCAGCTGGGCTACTGGATCCATGGCAACTGGGGATAATTTTATTGGCCAGTGAAAATGTCACGCTGTCTAATGATATGTGTACGATGTCAGTAAACTATTCTTACAGAAACAACACTCTATACAACATATAGTTTAGCAACCTCAGCATGTAAATATAGAATAGATTTACCTGACACGATATCCGTTGAACTCAGGGTTAATCTTGAGGACTTGATACGCTGTCACAGGAAAGAGGAGGACCGGGGTCTAACCTGACCCTAAAACTGGGGTCCTAACTAATCCCTCACCTTGGAGGTACTGATAATGGTTCAGAGGTCCAAGTCTCCAGCCTAACCTAGTCTCCTATCAGTCCCTGAACCCTGTAATCAGTCCTAAGAAGGACCCTGATTACCACCAAAGGGATATGGGCTGATCTCTGCTAAATACACAGATTAGACATATAGGACAGACTGGAGAAAACACAGACTCGCATACACACTCAAACACAGAAGGAACATAAATGGTCTGGGATATAAAACTCTAAGCAAGTTGAGCTTAAAACAACTAAGGAGCTCTTTAACTTAAGTCTATACAGATTCAATCCTATCTGTGGTCTGCATGAAGAATTTCACTGGCAAGTCCCAAAACAGACAACCAGGGATTTAAAGGAAACCAATCAACAAATAATCAATTGCAGCCGGGAGAAACTGAACCCAGTCCCAGAACCGAGCACAGACAGAATTAACTCCCTCACTGCCAAACACAAAGAAACAGCAACTCAGCTGTGAGAAGTCAGAATGTGCAACCGCGACGATCTTCGTGGCGATGCACACATGACAATAAGTTGTCCCTCTCTCAGGAGAAGGCCCAGCAGTTTGCCAACCGACATAGGACTGATGGTCCTCGATTTAAAGTGGGTGACTTGGTTTGGTTGTCCTCAAAAAATATCCCTATGAAGGTTGCATCTCCAAAATTTAAGCCAAGCTTCATTGGACCTTATAAGATCGTGGCGATTATTAATCCCGTTTCCTTCCGTTTGCTTCTTCCAGGAACATTCAAATTCACAACGTATTTCACAAATCTTTATTGAAGAGATTTGTTGAGCCAGTGGTTCCTATGGCTGCGCCTCCTGATCCTGTTTTGGTTGAGGGCAATTTGGAGTATGTGGTTGAGAAGATATTGGATTCTCGTTTGGCCAGGTGGAGACTCCAGTACTTGGTGAAGTGGAAAGGCTATGGTCAGGAGGACAATTCTTGGGTGTTTTCTTCTGACATTCATGCTGAAAGACTGGTCCGTGCCCTTCACCGAGCTCATCCTGATCGTCCCGGTGGCACAAGTGAGGGTTCGGTGACCCCTCCTCAAGGGTGGGTGCTGTTGTTAACGTATTGGAGATGACTTCGGAGCTGAAGCTCCCTCTGGTGGTTGCTGAGGGTACTGAACCTATGTTGAACACCAAGAGCCCTACACCTGCAGTTGATGAGTGGTTGTCAGGTGGTACTGACTGGCCTGATATAAGTGAGCTGACCTCCCATGATCCTCGCCGGTGATCAATTTTTCTTCCTGGTCTAGGTTGGAATTCAGCTTGCTTTTCTGCTGTCTCCTGCTTGCATTCAGATAAGTCTCTTTCAGTTTTTTTTACTGTGGTTTGAATTCCTTGCTTTTTGCTGCATTGCTTTTTGTCTTCAGCCGGGTGCCTTTTGGGGGGCTTTGGCTGGTCTCCATTCATTTTTCGTATTTGTTCATTTGCTCAGTTCTTGTGATATTTTACTGCTGGGTTGCTACGTGTCCACACCAGAGATCTGATATAGGTGGTCGAAACCGTGTGGTCTCAGTATTTTTGGATTCAGAAGTGTTGGAGTTTTTCCTAGGGTTTTTCTGGGTTGCAGATAGTATTCTCTCCTGTGCTGTCCTATCTAGTCAGTTTTGGGCCCCAGCGTTTGCTCAATCTATTTTCTGTCTGTGTTCATATTTTCATCTTATCTAACCTCCATTATATTTCTGGGGGCTTCCTATTCTTTTGGGGTCTACTCTGGGGCAGCTAGCTTTCCTCTTTCCATCTTCAGGGATAGCTATCTCACCGGCAGTGACGAGGCGTCTAGGGCACCGTAGTAACGTCCCATGGCTGCTTCTAGTTGTGCGGTTAGTTTAGGGGTCGGCAACCTATTAGTTTCCAAAACCTCTCTGGTGTTAGGCTGCCTATTCGGTTTTTTGCTCCTGCCTCCTCAGCTACCTAAACATAACACATTTCATTAGTATTTGGTACCATTGCCCTTAAACTGAATGACTTGGGTCAAATGTTTGGGATATCCTTCCACAAGCTTCTCACAATAGTTGGTCATAATTTGGGCCCATTCCTCCTGACAAAACTGGCGTAACTGTGACATATGCCTTCTATACACCGGCCCGGTACCGAGTATCCTTTCCCTGGCGGGCGATCCAATAGTCTTGAGATTTCATTGTGCCCTGCACAGATTCTAGACACCCTGTGACAGGTGCAGCAAAGCAACCTCAGAACATAACAGAGCCTCCTCCATTTTTCACAGTATGAGCAGTGTTCTTTTCTTGATATGCTTGATTTTGCCATCTGTGAACATAGAGCTGATGTGCCTTGCCAAAAAGTTCCATTTTTGTCTCATCTGTCCATAGGATATTCTCCCACAAGCTTTGTGGCTTGTCAACATGTAGTTTGGCAATTTCCAGTCTTGCTTTTTTATGATTTTGTTTCAATAATCGTGTCCTCCTTGGTTGTCTGGTATGAAGTCTGTAACGCTCGTGACCTGACTGGATGGTGCGAGTGAGGATGTGGCCCTACAGTGCCACAAACCAGACTACTCTGGAGGGGCGTGACTAACTTGGTGTTCATTGGAGCCTCTAGTGGTGAGATCAGGCTTGTGCAGCAGGTAGCTGCCAGGTACCACTCCAGAACTGTGTCTGGCAGTAGCAGCTGGTCCCACTTGGGGAACAGGAACTGATTCGGGATCGACAGGAATAGGGGCAGGTACGAGTAGAAAATGGGAACTGGTAGGAACCTGTTCAGGCTAGAGGGATTAAGAGCCGAGAGCAGAGCAGAGCCACAGGGTGCGGAGCGAGAGCAAAGAGGGAGCAAAGCAGAGATGCTGAGGCAAAGAGAGAGCAGAGCAGGACCAGATAAACACAAGTACTTACAGTGAAGTACCAATTGAACACCAGGAACACTAACGTGCAGCGACAACCAGATAGGGACAGGTGCTGGTACAGGATCTGCAAGCAAAAAGAGTAGACACAAGAATACATACAGCTGAATAGGGAAAGCAACAAACCAGGATACAAAATGATACAGGAAAAAGACTTAGTTCAGACAAGGTCAGACGCAGGAAACAGTTCAGGACAAAGGACTCAGGCCTCCAGGGTGGAGGAAGAAAGACAAATAGAATACAGGTACGGGCCTGGGTATACAGCCCCCAGGGTGGCAGAGACAGAACAGAACCTGGCAACCCAGTAGCAGAAAGCAGACTGAGAGAGTTTGTTGCTCAGGCATCTCCCTATGGGTGGAGATGCCTTAAGTACCCGATACCTCTTGGCAATAGGCTGGAGACACATTAGGAGTGTGCACACTGTCTCTATAAGACTCAGGAAGTTCAGGTGCCGCAGCCCTAAGCATACAGCCAGGAAGTATGCACATATCCAGCAGAGGACATGAGGTTCACAGCATGGAGCATTCAGAGGGCAGAACTCACAGCATGGCCATAAGTGGTGAGTAAGATGGTGTGTCAGCCTGATGGCAGATGGGAAGCTATGCAGTGATGCCGGCAGGGATGTTATAGTACCCCCCTTACGCCCTCTCTTCCTCAAGCCCGCCAGGATCACCTGTAGAATGAGTATAGCCCAACTTTCCTCAGGAACATGCACTGTTCAGTCCATAAAGACATCCTTAGGGTAGAATGAGGCAGGCGTGATATCAGGAATCCTGGAATGCCAAGTCTCTCTCTGCCTGACAATGCCTGCTCCCACCATCGAAGATACAACAATCTGCACCTCATCCTCCTGCTTGGTGGAAAGCAGAGACTTGAAAGCTTCCATTTTAACATCTAAATCAAGCGGCCAAATGGAAGCTGAAGGCACCCTCATTAAGTCCATATTCTGCCCATTATCTAGAGAAAGACATCCTAGAGACAAGGATGTTTCTGGAATCTGATTATTGGTACAATCGTTGGAGATGTGTGGAGAAATCGTCACCAGTCCATTTTCTTTGGTGACGTCAGCACACCATGACTCGACGACTAGCAGACCAGGTGGAGAAGATGACAACACTGCTGACTGAGCTAGACTTTTGGGAACCAGACACCTCTTGTAATTTGGTTGTTCTAAACAAAGCACCACGCTAGGTCTCCAGACCAGAACGGGCAGTAGAATGACCTATGGGCATACCAGACAGCATGTGGAGACAATCCTCTCCATATATAATGCTCCGACTTGGACCTGTAGTTGTTCCTGCAAGACTAGGCCGTTCTTAAGTAGGGCTTGGCCATCACCAGACAACACCCTCACCGGATTCTGGATCTGTTGAACAGGAACCACACAATGACTTTGTATGGCTTGCAGCTTTAATACATCTGCTGAACCGAAGCTCCCACAAGGCATGGAAATGTCATAGACTTTAGTGGAGAAGAAGTACTCTCACAAAGGGCAGTCTCTCCTACTGGCCCAAGGTTTTGGAGTTTAAGTGTTTCAGGGCAGAGACCATCAGGATGTTCCACACAACCGCAGCGATACCGCTTCCTTTCTCATGACTGGATTCAGGCTGCTGCTCTGCCAGCCCACTTTTATAAGCTTTCTTGGGTTTTGCTCGGATCTGCTTTTGCAGGTTGAAAAACAAATGATTTTTGGACGGTCACGGACAGATGTGACTGTTTACCACAGGTGTCCTCCGTTTGGTTTGTCTCTGGAAGCTTGGGAGGGAAAACTTGCAGAAGATGGAGAACTAGGCAAATTGAATATTACGCCACAGGACAGGATAAAGTATAGTGGACTCACTAGACCACTGATGGTGTAGTGGCGGCTGCATACTCGATACTCAGTATCGAGTGGATCTCATAAACTAAAAGATGTATATTAACAAGGTTAAACAAAAAGGGAAAAGTGTCAGAGGAAAGGAACCTGTGGATCACGGCACTGTACCACGTAGTGGAGCACAGGGCAAGGTCTACACCTATAAAGGGATTCCCCCTTTACAACACCAGGTGGCCTAAATGCGAATCCTGCACCAAAGGACGACCCATATTGACTGAATAGATACACTATGGAGTACTTGTCTCTGCTGCTGGAGAGAATCCCAGAAGCTCTGTGAAGTCCCAAAAAGGCTGATTCCGCTGGTAGCAGTATCTGGAAGATACTGTGAGGAGAGGCTAAGTCAGCTGTGAGTTGGAACTGGAGTGACCAGAAGAGGATTCTGTGAAAACAGAGAAGTCAGTATAGTGCAAAGCACAGCATTGCGTGGCCTGATGGTGAGGCAACAATCCCATAGAATGAATACATTGCTCAGGCACCTCCCTTAAGGGAGGATATCTTTTATGCACAGAACATCACAACACAGACAGCCCTAATAAGAACAGGTGCCTTGCTGTTTTAAGTATGTGCAGGAAGCTGGGCACGCCTCCTAAGATCATTACCAGTAGACCTGCCAAGAGGATGCAGGTTCTTAGCAGAGAAAGGAGCCGCTGATCATCTGAAGACACGGACAAGGTGAGTAGTACCAGTGGAGCTGGGTGAAAGGTGCCGGTCTCCCTGCGCAGTGGAGACTGGGCCTGTGGCTGAGGGCATGACATCGAAGACATTATGGAAGGCCACCAGGAAGGCATGTAGGTCTGAGGTGATGGGATCCCCTGCTTCCCAGAGGGGGGTTGAGCCATTCCAAGGCATCTCTTGTTAAGTAGGATGTTAAGAATCCCACCTTGACCCTATCAGAGAAAAAATGGGGAGTATACCATTCGTAGTGCTGCAAGCACTGCTCCAAGAACACATGGCACTGCTTTGGATCCCCATCATACCTTGGTGGATCCGCTGGTTTGGATTTAACTCTAGGAGCGCAAGTCGCAAGTTGAGTAAATACATCTGCAGAGACTATGATTCAGGCTGGTGCAGCGAAAGTCAGAGATTCAAAATTTTTTCAGTTGCTCTCTTTGGCAGAAAAAATTTTATCTCGCTCCGAGAGCGAAAGACCATGGGATTTCCACGGGGACCATGACCGGAGCAAACTGTAATGTTCGTGCCCTGACTGGATGGTGCGAGCGAGGATTGTGGCCCCACTATGCCACAAACCAGACTACCCTGGAGGGGCGTGACTAAGCAGCTACCTTGGAGTTCATTGGAGCCTCTAGTGGTGAGGTCATGCTTGTACGGCAGGTAGCTGCCAGGTACCACTCCAGGGCTGTGTCTGGCAGTCGTAGCTGGTCCCATGAGGGAACAGGAACTGATTCGGGAAGGACAGGAACACAGGCAAGTACGAGTAGAATATGTGAAAAGGTAGGAACCTGTTCAGACTGGAGGAACAGGAACTGATTCAGGAAGGACAGAAACACGGACAGGTAAGAGTGGAATATGGGAACAGGTAGGAACCTGTTCAAACTAGAGGGATAAAGAGCCGCAGGGTGCGGAGTGAGAGCAGAGCAGAGCCACAGGCTGCGGAGTGACAGCAGAGCAAAGACACAGGGGTCCCTAAAAAAATTGTTTTGTAAATTTTGTCCTAACAAAAAAAAATAATGTTTCCAAAATTTTGATGTTAAGTAGACATGTTGAAAATGTTATTTATTAACTAATTTATGTGATATGATGCTCTGATTTAAAGGCAAAAAATTCAAAGTTTGAAAATTGCAAAATTTTTAACAATTTTGCCAAATTACATTTTTTTCATAAATAAATGCAAGTCATAGCGAAGAAATTTTACCGCTATCATGACGTACAATTTGTCTTGAAAAAACGTTGAAGCGTTCCAGAGCTATAACTTCATAAATTGACAGTGGTCAGAATTGCAAAAATTGGCTTGATCCTCAAGTACCAAAATTGGCTTTGTCACTAAGTGGTTTATTCAGGATAATATATACAATTTTAAAAATTGGGGAGAAAGAACCCAAAATTACTTAAAATAAAGAATATACAAAGGGTATAAAATGTTTTGTCCCTAATCTGTCTCAGAGGTCTGCAGCTATTTTATGCAGTATTCTTGCTAATTTATATTTAGAAAGTGTATAGCACCTTTTATACTAATACATATTGTCAGAATAGGACAACAAATTTTAGCACCAGTGTCCCTCCAACATGTTTCACCATGCTAGTGATGTCATCAGGGGAAGGACATAGGATTGATAAACCTTATTAAGCCTATTTTCCATACCCTGATGACACCACTAGAGCGGTGAAACATGTTGGGGAGATGCTGGTGCTAAAATTTGCTGTCCTATTCTGCCACTATGTACAGTGGAGGAAATAAGTATTTGATCCCTTGCTGATTTCGTAAGTTTGCCCATTGAGAAAGACATGAACGGTCTGTAGTTTTAAGGGTAGGTTAATTTTAACATTGAGAGACAGAATATCAAAAATAAAATCCAGAAAATTACAATGTATAAATTATATAAATGTATTTGCATTTTGCAGTGAAAAATAAGTATTTGATCCCCTATCAACCAATAAGAGTTCTGGCTCCTACAGACCAGTTAGACGCTCCTAATCAACTTGTTTCAGCACAAGATTCTTGATAAAGCTCTAAAAAGGCAAGAAAATCAAGTCCAAAATCACTCCTGACCCCTCAAATGAATAACTGTGTTAAACCTAAGAGATTCATCTTCAACTTTAAATGCAGTCCAATGGATAAAGCAATACGTTCCGCCATAATTTTATGCAACTAGCATGACCTAAGTTCGGACAAAGATCTAAGAGATGTGGTTCAGGAAAAACCCTTAATTACTTATAGACAGTGTCCAAGTTTAACCCCTCTCTGACATTAGACGTACTATCCCGTCCATAAAACCCGTGCCATTCTGACCATGGACGGGATAGTACGTCATAGGCGATTAGCTGCGCTCCCGGAGGGAGCGCAGCTAATCGCCGCCGGGTGTCAGCTGATTATCACAGCTGACACCCGTGACTGTGTGTCAGGAGCGGTCACGGACCGCTCCCGGCACATTAACCCCTTGCACACCGCGATCAAACATGATCGCGGTGTACTGGGGGCACAGGGGAGGATCGCGCAGGCAGGGGGCTCCCTGCGCGCCCCCCTGAGACCCTCAGACCAGCGCGATGTGATCGCGCTGCTCTGAGGGCTTCCTCCCTCCCAGACCCGGATCCAAGATGGCGCTGGGGTCCTGGAGGGAGGCGGCTTCCTCAGTGCCTGCCGAGAGCAGGCATGAGGAAGCGTCCTGCACTGCCTGTCACATCGCTGGTGTGACAGAGTGCTATGCACACTGTCACACCAGCGATCTGATGAAATACAGTGATGTCCCACCCTGGGACAAAGTAAAAAAGAAAAAAAAGTAAAAATAAACATGTGTAAAAAAAAATCCAAAAAAAAAAAAAAAAAAAAAAAAAAAAATATTCCCCAATAAATTCATTACTTATTGTAAATAAAAAAAATAAAACAATAAAAGTACACATATATGGTATCGCCGCGTCCGTAACGACCCCCCCTATAAAACTGTCCCACTAGTTAAACCCTTTTGTGAACCCCTTAAAAAATAAAAAATAAAAACGAAGCAAAAATCAGTGCTTTATCATCATACCGCTGAACAAAAAGTGGAATAACACGCGATCAAAAAGACGGATATAAATAAGCATGGTACCGCTGAAAACGTCATCTTGTCCCGCAAAAAACGAGCCATCACACAGCATCATGAGCGAAAAAATAAAAAAGTTATAGCTCGCAGAATAAAGCGATGCAAAAATAATTATTTTTTATATAAAATTGTTTTTATTCTATAAAAGCGCCAAAACATAAAAAAATTATATAAATGAGGTATCGCCATAATTGTACTGACCCGAAGAATAAAACTGCTTTATCGATTTTACCACACGCGGAACAATAAAAACGCCTCACCCAAAAGAAATTCATGAATTGCTGATTTTTGTTCATTCTAACCTCCCAAAAATCGAAATAAAAAGCGATCAAAAAATGTCACGTGCTCAAAAATGGTACCAATAAAAGCGTCACCTCGTCCCGCAAAAATTAAGACCTCACATGACATTGTGGGCCAAAATATGCAAAAATTATAGCTCTCAAAATGTGGTGATGCAAAAAACTACTTTTTGCAATAAAAAGCGTCTTTTAGCGTGACAGCTGCCAATCATAAAAACCGCTATAAATAGTAAATCAAACCCCCCTTTATCACCCCCTTAGTTAGGGAAAAATAATAAAATAAAAAAAATGTATTTATTTCCATTTTCCCATTAGGGTTAGGGTTAGGGTTTCGGCTAAAGTTAGGGTTAGGGTTGGCGCTAAAGTTAGGATTAGGGTTAGAGTTAGGATTAGGGTTAGGGTTGGGATTAGGGTTGGGACTAGGGTTAGGGGTGTGTTGGGGTTAGGGTTGGAGTTAGAATTGGGGGGTTTCCGCTGTTTAGGCACATCAGGGCTCTCCAAATGTGACATGGCGTCTGATCTCCATTCCAGCCAATTCTGCGTTGAAAAAGTCAAACAGTGTTCCTTCACTTCTGAGCTCTGCCATGCGTCCAAACAGTAGTTTATCCCCACATATGGGGTATCAGCGTACTCTGGACCCCAAGAGTTATTGTGAAATTTGTCCTATTTCTTCTGTTACCCTTGGGAAAATAAAAAACTGGGGGCGAAAATATTATTTTTGTAAAAAAAATAAGATTTTTTTGTTTTTACGGCTGTACATTATAAACTTCTGTGAAGCACTTGGGGCTTCATAGCGCTCACCACACATCTAAATAAGTTCCTTGTGGGGTCTATTTTCCAAAATGGGGTCACTTGTTGGGGATTTCCACTGTTTAGGCGCATCAGGGGCTCTCCAAATGCGACATGACGCCCCCAGACCATTCCATCAAAGTCTGCAATCCAAAACGTCACTACTTCCCTTTCCGAGCCCTGACATGCGCCCATACAGTAGTTTTCTCCCACATATTGGGTATCAGCGTACTCAGGACAAATTGGACAACAACTTTTGGGGTCCAATTTCTCCTGTTGCCCTTGTGAAAATAAAATATTGGGGGCGAAAAAATCATTTTTGTAAAAAAAAAAAGGATTTTTTATTTTTACGGCTGTGCGTTATAAACTTCTGTGAAGCACTTCGGGTTCAAAGTGCTCACCACACATCTAGGTAAGTTCCTTGTGAGGTCTATTTTCCAAAATGGGGTCACTTGTGGGGGGTTTCCACTGTTTAGGCGCATCAGGGGCTCTCCAAATGCGACATGACGCCCCCAGACCATTCCATCAAAGTCTGCAATCCAAAACGTCACTACTTCCCTTTCCGAGCCCTGACATGCGCCCATACAGTAGTTTTCTCCCACATATTGGGTATCAGCGTACTCAGGACAAATTGGACAACAACTTTTGGGTCCAATTTCTCCTGTTACCCTTGTGAAAATAAAATATTGGGGGCGAAAAAATCATTTTTGTAAAAAAAAAAAGGATTTTTTATTTTTACGGCTGTGCGTTATAAACTTCTGTGAAGCACTTCGGGTTCAAAGTGCTCACCACACATCTAGATAAGTTCCTTGTGGGGTCTATTTTCCAAAATGGGGTCACTTGTGGGGGGTTTCCACTGTTTAGGCGTATCAGGGGCTCTCCAAATGCGACATGACGCCCCCAGACCATTCCATCAAAGTCTGCAATCCAAAACGTCACTACTTCCCTTCCGAGCCCTGACGTGCACCCATACAGTAGTTTTCTCCTACATATTGGGTATCAGCGTACTCAGGACAAATTGGACAACAACTTTTGGGTTCCAATTTCTTCTGTTACCCTTGTGAAAATAAAATATTTGGGGCGAAAAAATCATTTTTGTAAAAAAAAAAAAGGATTTTTTATTTTAAGGCTGTACGTTATAAACTTTAGTGAAACACCTGGGGGTTCAAAGTTCTCACCACACATCTAGATAAGTTCCTTGAGGGGTCTAGTTTCCAAAATGGTGTCATTTGTGGGGGGTTTCCACTGTTTAGGCAGATCAGGAGCTCTCCAAACACGACATGGCGTCCAGCCAATTCTGCGTTGAAAAAGTGAGATGGCGCTCCTTCCCTTCCAAACTCTGCCATGCACCCAAACAGTGGTATACCCCCACATATGGGGTATCAGTGTACTCAGGACAAATTGCACAATAACTTTTGGAGTCTTGTTACCCTTGGAAAAATAAAAATTGGGGTGAAAAGATCATTTTGTGGAAAAAATATGATTTTTAAATTTTACGGCTCTACGTTATAAACTTGTGTGAAGCACTTGAGGGTTCAAATTGCTCACCAAAGATCTAGATAAGTTCCTTAGGGGGTCTAGTTTCCCAAATGGGGTCATTTGTGGGGGGTTTCCACTGTTTAGGCACATCAGGGGCTCTCCAAATGCAACATGGCATCCAATCTCAATTCCAGCCAATTTTGGTTGGAAAAAGTCAAATGGTGCTCCTTCCCTTCCGAGCTCTGCCGTGCGCCCAAACAGTGGTTCCCCCCCACATATGGGGCATCAGCGTACTCAGGACAAATTGGACAACAACTTATGTGGTCCAATTTCTCATGATACCCTTGGGAAAATAAAAAATTAGTGACTAAAAGATAATTTTTGTGGGAAAAAAATAGGATTTTTTATTTTCATGCCCGGGCATTATAAACTTGTGTGAAGCACTTGGGGGTTCAAAGTGCTCACCAAAGATCTAGATAAGTTCCTTAGGGGGTCTAGTTTCCAAAATGGGGTCACTTGTGGGGGATTTCCACTGTTTAGGCTCATCTGGGGCACTGCAAACGGAACATGACCCCCATCAACGTCTGCATTCCAAAACGTTACTACTTCCTTTCCAAGCCCTGCCGTGCGCCCAAACAGTTTTCCACCCCCACATATGGGGTATCAGCGTACTCAGGACAAATTGGACAACAACTTTTGGGGTCCAATTTCCTTGGGAAAATTCAAAAATTTAGGACTAAAAAATCATTTTTGTGGAATTTTTTTTTTTTTTTTTTTCACACCCAGGCATTATAAACTTTTGTGAAACACTTGGGGGTTCAAAGTGCTCACAACAGATCTAGATAAGTACCTTAGGGGGTCTAGTTTCCAAAATGGTGTCACTTGTGGGGGGTTTCCACTGTTTAGGCGCATCAGAGGTTCTCCAAGCGCGACATGGCGTCCAATCTCAACTCCAGCCAATTTTAGTTTGAAAAAGTCAAACGGCGCTCCTTCCCTTACGAGCTCTGCCGTGTGCCCAAACAGTGGTTTTCCCCCACATATGGGGTATTGGCGTACTCAGGAGAAATTGCATAACAACCTTATCTGTCCATTTTCTCCTTTTACCCTTGTGAAAATAAAAAAAAAGTTTGTAAAAGATCATTTTTGTGGCTAAAAAGTTAAATATTCATTTTTTCCTTCCACGTTGCTTTAGTTCCTGTGAAGCACCTGAAGGGTTAATAAACTTCTTGAATGTGGCTTTGAACACCTTGAGGGGTGCAGTTTTTAGAATGGTGTCACTTTTGGGTATTTTCTGTCATGTAGACCCCTCAAAGTGACTTCAAATGTGAGGTGGTCCCTAAAAAAAATGGCTTTGTAAATTTTGTTGTAAAAATGAGAAATCGCTGGTCAACTTTTAACCCTTATAACTTCCTAACAAAAAAAATTTTGATTCCAAAATTGTGCTGATGTAAAGTAGACATGTGGGAAATGTTATTTCTTAACTATTTTGTGTTACATATTTCTCTGTTTTAAGGGAATAAAAATTCAAAGTTTGAAAATTGCTAAATTTTCAAAATTTTCGCCATATTTGCGTTTTTTTCAAAAATAAACGCAAGTTATATGGAAGAAATTTTACCACTAACATGAAGTACAATATGTCACGAGAAAACAATCTCAGAATCGCGAAGATCCGTTGAAGCGTTCCGGAGTTATAACCTCATAAAGAGACAGTGGTCAGAATTGTAAAAATTGTCCCGGTCATTAACGTGCAAACCACCCTTGGGGGTGAAGGGGTTAAAAGATAATTTGGTCCAAAATTGTGTAAAGTTACCTCAAATCACAAATGTGGCTCTAGTCATTTCTGTCAATTTCATTTTGAAATGAATCCCATTTCTATAAGCGGAATATGCAATTTTATGATTGTTGGTTTTACGCAAAATACCTGTTTTTAATTGTTGTTACAGTGATGTGGTTGCGAAGGCGTTGTCTCAATAAAAATAGACCGCCTATCCACTTCCTGCCATACTTGGACCCGTTGAATCATCTGATCGATGCAAAATGGCTGTCGTCCACCACTGTACCTGCTCCCCTGCATCCATGTACCCATTATCTACTATATAATTGTCTTATCCCGTCTGTCTGTCTGTCCAGGAAATCCCGCGTCGCTGATTGGTCTGGCCGCGGCCAATCAGCGACGCAGGGCTAACTCTGCCCATGTGGTCATGTGACTCACCAACTGCCCATGATGTACTAAACATGTTTTGTCAGTCACAGTGTCTGATGTACTTCTGTCACATTTACTGAACACGTGTAACACAGTGACATGAGGTAATACACAGGTGACATGAGGTAATGCACAGTAAAATTGTCAGTGACACCGCACTGCACTTGCTCACTGAGCCAGTGCGTGTGTCCGGAGTGAACAAACTGTGCCCAAAGATACCTGTATAGTAGAGCCGCAGCAGGGAAGACGTGTGTTTCTGTGGAACAGGACCTTCCGCAGCATGTGACTGCTAAAGGGCGGAGCCAGCCACACGTCTCTCAGAGCCAGCAGTATCAGGTAGAGAATGCTTCAGGCCGAAGGACCTGCAATCACCTGACTGCCTAGGGGCGTGGCCTAAGCTCCAGAGAGCTATGAGGTAAAGGAAAACTCCTAGAAGGGTAACTACAAAATAAAGTTACCAAGGGCATAGACAGAATGGATGGTCAGGATAGCCAGGTCATACACATAGAGGGCGACGAAGTACAAAAGGAGCAGGCAGAGAATAACCAGAACACAGCCAAGGAGTCATACACAGACGGAGCAACGCAGTACAAAAGGGACAGGCAAAACTCGTAACAGGGACACAGCCAAATCAGAACCAGACAGACGTAGCACAGGCACAAAGCACTGGCACAAGCACAGGGTCAGACACACTCAGCCAAAGGTCAGAGTATAAACGACAAAGGCTGGCTTCACAGTGAGGCTATAAAAAGCCTCCCAGGACCCAGAAAGAGGCCAACCAAGTTAACCCCGCGACTACCTGATCCAAGAACCCAGTAAACCATGACAAAAATGAGGTAATATACAGTAACATGAGATAATACTCAGTAATATGAGGTAATACACAGTAATATGAGGTAATGCACAGTAACATGATTTAATACACAGTTATATGAGGTAATACACAGTAATATGAGGTAATACACAGTGACATGAGGTAATACATAGTAACATCAGCGACGCAGGGCAAACTCCGCCCATGTGGTTATGTGACTCACCAACTGCCCATGATGTACTGAACATGTTTTGTCAGTCACAGTGTCTGATGTACTTCTGTCACATTTACTGAACACGGGTAATACACAGTGACATGAGGTAATACACAGGTGACATGAGGTAATACACAGTAATATGAGGTAATATACAGTAACATGAGATAATACTCAGTAATATGAGGTAATACACAGTAATATGAGGTAATACACAGGTAACATCTAATACACAGGTGACATGAGGTAATACACAGTAAAATGAGGTAATATACAGTAACATGAGATAATACACAGTAATATGAGGTAATACACAGTAATATGAGGTAATACACAGGTAACATTTAATACACAGGTAACATCTAACATATAATTGTCTTATCCGGCAGCGGCCAATCAGTGCCGCGGGATTTCACAAAAAAAATGGCGGCCGTTAGCAGCTCATCTGCGGGACGGAGGTCAGCGGCGAGGCAGCGAGGAGATGACCGGCGCGAGGCGCTCATCTCCCGGCTGCTAGCAGCAGAAGGACCTCGACCGACGGCGCCGCTGACCTCCATGCGGAAGGGAGGACCGGGATACTTCTGCTGCGAGCGCCCGCTCATGTCCCGGGTTCTCACAGCGGAAGTACCCGCACAGGCAGCGGCGCTGACATCCATGCGGCTAGGATGTCAAGAGAGGACCGAGAGCTGTGCTGCGGGTCGGGATACTTCTGCTGCGAGCGCCCGCTCATGTCCCGGGTTCTCGCAGCGGAAGTAGCCGCATAGGCAGCGGCGCTCTCCGGTCCTCACAATACAATTCGATGACTGGTCGCGGTCTTTCACCGTGACCAATCAACAATCTTGCCACTAAACTTAAACACCGCTGTGTTGATTGGTCACGGACGCTGCCCGCGACCAATCACTGATTTGGGCGCCACATTTAAATAGCGTCCGCAACAAATCAGCACATTCTTTGTCCAGGCGTGAAAAGGAACAAATCTACAGACAAACCCGCCCCCAAGCCGTCATTCACTGTGGTACACGAAACAAAATACCCCTGGCTGCAGCAGCAAATAGTCATCATGTCAGCGGAAACAACAGCCGGCTGCAGCCGGGAAAATTACGTGCTAGCTGTGCGTCGTCTGCGATGTTGTCACAAGCACTATTCACAACGTGACGTCATAACAAAATTCATTCGGTGCCCTGGAGAGATACATAGTAACGTTAATTTAAAGTAGTGCACAACCCATTTAAACACTGCTTCACTGCTTAGGCGCGCACGGTCGGCCGCATACATATTCTAGAATACCCGATGCATTAGAATCTAGTCCTGAATAAAGAGGAGTTATTTTAGTTGATCATGGAGTTCCACCTATTCATTTTTTCTGGCTTGGACTTTCATGACACTGCTCGTTCCAGGTGCTGCACCTGTGATCTTGAAGCCCACATCCTGATTAAGCTCTTGAAGGTATGCAACACGTTGTTTGGTGCTCGTTTTTCTTGATTACTACAGCAAATTTCATCTGTTTCCAAAGATATTCTATCAGATTGAGAATCTGACTATTTTTTTGTTCGTTTCTATGTGTGCTTTTGTTTGAGCACAGTACTACTGTATTGCAGAATTTAGTGTAACTGATGCTCTTTAAGGACTAAGACTCATGGTGCTGTGGGTTGTAATGTCAGAGGAGAAAAATTTGTTCTCTTTGTGGATGCTAATTTTGCCTCTTTAGGGCTCTATAAAGCTGTGATGGGTCTTGGTTACTGTGGCATGGGCATAAAGCTCAGAACCCACATGTCTATTCTCATCAGTGTCTCATTCACCAGGGCCTGACATCCCCTTTAGGTTAGCATGTACATATTTATTTTGGAAAAGGAACTTTTTCTATGTGAGAGGTTATAAAAAAATTAAATGAATATGAATTCATTATCTCTTACATGAAGGTCTAATGATATTAGGTTTCTGCTTATCCCTGCTCTCGATGTGTTAAGGTTGGAAGTAGAAAGCTGCTTTCACACATTCTTGTTTTTCTCATTACTAACAATCTTTCACTTGGAAATGTGTTTGGTCACCGTGGTAGTGTTTATTTCACTGGACATTACTGTAACTTTGCGAGCATTTGTAGGAGGCTAGCATGACTAACATACATAAGTCTATAAAACACTGTATATTAAATAGAATCATTGAGACAAGTATGTGGGAGCTGTATTTATATATATATATATATATTATATATATTATACTGTATATATAGAATACATGTCCAATACAGACAGTGGCGCACCTACAATAAGGCAAGTTGAGCCTTCTGTCTCAGGCGGCGGCAGCTAGGGGGCGGCAGAGCACAACTCAGAACATGTGGTGTGGTGTCGGCTCTCCTTAATCCCTGCTGAGTCTTACACTCCTGCGCACTGTGCTACGTGTCCCGCAGTGAGAAGCAGCCATGCCCCCCATGCACACCTTCCTCACCCTCCCACCTTTCCACTTTAGCTGCTCGCAGCCAGGAGTCCCGTTGCTGTGCTGTCCTGTTATGTGCGAGCAGGACCTGTGATGAGGTCACAGGAGGGGGAGGAGTCAGGGGTCACATGGTCAGGCTCTCTGTGTGCAGGACTCTGCTCTTCTGTCGTCATGGTGCTGGATGAAGGTAAGTTTATGTGTGGGATCAGGAGGGGTTTACAGTGTGGATGTAGCAGAGCTGTGTGTGTACGAGGTGTACGGAGCGGAGCCGTGTGTGTACGAGGTGTACGGAGCGGAGCCTTGTGTGTACGAGGTGTACGGAGCGGAGCCATGTGTGTACGAGGTGTACGGAGCGGAGCCGTGAGTGTACGAGGTGTACGGAGCGGAGCCGTGTGTGTACGAGGTGTACGGAGTGGATCCGTGTGTGTACGAGGTGTACGGAGCGGAGCCGTGTGTGTACGAGGTGTACGGAGCGGAGCCGTGTGTGTACGAGGTGTACGGAGCGGAGCCGTGTGTGTACGGAGCGGAGCCGTGTGTGTACGAGGTGTACAGAGCGGAGCCGTGTGTGTACGAGGTGTACGGGGCGGAGTCGTGTGTGTCGGAGCCGTGTGTGTACGAGGTGTACGGAGCGGAGCCGTGTGTGTACGAGGTGTATGGAGTGGAGCCGTGTGTGTACGAGGTGTACGGAGCGGAGCCGTGTGTGTACGAGGTGTACAGAGCGGAGCCGTGTGTGTACGAGGTGTACGGAGCGGAGCCGTGTGTGTACGAGGTGTACAGAGCGGAGCCGTGTGTGTACGAGGTGTACGGAGCGGAGCCGTGTGTGTACGAGGTGTACGGAGCGGAGCCGTGTGTGTACGAGGTGTACGGAGGGAGCCGTGTGTTTAAGGAGCGGAGCCGTGTGTGTACGAGATGTACAGAGCGGAGCCGTGTGTGTACGAGGTGTATGGAGCGGAGCCGTGTTGTACGGAGCGGAGCCGTGTGTACGAGATGTACGGAGCGGAGCCGTGTGTGTAGAGTGTACGGAGCGGAGCCGTGTGTGTACTGAAGTGTACGGAGCGGAGCCGTGTGTGTAGAAGTGTACGGAGCGGAGCCGTGTGTGTACGAGGTGTACGGAGCGGAACCGTGTGTGTCGAGTGTACGGAGCGTGTACGGAGCACCGTGTTGTAACGAGGTGTCGGAGCTTTAGCCGCTCCGTACCAGGTCCGGCTTGAGCCCGGGGTGTAGGGGCAGAGCCGCGTGTGTATGGTGCAAAGCCGCATGTGTACAAGGTTTACGGAGTGGAGCCATGTATTTACAAGGAGTACTACTTATAGAGAACTTTAACAAATATAAAAATCAATGTTTCAAACATATTCCTATTAAGGGTCTGTGCACACGCTGCGGAATCTGCTGCGTATCTGCAGCGGATTTGCCGCTGCAGATCCACAGCAGAACTGCAAGTGATGTACAGTATCATTATATTCAATGGAAATAAAAAAACGCAGTGCACATGCTGCGGATTTTTCCGGCGGATTTGGTGCGGATTTAAATCCGCAGCATGTCACTTCTTTTGTGCAGTTCTGCAGCGTTTTGAGACCTGCTCTAAATAGGAATCCGCAGGTCTCAAAACGCAGGGGAAGGCCGCACAAAAACAGCGGCAAATCCGCACTAAATCCTCAGGTAAAACGCCGGTCATTTTACCTGTGGATTTAGCAAAATTTGCGTGGAAAATTCCACAGCAGATTCTGCAACGTCTGCACATACCCTAAAAGTGTATGTATTTCACATGTGCGTCACGTTAGGCTAGTAAGAGTAAACCAGATTTATTTGTACTGATTTTACAATGGGGGGGCGCCGTTTTGCAGTTCGCCTCAGGCAGCAGAGAGGCTAGGTTCACCCTGAATACAGAACAAAGGTTTTAGGCAAGTATGGGGAAAATGCTGCAAGGTAAGAATACTGTAATTAGTAGAAGTGTTAATAGTTTATTTGTATCAATTAACAAAAAGCAAAGTAAGTGAAGAAGAAAAGAAATATAAATTGAATCAATATTTGTTGTGACCATGCTCTTGCTTCCAAACCATCATCAATCCTTGGAGATCAGGGTTATAGTCATGTGTAAAAGTAATCATTTATACCAAACTGGTGATAATGATGTTGATTAAAACAGTTATTAACAGAAACTGTTGCGTAAAAGGCTCAAAACTGATTGAGGAACATCCAAACTCTTCTACAAAGTGAAAGTTATGGAAGACAGTTTCAAGGCACACATCATACAAATACCATGAGAAGACTGAGGACTGCAACAAGACACAAGTTAGATATACTGCATCAACAAAGTCTCTCCCAGACATGGATTTTAAAGGAGACTGGGATTTCAAGATGTTCTTGTCAGTCACGATTCCAGCACTCACTTTGACCTAAGGATGCTGTGAGTGATAGCTCAGCCACCCAATGGGATTAAGTGCGTGCTGGGCTGTCAAGTATTGTGAATGACAGCCCAGCTGTCCAATCTGGTCTGGCCTGTGGG
Source organism: Oophaga sylvatica (assembly GCA_033576555.1). Classification (NCBI taxonomy): domain Eukaryota; kingdom Metazoa; phylum Chordata; class Amphibia; order Anura; family Dendrobatidae; genus Oophaga; species Oophaga sylvatica. The sequence continues at coordinate 101,690,146 of JARQOD010000010.1, forward strand.
GTTTCTTCCATGTATCACACATTCAGGGTGATTACTTGGTTATTTAGGTGGCTGACAATGGTCAGTGGTATGTTATCTACAGTAGGGTACAGTACTAGAGTAAGTATTGCTTCCCTTTCAGGCTGTTGATAAAAGGGGGTGCTGATAGTTGGACCTCACTGTTCCATACTGATGGCCATATTCTGATCCCAGAAAAACCTCTTTAATTTGATAAACCCAATATGAGTTCTTTAGATGCCAAGCTTTAAATGGTACAAGTCCCGTAATTTATGATATAAGGCCAATGCATATAATAATTTTGTTTTTAATTTAGCTGTAAGAGAGCCAGCAATGTGTTTATAACTAACTCTCTGACTAGTGATGCTTTTGGTTTATAATTAATGAGAATGTGAATATGGATATTTTAACCGATGACATTTTCCTAGCTTTGATCTAGAATTTAGAAGGACAAAAATGAAGAAATACAGTGTTCTTTTGATTTGATAAAGTTCACGCTTTTCTTACAAATTAACCCCTTAACGACCAAGCCATTTTGTAGGTTAAAGACCAGGCCAATTTTTACATTTCTGACCACTGTCTCTTTATGAGGTTATAACTCTGGAACGCTTTAACGGATCTTGGCGATTCTGAGATTTTTTCTCGAGACATATTGTACTTCATGATAGTGGTAAAATTTCTTCAATATAACTTGCGTTTATTTATGAAAAAAACGGAAATATGGCAAAAATTTTGAAAATTTTGCAATTTTCAAACTTTTAATTTTTATGCCATTAAATCAGAGAGATATGTCACAAAAATTAGTTAATAAATAACATTTCCCACATGTCTATTTTACATCAGCACAATTTTGGAACCAAAATTTTTTTTTGTTAGGAAGTTATAAGTGTTAAAAGTTGACCAGCAATTTCTCATTTTTCCAACAAAATTTACAAAATCATTTTTTTAGGGGCCACCTCACATTTGAAGTGAATTTGAGGGGTCAATATGACAGAAAATACCCAAAAGTGACACCATTCTAAAAACTGCACCCCTCAACGTGTTCAAAGCCACATTCAAGAAGTTTATTAACCCTTTAGGTACTTCACAAGAATTGAAGCAATGTGGAAGGAAAAAATTAACATTTAACTTTTTTTCCCAAAATTTTTCTTTCGACACAATTTTTTAAAATTTTGTCAAGGGTATCTGTCATGTGTGCATTGCCACGAAGATTGTCGCGGTTGCACATTTTGACTTCTCACAGCTGAGCTGCTGTTTCTTTGTGTTTGGCAGCTAGGGAGTTAATTCTGTCTGTGCTCGGTGCTGGGACTGGGTGCAGTTTCTCCCGGCTGCAATTGATTATTTGTTGATTGGTTTCCTTTAAATTCCTGGTTGTCTGCTTGGGGAGTTGCCAGTGAAACCTTCATGCAGACCACAGATAGGAATGAATCTGTATAGACTTTAGTTGTGAGCTCCTTAGTTGTTCTAAGCTCAACTTGGTTAGAGTTTATTTCCCAGACCATTTATGTTCCTTTGGTGTTTGAGTGTGTATGCAAGCGAGTGTTATCCTGTCTGTCTTATATGTCTAATCTGTGTATTTAGCTAAGATCAGCCCATATCCCTTTGGTGGTAGTCAGGATCCTTCTTAGGACTGATTACAGGGTTCAGGGTCTGATAGGAGACAGGGTTAGGTTGGAGACTTGGACCTCTGAACCATTATCAGTACCTCCAAGGTGAGGGATTAGTTAGGACCCAGTTTAGGGTCAGGTTAGATCCCGGTCCACCTCTTTCCTGTTTCAGCTCATCAAGTCCTCAAGATTAACCCTGAGTTCAGCAGATATCGTGTCAGGTAAATCTATTCTATACTTACATGCTGATGTTGCTATACTAGTTGTTGTATAGAGTGTTGTTCCTGTATTAATAGTTTACTGACATTGTATACATATCATTAGACAGCGTGACATTTTCACTGGCCATAAAAATTAACCCCAGTTACCATGGATCCAGTAGCCCAGCTGGCTCTGCAGTTGCAGGGATTATCCATGGAGCTGACGGACATTAAGTCCAAAGTTTTGTCTCCCCTGGAGCAAACCAGAGTTGAACCTAAGGTTGCTCTCCCGGACAGGTTCACTGGTGGGCGAGACAAATTTTTCACCTTCCGGGAGGCATGTAAATTGTATTTTCGGCTTCAGCCTCGATCATCAGGGAGTGAGGAGCAGAGAGTGGGAATTGTTATCTCACTTCTGCAAGGGGACCCTCAATCCTGGGCATTTTCCCTTCCTCCGGGATCCCCGGCTCTACTGTCTGTAGATCAATTTTTTACTGCCCTGGGTTTGGTATATGATGACCCAGATCGGGTCTCTCTTGCTGAGACAAAATTACGTAAGATACAACAGGGAGATCGTCCGGCAGAGGAATTTGCTTCTGAGTTTCGTAGATGGGCCACAGATACTCAGTGGAATGACCCAGCTCTTAGGAGCCAGTTTTGTCATGGGCTTTCTGATAAATTAAATGACGTTTTGGCTCAGTATGAGTCTCCTCCTTCTCTGGAGGCTGCTATGGCCTTAGCTATCCGTACTGATAGACGGCTTCGGGAGAGGGGTGAGGTAACCCCACTCCCTGTTGTTTCTCCACCTACCACTAAAGTCCCTTATGTTAAGGTTCCCCTTGTCTGTTTGGATGAGCCTATGCAGTTGGGAGGGACATCATTTCGTAGGAGGGGATTGGCGGTACGCCGCAGGACTAGAAGATGTTTTTTCTGCGGGAAAGAGGGACATTTTGTTGGAGAATGTCCATCCCGTGCCTTGTTGAGCCAAAAGTCGCCGGAAAACTGTTAATCCCAGGTTGTGTGGTGGACGACAACCTGGGAGTATGTATTTCATCCGCCAGTTCTTCTCAGTTCCTTGTACCAGTGGAGGTGGTAGTTGGTACGAGAGTGGAGAGATTGTCTGTTCTTCTTGATAGTGGTTCCGGGGCTAATCTGGTTGATGCTCAGTTTGCTCAGGCTCAAGGTATGCATCTGAGTGTATTGGTCAAACCGATCCCTATATTCTCCATTGACGCCAGGCCTCTCGGCCAAGGTAGCTTTGTTCATGAGGTTCATAACATTGACCTTCGGGTAGGGGCAATACATAGGGAACAATTATCTTGTTATGTGTTGGAGGGTCTACCTACTCCCATTGTGTTGGGACTTCCTTGGTTGGTTAAACATAACCCTGTGATTAATTGGCAGTCCAGAGAAATAAGCCAATGGGGTGAGTTTTGCAAAAGCAACTGCATGAACACAGTCATCAGTGCGGTCGTGCCTAGTACATTGCCTCCTTTTTTGGAGGATTTTGGGGATGTTTTCTCTGAGGAGGGGTGTCAGGAGTTGCCTCCTCATCGCGTGTATGACTGCTCTATTAATCTCCTTCCTGATGCTAAGTTGCCTAAAGCTAGGTTGTATAATCTTTCTGGTCCTGAGAGGCAGGCTATGAAAGATTATATTTCTGAAAGTCTGGCCAAAGGGCATATTAGACCTTCATCTTCCCCAGTAGCCGCGGGGTTCTTCTTTGTGAAGAAGAAAGATGGAGGCCTACGCCCTTGCTTGGATTTCCGCGAACTTAATCGGATTACTGTTCGAGATCCGTATCCACTCCCTCTTATTCCTGATCTCTTCAATCAAATTGTTGGCGCCAAATGGTTTTCTAAATTGGATCTCAGGGGGGCGTATAATCTGATTAGGATAAAAGAGGGGGATGAGTGGAAAACGGCGTTTAACACGCCGGAGGGACATTATGAGAACCTAGTCATGCCTTTTGGTCTGACTACTGCACCAGCAGTATTCCAACATTTTGTTAATGACATTTTTCATCACCTTGTGGGGCTGTTTGTGGTTGTATATTTGGACGACATTTTAATTTACTCGCCAGATCTTGTGTCTCATCAGGAGCATGTGAGACAGGTGTTGCAGATCTTGCGAGACAATAAATTATACGCCAAACTGGAGAAGTGTGTATTTGCCGTACAGGAACTTCAGTTTTTGGGTTTTTTGGTGTCAGCTTCCGGTTTCCGTATGGACCCTGAAAAGGTGAGAGCAGTGCTTGAATGGGATCAGCCAGGGGATCTTAAGGCTCTGCAGCGTTTTTTGGGGTTTGCTAACTACTACCGGAAATTTATTTGTAATTTCTCATCTGTCGTCAAACCTCTCACTGACATGACAAGAAAAGGGACGGATTTTTCTAAATGGTCAGACAAAGCTTGCCAAGCCTTTTCCTCTTTGAAAAAATGTTTTGCTTCGGCACCCGTTCTCATCCAACCAGATGCATCTCAGCCGTTCATTGTGGAGGTGGATGCGTCTGACGTAGGGGTGGGTGCTATATTGTCCCAGGGTCCGTCCCCTGGTAAATGGCATCCGTGCGCTTTCTTTTCTAAGAAATTGTCGTCCGCCGAAAGGAATTATGATATCGGCAATAGGGAACTTTTGGCCATTAAGTTAGCTTTTGAAGAATGGCGTCACTTTTTGGAGGGGGCAGTCCACCCGGTTACCGTTATTACTGATCACAAGAACCTGTTGTATTTGGAATCCGCTAAGCGTCTGAATTCCAGACAAGCTCGATGGTCGTTGTTTTTTTACCAGGTTTAATTTTGTCGTCACTTATCGCCCGGGGTCTAAGAATGTAAAGGCTGATGCCTTGTCTCGCAGTTTCCCAGGGGCCGGGAAAACGGATGACCCGAGTCCTATCCTTCAGGAGGGGGTGGTAGTGTCGGCTGTATGTTCTGAGCTTGAGGAGGAGGTGTTAGAGGCTCAGGGGGACGCCCCTGCAGGACCTCCAGGGAGACTGTTTGTCCCGAATCAGTTGAGACAAAAGGTTATTGAGGCACATCATAATTCTGCTTTAGCAGGACATCCAGGGAGTAAGGCTACTTTAGATCTCCTTTCTCGCCGATTTTGGTGGCCTAATGCTAATAAAGATGTTATAACTTTTGTCGCGTCATGTGGGGTGTGTGCTCGCTCTAAAACCCCTCATACCCGTCCGTCTGGGACCCTTTTACCCTTGAAACTTCCGGAGCGTCCATGGACTCATTTATCTATGGACTTCATTACGGATCTTCCTCCGTCGTCAGGGAATACTGTCATACTGGTGGTTGTTGACAGGTTCAGTAAGATGGCACATTTCGTTGCTCTTCCTGCACTCCCTAATGCTAAAACTCTGGCGCAGGTGTTCATTAGGGAGATCGTTAGACTTCATGGGTTGCCTTCTGATGTGGTGTCAGATAGGGGGTCTCAGTTTGTGTCCAAATTTTGGAGGGCATTTTGTTTACGTCGGGGGATGCAATTGTCATTTTCCTCGGCTTTTCATCCGCAGACCAATGGTCAGACAGAGCGTCTGAATCAGAGCTTAGAGACATATCTCCGGTGTTTTGTCTCAGAGAACCAAGAGGACTGGTCTTCTTTCTTGCCTCTGGCAGAGTTCGCTCTTAACAACAGGCGGAGCGAGTCCACTGGTAAGTCCCCGTTTTTTGGGGCATATGGTTTTCATCCCCAGTTTTGTACTTTCAAATGGGGGGGGCCCTTCTGGGGTTCCTGAGGAGGAGCGTTTCTCGTCGTCACTTGCTTCTGTGTGGAGAGGTGTATTGAATAATCTGAGTGCGATGGGGAACCGTTACAAACGTATGGCTGATAGGAGGAGAGTTTCTGGTCCAGATCTGAATGTGAACGATCTGGTATGGTTGTCTACCAGGAATATAAAACTTAAAGTGCCCTCCTGGAAACTGGGTCCCAGATTCATCGGGCCGTACAGGATCAGTTCCATAATTAATCCTGTGGCATTTCGTCTGGACCTCCCTCCTACGTTTAAAATTCATAATGTGTTCCACAAGTCATTACTTAAAAGGTATGTGGCACCAGTCATACCGTCACCTCTACCTCCTCCTCCTGTGTTGGTCAATGGTAACTTGGAATTTCAAGTATCAAAGATCATTGACTCACGTCTGAATTGCCGGTCCCTTCAGTACTTGGTGCATTGGAAGGGGTATGGTCCAGAGGAGAGGACGTGGGTCCCTGCGTCTGATGTTAACGCAGATCGTTTGGTTCGGACCTTCCACAGAACTCACCCGGGCAGGCCTGGCCCTGAGGGTCCGGAGGCCCCTCGTAGAAGGGGGGGTACTGTCATGTGTGCATTGCCACGAAGATCGTCGCGGTTGCACATTTTGACTTCTCACAGCTGAGCTGCTGTTTCTTTGTGTTTGGCAGCTAGGGAGTTAATTCTGTCTGTGCTCGGTGCTGGGACTGGGTGCAGTTTCTCCCGGCTGCAATTGATTATTTGTTGATTGGTTTCCTTTAAATTTCTGGTTGTCTGCTTGGGGAGTTGCCAGTGAAACCTTCATGCAGACCACAGATAGGAATGAATCTGTATAGACTTTAGTTGTGAGCTCCTTAGTTGTTCTAAGCTCAACTTGGTTAGAGTTTATTTCCCAGACCATTTATGTTCCTTTGGTGTTTGAGTGTGTATGCAAGCGAGTGTTATCCTGTCTGTCTTATATGTCTAATCTGTGTATTTAGCTAAGATCAGCCCATATCCCTTTGGTGGTAGTCAGGATCCTTCTTAGGACTGATTACAGGGTTCAGGGTCTGATAGGAGACAGGGTTAGGTTGGAGACTTGGACCTCTGAACCATTATCAGTACCTTCAAGGTGAGGGATTAGTTAGGACCCCAGTTTAGGGTCAGGTTAGATCCCGGTCCACCTCTTTCCTGTTTCAGCTCATCAAGTCCTCAAGATTAACCCTGAGTTCAGCAGATATCGTGTCAGGTAAATCTATTCTATACTTACATGCTGATGTTGCTATACTAGTTGTTGTATAGAGTGTTGTTCCTGTATTAATAGTTTACTGACATTGTATACATATCATTAGACAGCGTAACAGTATCAGTAGAAAATGAACCACAATATTTGTTGTACAATTTCTCCTGAGTACATCGATACCCCATGTGTGGGGGTAAACCACTATTTGGGCGCATGGCAGAGCTCGGAAGGGAAGCAGCGCCATTTGACTTTTTTGGCTGGAATTGAGATTGGACGCCATGTCGCATTTGGAGAGTCCCTGTGTGCCTAAACAGTGGAAACCCCCACAAAATGACCTCATTTTGGAAACTAGACCCCCCAAGTAACTTATCTAAATGTGTTGTGAGAGCTTTTAACCCCAAGGGCTTCACAGAAGGTTATAACGTAGAGCCGTAAAATTAAAAAATCATGTTTTTTCCACAAAAATGATCTTTTCTTCCCAATTTTTATTTTCCAAAGGATAAAAGGACCCCAAAAGTTATTGTGCAATTAGTCCTGAGTACGCTGATACCCCATATGTGGTGGTAAACCACTATTTGGGTGCATGGCAGAGCTCGGAAGGGAAGCAGCGCCATTTGACTTTTTTGGCTGGAATTGAGATTGGACGCCATGTCGCATTTGGAGAGTCCCTGTGTGCCTAAACAGTGGAAACCCCCCACAAGTGACCCCATTTTGGAAACTAGACCCCCCAAGTAACTTATCTAAATGTGTAGTGAGAGCTTTGAACCCCCAAGGGCTTCATAGAAGGTTATAACGTAGAGCTGTAAAATTAAAAAATCATATCTTTTCCACTAAAATTATCTTTCCACCCCCAATTTTTATTTCCCAAAGGGTAAAAGGACCCCAAAAGTTATTGTGCAATTTGTCCTGAGTACGCTGATACCCCATATGTGGGGGTAAACCACTATTTGGGCGCATGGCAGAGCTTGGAAGGGAAGCAGCGCCATTTGACTTTTTTGGCTGGAATTGAGATTGGACGCCATGTCGCATTTGGAGAGTCCCTGTGTGCCTAAACAGTGGAAACCCCCACAAGTGACCCCATTTTGGAAACTAGACCCCCAAGGAACTTATCTAGATGTGTGGTGAAAGCTTTGAACCCCCAAGGGCTTCACAGAAGGTTATAACGTAGAGCAGTAAAATTAAAAAATCATATCTTTTCCACAAAAATGATCTTTCCACCCCCAATTGTTATTTTCCAAAGGGTAACAGGACCACAAAAGTTATTGTGCAATTTGTCCTGAGTATGCTGATACCCATATGTGGGGGTAAACCACTATTTTGACGCATGGCAGAGCTGGAAAGGGAAGGAGCGCCTTTTTCAAATGCAGATTTTGATGGAATGGTCTGCGGGTGTCATGTCACGTTTGGAGAGCCCCTGATGTGCCTAAACAGTAGAAACCCCCCACAAGTGACTCCATTTTGGAAACTAGACCCCCCAAGGAACTTATCTAGATGTGTGGTGAGCACTTTGAACCCCCAAGTGCTTCACAGAAGTTTATAACGTAGAGCCGTGAAAATAAAAATATCATATTTTTTTCCACAAAAATAATCTTTTTGCCCCCAAATTTTTATTTTTATAAGGGTAACAGGAGAAATAGGACCCCAAAAGCTATTGTGCAATTTGTCCTGAGTACGCTGATATCCCATATGTGGGGGGGAACCACTATTTTGACGCATGGCAGAGCTCGGAAGGGAAGGAGCACCGTTTTTAAATGCAGACTTTGATGGAATGGTCTGCGGGTGTCATGTCGCGCTTGGAGAGCCCCTTATGTGCCTAAACAGTAGAAACCCCCACAAATGACCCCATTTTGCAAACTAGACCCCCAAGGAACTTATCTAGATGTGTGGTCAGCACTTTGAACCCCAAGGGCTTCACAGAAGTTTATAATGTAGAGCCGTGAAAATAAAAAAATCATATTTTTTTCCACAAAAATTACCTTTTTGCCCCAAATTTTTATTTTTATAAGGGTAACAGGAGAAATAGGACCCCAAAAGCTATTGTGCATTTTGTCCTGAGTACGCTGATACCCCATATGTGGGGGGGAACCACTGTGATCGCCTTACTGCGATCTTTGGGAGGCACAATGAACAAATCCACAAAAGGTGAAGAATTGGTTTTCTTTTTTACGCCGTTCCTCGTGCGGTATTAGTGATTAGGCGACTTTATTCCTCGGATCGGTGCGATTACAGCGATACCAGATTTACACCCTTTTTTCATGTTTAGCTTCTGTCACACACTAAAAGATGCTTTTTCTTGGAATAATTTTTTGTAAGAAATTTTTGCATCGCCGTATTTTGAGAGCTATAATTTTTCCATATTTCGGCCGACAGAGTTATCTGTGGGCTTATTTTTTGCGGGACGAGCTGACATTTTTATTGGTACCATATTCAGGCACATAACGTTTTTGATCGTTTCCTATTCCGATTTTTGTGGAATCAGAATGAACAAAAACCAGCAATTCAGGAATTGTTTTTTTTTTTTTTTTTTCCTCCGTTCCGTGTGTGGTAAAATTGATAAAGCAGCTTTATTCTTCGGGTCACTACGGTTATGGCGATTCCTCATTTATATATTTTTTTTATGTTTTGGCGTTTTTTACACAATAAAAAATTTTATAGAAAAAATAATTATTTTTGCATCAGTTTATTCCGCGAGCTATAACTTTTTTATTTTTTTGCTGATGATGTTGTATAGCAGCTTGTTTTTTGCGGGACAAGATGACGTTTTCAGCGGTACCATGATTATTTATATCTGACTTTTTGATCGCGTGTTATTGCACTTTTTCCAAGCGGTATAATGATACCGCTTGGAAAAAGTATAATTTACTAATTTTTGTGTTTTTTTTTTTACGGCTTTCACTGAAGGGGTTAACTAGGATTACGCTTTTATAGATGGGATTTTTACGGACGTGGCGATACCTAACATGTGTATGTTTTTTTTTTTTTTTTTTTTTATTACATAAAAATGTGTATTTTTTAGGGGATTTTTTTAAAATTATTTTTTAATATTTTTTTTACAATTTTTTTTAAAAAAATGATTTTTTTTTAACTTGTCCCTTTATGGGACTTTCACTTTTTTTACTTTTTATTGCAGTTACAATGCATTGCAATGCTCTGGCATTGCAATGCATTGCAACTATAGTGGAAGCTGCTGTGACAATGATCACAGCAGCTTCCCGTAGCTAAATGACCCGGAGGTTGTCATGACAACCCCGGGTCATCAAGGCAGAGATCGGCCCCTGCAAATACATTGCAGGGTGCCGATCTGAGGCAGAGGGAGCTCCCGACCCTCTGCCTCCCCCCCTGAGCTCTGCAATCGCGCTCGACCGCAGCAGTCAGGGGTTAACAGCCAGGGGCGGTGGGGGCTCCGCTCCTGGCTGTCAGTGCAGGAAGCCTGGCCACTGCAGCGCCGGCTCCTGCACTGATCGCGCTGGGGAAGCTGAAATTTCAGCTTCTCCTGCGCGATCGCTGCTGTGTTTGGTCAGTCAGATTGACTGACCAATCACAGCGCTGTGAGTGCGGGGACCGACGGCAAAGGTCCCCGCACCGCTTGCCGTGCCTGTCAGCTGTCTGTGACAGCTGTCGGCACTGATCTACCACTGCGTGTTTACACGCAGTGGTAGATCAAAGCCATGACGTGCAGAGTCCGTCCTGGTGCCGGAACTGGCATCTTGCCATGACGGACTCTGCACGTCAGTGGACATTAAGGGGTTAAAGTTGTGTCCTTAGTAGGGTGTCGCAAGATATGACGATAGACTGTATGATAATGCATTATATCATCAATGTGGTCTTACTGTATTCCTTGTATTTGCCTTTTGTAAAGCTTCACAAAATTTCTCTATAAACAATAAATTCTGACATGCACATGAACAATGATCCAGGGCAATGCTGAGCAAAGATATGTGGTCATTGACTTGGATGGAGCTATTAATAACAAAAGATCCATACTGTAGATATTCTGAACAAATAAAGTAAATGTCAATAAAGTTCTGTCACTCACGTATCTTTTAACTAATTATAATTCAGCAAATCAGTAGGATGCACTTCAACCCATCCAAGCTTTCAAGCTGTTGATGAATCCTTTGGATGGGCGGAAACGTGTCCTTCTGGTTTACTGAATTAAAGACAAGTTAATTGATACATGAGTGTCGAGACTTTACTGAAAATTACTATTTGGATCTCCATGAGTGCCATCACGATAATTGAGTGCTGATTAGGGATGAGCGAGCACAAAAATGCTCAGGTGCTTGTTGCTCGAACCAAGCAATTCCTGTTAAGTACATGCTTGTTTCGAGTGAGTAGTATAATGGGAATCAATGGAAAAGCCAAGCTTTTTTTCTAGCAATTTTGAACAATTTATTTAAGGGTTTATAGCAATAAAGTGTACCCAAGAAGATGCAATGTTGTACCCTATGGGTAAGCAATATGATATCGATAAATTTGAAACATGTTTTTTGAGGCTATTATAGCAACAAAATGTACTTAAGAAGATGTAATCTTCTACGGAAGAGAAATATAGTACCAATACATTTTGAACAAGTTTTTGAAGTTTATATACCAACGAAATGGACTCGAGACCATGGAATAATCTATAGGTGAGGAAAATTATGCAGGTAAATTTGGAACAAGTTTTTGAAGGCTTATATAGCAACTAAATTCACATAATAAGATGTAATACCTTAGTGGTGAGCAATATGATACTGACAAATTTGGAAAACGTTTTTGGAGGCTTATATACCAACTAAATGTACTCCAGACCTTGGAATAGTTGATAGGTGAGCATTATAATATCACTAAATTTTTACCAAGTTGTTTTGAGGGTTATATACCCAGGAAATGTACTCCCGACCAAGGAATAGTCTATGGGTGAGCAATATAATACCGATAAATTTTTAACAAGTTGGTTTGAGGGTATATATACCCAGGAAATGTACTTCCAGACAAGGAATAGTCTATGGGTGAGCAATTTAATAACAATAAAATAATAATAATATTAAGTTTTTTGAGAGCTATATACCAACAAAATGTACCAAGGACACAAAATATTGTATGGCTGAAAAATATAACCCAGCAAAATTTTTAATTTTTTTTTTAGTCTTGTATATCACAAAAATGTACTCCAGAACATGGAATAGTGAATGGGTAAGAAATGTGAAGAAACAAGCAAAATTAAAAATAAAGAAATCTAGTGTTATATACCAACAAAATGTGACAGAAAGCACGTAGTACTGTATGGATGAGTAATCTAATCCTGAACTATCTTCTACACATTTTGTAAGTTTTACATACCACTGTAGTGCAACAAACTATCATTAAAACTGTAATTGAATCCCTGACAAAATTTTGAATGAAAATATTTTGAAAGTGTAGTTGATGTATACAGTCATAAAGGCTTTTTTGAGAGGGGCTATCCATAGAACCCTGAAAGGCAACAACTTGTGGGTCTCAATACTTATGACCATGTGATATTTCAGTTTTTCTTTTTAGATAAATTTTCAAAAATTTCTACATTTCTGTTTTTTTCCAGTCAAGATGGGGTGCAGAGTGTACATTAATGAGAAAAAAATGACCTTTTTTGAATTTACCAAATGGCTGCAATGAAACAGAGTGAAATATTTAAAGGCGTTTGAATACTTTCCTTACCCACTGTACCTTCACCAGAAACTCTGGCATATCTGGGTATAATTTCAGAAACCTCTGAACTACTAAGTACTGTTCATTTGCCAAGCATGGTATGTGCGTGAGCTTGCTAAGCTTCACAGCCGCCACCGAGTTACGCCCATTATCACACACGACCTTGTCTGATTGGAGGTTCAGCGGCAAAAACAACAGATCAATCTGGTCTGTTGTTGCTTTAAGTAACTCTGCTGGTGTGTGCGGTTTTTCTCCTAGAGAAATTAGCTTCAGCAGAGCCTGTTGCAGCTTTGCTGAGTCAGTGCTGCAAAGTTTCCAGCTGTAAGGATTCCGGATTTCCCTTTGAGCCTGTTTGCCCTTATCCAAGATGGAGTCTTGTATCTTGCTCTCTTATGGAGCTTCCTGTCTGTCCTGTTATTTAAGTCCGGGTTGTCTTCCTCCTTGCCTGAGTATTTTGTGCTGTTGGCTCCTGAGGTTCTGCCTGTTGCTGGTGAACTCCCTGCTACTGCTGCTCATTACTCTGTGGTCTGCCTTCGCCTCGTTCAGCTGCCTTCCATCTTCTGTGTGCTACGGAATCCTGACCAGGGTTACCTATTGACTGGAATACTTGGGTGCGGCCTCTCGCCTCTGAAACTGTTGCGGTCAGTAAGAAGTGTTACCTTCCTCATATCTTCTGGACTGTGTCTGTTGGGCTGTGGTGTGGGACTTGAGCGGAACTTGTCAGCCCTTAAAGGTACCTTTAGAGACCTTCCCTGTCACACTTCATTACGATACTGGACTTGTACAAACAATGCCATATCACATGTGATCAAGTTATTGCTGGACTACTGTTTAAGTACTGTGGCATTACTACAGCCCCTGCTGGATAACCACTTTAAGTACTGTTGCATGCCACTAATATCCTGCTGACTTCCACGTTTAAGTACTGTGTGTATTCACACTAAATCTTACTGGACTTCCTCATTAAGGGTATGCCCACTAAACAATACGCTAACGAATCGCTAAAAAACTCACTATTAGCGATCCCGTTACGTTTGTTCATGCGGCAGCTCCAGCGACGACTTCCTGCTGTGATCTCGCTCGTCGCTGGAATCGTTCCGGACCCTATTCATCGCTGGCGCCCGTGGTAGTACTTATCCTGGTGCACCTTTTCTTAGCGATTTAGCGTACTTTGTACGCTAAGTCGTTAGAAGATCGCTAACGCGATAGCGTCGTTACTATATGTAAATGTGGCCGCATTAGCGATATGAAACGATCCCGCTAGCGATCCATTAGTACAACGCTAACGAGATCGCTAGCGGATGCTTTTTGCAGTACCTTAAGTGTCTCGCGCACTCCTGCATCATATCCTTGCTGGACTGGTTCGTATCAGTGGTCGCGTCCAACTATTCAGTTTGCTGTGATTTACTATATTGTGCTGAGCATCTTATTTCAATTGCTGGAATATCTGTGTTAGTTCTGTTTGCATTTCTATTTTGTCAAATACACCTTTTTGCTGCAGCTTTGTTCTCAGACTAGTTTTATCCCACGCTATCAGATTCCGTAGTATCCACATAATTGTTACAGGATACTCCGGAGATTCAGGAATCTGCTGGTATAATGTTGACTGAGACTAAGTTGGATCAGTTGTTCTCTATGATAAACTCTTTACAGGGGGATGTAGAGGCTCTGCAAAACAAGGTTGCTAACTGTGAGGCCTGTTGTGTTTTGGTAGCTGAGGAGAATAAGCAAAAACGGCAATACACCAGAAAGGCTGGAACTGTTATGTTCTGCTACAAGCACTAAGGAAAGAAAGGGAAATCTGTCTCTACAATAGAACTGAGCTCAATCCCTACAATGTAACGGGGAACCTGATCCTGCGATCAGACCCGCTAAAGTCCTCAGCTAGTCTGAACGAAGACCTATAGATGCGAGGAAGGGATCCCTACAAGCACTAGGGACTGGGAGAAAAGATGGACACCTCCTAACAGAAGTTGTAGCAGTAAAAAGAAAAACAAAACAACATAGAACATAGAGGTCTGAAGACCAAGCAAAACTATTTGAGTAAGGTAACAAAGCACCCGGCTAGCTTAAGAGTAGAAATTACAATGAAGTCCAGCAAAGCCAGAAGGGCGGAGCAGGACTAAATAGGCCACAAAGGTCATGTGACCAGTAAGATAGAAAAAACCTTACTGGAGAGTTCTAACAGTACCCCCCCTTCTAAGAGGATCCTCCGGATCCCCTAGGCCCAGGCTTACCCGGAAACCTCTTGTGAAACGCTCTGACAAGTCTGGACGCAGAAACATCATCCGCCCTCACCCATGAGTTATCCTCGGGTCCAAAACCCTTCCAAGCGACGAGATACTGCAAACTCCCTCTATACCGTCTAGAATTTAGGATGCGGTAAATTTCATATTCCCGTCCTCCACCACCGGGGGAACAGTGGCAGAGGCGTCTCCATCCGACACATCAGCTCTTTTCAACAGAGAAACATGAAACACCGGATTAATCTTCCAGGAGGTAGGAACCTCCAACCTAACAGCCGATTGGTTAAAAACCTGAAGCACCTTAAAGGGCCCTACAAACTTGGGACCCAATTTTTTAGAAGGAATCCTCAACCTCAGATTCTTAGAGGATAACCAAACCATGTCACCAATAGCAAACAAAACCTCTTGCCGTTTCCTATCAAAGTACCTTTTAGATTTTCTGTTAGCCTCCTGAAGATTACCACGCACATCCGTCCAAACTCTCTCCAAATCACCGGAAAAATTCTCCTTATCAGGCACGGCCGATACCAATTTGGAGAATGACCCAAACGAGGGATGTCTCCCAGTACAACAAAAAAAAAGGCGAACAACCAGCAGAAGAGGATGTATGGTTGTTAAGAGCGAATTCAGCAAGTGGCAGAAACTCAGACCACCCCTCTTGATTGTCTGCCACAAAACAACGCAAGAACTGCTCCACATCCTGGTTTTTCCTTTCTGTCTGGCCATTAGACTCAGGATGATATCCGGATGAAAACGACAAATGAACTCCCAACCTGTCACAAAAGGCGCGCCAAAAACGAGGCACGAACTCAGGTTCCCTATCAGAAACAATGTCAGTAGGAACGCCATGTAGTCTGACAATTTCCTTGACAAAGGCCTTAGCGAGAGTCTTAGCGCAGGGCAGTTTGATGAAAGGAACCAAGTGACACTTGCTAAAACGGTCCACGACCACCCAGATGACAGTGAAACCCTCAGAGGGGGGAAGGTCAGTAATAAAGTCCATAGCCAAATGTGTCCAAGGAGCACTAGGAACCTCCAGAGGGCAAAGCAAACCCGCAGCAGGAGTATGCGAAGACTTAGATCTAGCACACACAGTGCATTGACGCACCCACTTAATGACTTCCTTCTGCCATCCAGGCCACCAAAAACTGCAACCCATAAGTCTCTTGGTCGCAGAGATTCCAGGATGACCTGCCAACCGAGACTCATGACACTCAACAAACAAATCTCTCCTAAAGGTCCCAGGCACAAACAACCTCCGCTGGGGAGTGTTAGATGGGGCATTCTCCTGTGCTTTAACACTAGAACTACTGATGGAGTCATTTTGACTCCTTTCGTTTTTTATTTCTCTTCTGTGACTACATTTTTCAGAATTCCGGCTTGAAACTTGGTGACTTTTCCTCAAATATGATGTGAAAAAAGATTTTGTGAGAATAAATAATTTTGGTGAAAAATTTGCGCGTTTTTTTCAAAATTTACCAAGAACTACTGAAGGGAGTCATTTTGACTCCCTACTATATTTTGAGGTCCTTTTGTCACTAAATGTTGCTATTAGAGTTGAGCGATACTTTCCGATATCCAAAAGTATCGGAATCGGAATGGTATCGCCGATACCATTAAAATATCGGCGATACCCGATACCGATACCGGAAATCCAATGTAAGTCTATGGGAACAAAATATCGTAACTAAAAAAACCTCTTTCTTTCCTTGTAAACACTAAATATACACACATAGAATACATATATATATATATACATGTCATTGTGAATATATATATACATATATTTATAGTTTATACACTTCTACATAGTAAAATAGCCTCTGATTCAATTGCCGGGTAAAGTCGGCTTTTGTGAAAAGACAGAAGCACCCGACATGAAATGACACTTGGTTTACATAGAGTTAACCATGTCTTTTCATGTAGTTTGATATCTGATTTGCACAAACAATTACATGAGTGTAAGTGTGCAAAATTTCACACCTGTAGGGGTTAATTAAAGGTGTAAATTCGTTGTAAAAAAAACAGACTTTTTTGCTACGAATTTACACCTTTAATTAACCCTTACAGGTGTGAAATTTTGCACACTTCAGGTACTGCCACACTAAACAATCCCGCTAGCGATCACGATAACGACGCATACTAATGCGATCGCTAGCGGGATTGTTTCTATATCGCTAAGTGCGGCCACATTTAGCGATATAGTTAACGACGCTATCGCCGTTAGCGATCTTCTTAACGACTTTAGCGGTACAAAAGTACCGCTAAATCGCTAAGAAAAGGTGCCACACTAGCGATATATACTTACCCAGCGGGAGCGCCGACGAGAAAATAGGGTCCGGAACGATTCCAGCGACGAGCGAGATCACAGCAGGAATTTCGTCGCTGGAAGCTGCCGCACACTACAACATCGCTAACGGGATCGCTAAATAGTGACGTTTTTTAGCGATCCCGTTAGCGATATTGTTCAGTGTGGCATACCCTTTACACTCATGTAATTGTTTGTGCAAATCAGATATCAAACTACATGAAAAGACATGGTTAACTCTATGTAAACCAAGTGTCATTTCATGTCGGGTTCTGCATTTTCACAAAAGCCGGCAATTGAATTAGCGGCTATTATACTATGTAGAAGTGTATGAACTATAAATATATATATATATGTGTCACAAACTCAATGACATGTATTATATATATATGAGGTGTAAAATTGCTGAAAAAAAATGCGTGGGCTCCCGCCCTATTTTCGCAACCAGACAGACAAAGCCAGTGAGTGGGGGCAGATAATAATAGCCCAGAGAGGGACCATTATTTTTGGCCCCCCCGGCTACTAAAATCTGCCCCCAGACACCCCAGAAAGGGCAAATCTCTAATTAGATTTGCCCTTTCTGGCACTTTGCCCATCTATTCCCATTGCCCTGTAACGGTGGCGAATGGGTTAATAAGGGGTTAAAATGACCTTGCAATTGAAAGGTCACTTTAAGCCAGGTTAATAATTGAGAGCTGTCAATTAGACAACTATCAATTATTAATCCTATTGTATGAAAGAAAAATCAAACACACACACTTTAATAAAAAAGAAGTTTAATGAAATAATCACACAGTTTTTGACCATATTTTATTTACCTGCTAAAACCATTTCCTGTAATAAAAATAAAATAATAAAGCAAAATTATTCTTACCTATCCCATGCACAGTCAGGTCCCATGGTGTAATCCTTCAGAAAGGGTTAATGTTTACTGCAGGGACCGCAGCTAATGCTGCAGCCTCACAGTAAACCCCCAAATGAATGAGCTCCTCTCCTGGCTGACAGGAGAGGAAGTGGAAAGCTTAATTGATTGCTTTCCACTTTCACTTCAGGTCAGCCAGGGACACCATCAGTGACATCAGAGGGAACTGATTAACAAAAATAGGGGTTCCCTTCGAAAAAAAAATGGCGTGGGGTCCCCCCTATTTTTGTTAACCAGCCAGATGAAGCAGACCATTGAGGCCTGGATTTTCAGGCTGTTAAGGAGCCAAGATCCATGGACCTTGCCAGCCTGATAATACCAGGCCACAGCAGTCTGCATATCTTGGCTGATTAACAAAAATAGGGGATCCCCTCGAAAAAATTGGCGTGGGGTCCCCCCTATTTTTGTTAACCAGCCAGATGAAGCAGACCGCTGAGGCCTGGATTTTCAGGCTGTTAAGGAGCCAAGATCCATGGACCTTGCCAGCCTGATAATACCAGGCCACAGCAGTCTGCATATCTTGGCTGATTAACAAAAATAGGGGATCCCCTCGAAAAAAATTGGCGTGGGGTCCCCCCTATTTTTGTTAACCAGCCAGATGAAGCAGACCGCTGAGGCCTGGTTTTTCAGGCTGGTAAGGATCCAATATCCATGGACCTTGCAAGCCTGATAATACCAGGCCACAGCAGTCTGCTTAGCTTGGCTGGTTAACAAAAATAGGGGATCCCCTCGAAAAAAAAACGGCGTAGGGGTCCCCCTATTTTTGTTAACCAGCCAAGTAAAATGCAGACTGCTGCGGCCTGGTATTAAAAGACTGTCAAGGCCCATGGATTTTGGCCCTCAACAGCCTGATAATACCAGGCTACAGCAGCCCCACATTTGGCGCATCAAAAGATGTGCCAATTGTGGCACTTTACCCGGCTCTTCCCACTGCCCTGTAGTGGTGGCAAGTGGGGTAATAAGGGGTTAATGTCACCGTTGATTGCACGGTGACAATAAGCCCGGTTAATAATGGAGAGGTGTCAATAAGACACGATCCATTATTAATCCCAAAGTTATTAAATGTATAAAAAAAAGACAAAGCAAGAAAAAAGTCTTTTAATGAAATAAAAGAGACAACACAGTTTTCATTAATTTTATTATACACTCATTCCTGCGAGCCATCGATCTCCTGTAAAAAAAGAAAAAAAACAAACCAACAGTATACCACCTGTCGACGCAGTCCATAGTAACGACTGTCCCACGACGATCCAGCTCTGCTACATCGCAATGACAGGCAGAGCCTGACATCCCGGCGCAGCACAGCTGATTACCTGCTTCCCCGGCGGTGACGTCATCGGACTGACTGCTTTACGGCCGGGATTACCCAGCAGTCACTGCAGTTATCGCGAGAAACTGCATGTGACCGCCGGGGAAAGATGATGGCGGCCATGAAGCAGTCCAGGACGTGACCGCCGGAGATCTTCTGCCAGGTAAGTGCCGCTGACTCCTGACAGACCCGACCGACGGACACTGACAGTGACAGTGACAATCCCGATTCCGGTATCCGATATGACGAAAATATCGGAACTCGGAATCGGAATTCCGATACAGCCAATATCGGCCGATACCCGATATTTGCAGTATCGGAATGCTCAACCCTAGTTGCTATAAAGTTTTGTGCATAATTTTTTCACTCTGTCTTATTTACCCTGATGTTCATATAGATGTAGTTCAATTTACATGTCAACTTTTCACATTTTCCTTGTGTTTTACCTGCTTGTATTACTGTGTAATGCTGAACAAAATAGCTTGTTTACTCTAGGCTCTTATCTTATGCTAATTTTTGATTCATATATATTGACACATATAAAGAACTGTATGCTTGCAGAAGCATGCAGGAACAATAATTTACAGTTTACTCTATCTGATGAGGAGCTAGATGCATTTATTGCGATATTCTATGCTCGTGGAATATCTGGCACGAACCGTCACTCGATTAGCAGTATTTGGTGTAATGACTGGGGAATACTGTTTTGCAAAGCGACAATGTCTAGGGACCGCTTTGTTGAAATTATGAGGTTTCTCAGATTTGATGAGAAATCTACTCGATCGGAGAGACTGCAAACGGACAAGTTTGCTCTATTTTCTACTGTGTGACACAGGTTTATTGAAAATTGTATTGCGTGTTACAAACCTGGCCCATACATAACGGTGGATGAGCAACTTTTCCCAAGCAAAACTAGGTGTCCATTCACGCAGTACATGCCTTCCAAACCAGATAAATATGGCCACAAATATTGGCTAGCTGTTGATAAGGAGAGCAAATATCTGGCAAATGGCTTCCCTTATCTAGGCAAAGATGACACACGCCGTGCTGAGGACCGTTTAGCTGACCATGTGGTAATGAAGTTATTGGACCCGTTTTTGAAAAAAGGTCACAATGTTACAACCGATAATTATTTTACTTCAGTAAAATTAGCTAAACAGCTAAAAAGCAAAGGAACAACCATCGTGGGAACACTGAACAAGATAAGGCGAGAAGTGCCTAAAGAAATAAAATCCATGAAAGAGGAATTGTACAACACTAAAGTGTTTAGAAATGAAGACAATTTTACACTTACAGTATATCAAGGAAAGCCCAACAAAAATGTTGTCATTTTGAGTTCCGTCCATCCAGATGTTGTTGTTGCGTCTGATTCCGCTAAAAAAACTCCAGAAACGGTAAAGTTTTACAATGAAACAAAATATGGAGTAGATGTAGTGGATCAGATGGCACGAAAATATCCACACGAACATGCACAAGGAGATGGCCTGTTCATGCATTTGAAAATGCCTTAGACTTTGCGGGTATAAATGCATGGATAATATTCAATGAGATAACCCACCAAAAAATGTCACGCAAGGCATTTTTGCAAATGCTTGTGAGAGAGTTGAGTGGTCCTTATGTCACAGATAGGGAAAAGGGTTCCACGTCCCAAGTTTCTACATGCTCAGAAGTGATGGTTCAAACAAAATTTTGCCAGATCAAAGAAAAGTGCAAGAAAAATAGATCTGTCGGCAATTGTAAGACTTGTGGTAAGTCTTTGTGTGGGCAATGTACTGCCATAAATCAAAGGCAATGCCTAAAATGCGAAACACCAAATGTTTAGAAGGTGAATTCTGCGCCATATTTTCATTTTTATGCTCCTCCACCTACATTTTCTCTGCTTTTTGTTCTTCAGTTGTTGTTTATATGTGTGCACTTGAATAAAAAAAAATGTTTGAAAAACGTCTATTATAATTATTGTTATTTTCTGTAGAAAAATAAGAAAAGCAGAAAAAAAACAATCAAAAGCATTACTGTTGGATCTCACAATAATAATACATTACAAAAAATATAATTATTAATAAATAACCACAAATGAAACTCTAAAAATAAACGAAAACAAGCAAGGAGTCAAAATGACTCCTTTCAGTAGTTCTAGGTGGGGTCACGAGTCCAGTAGTCCTAGTGTTAAGAATCTCATCTTCCAACACAGAGTCCAAAGCAACAATCACAACCCCTTCTTGTAAAATGTTCTCCTCCTCCTCAACACCAACCATGGGAGAAAAGCTGCGAGACAAAGCATTGGCTTTCACCTTCTTAGTACCTGGGATGTAAGTAACGGAAAAATTAAACCAGGAGAAAAACAGTGCCCACCTAGCCTGACAGGCATTCAAGCGTTTGGCAGCATCAAGATAGATCAGATTTTTATGATCAGAGAAAACCTGAATGGAAATTCAGCACCTTCCAAGAGATGCTGCCAGTGTTCAAATGCGAGTTTAATGGCCAACAATTCCCGATTACCAATATCATAATTCAGTTCAGTCTCAGAAATTTTTTTTAAAAAAAATGCACAAGGATGTACTCCATCCGTGTTTTCCTGAGACAACACCGCGCCTACCCCCACAGAAGAGACATCAACCTCAACCAAAAACGGTTTAGTCACATCAGGCTGCAAAGGATGGGAGCAGAGCTGAACCTCTCCTTTAAAAACACAAAAGCTTCAATGGCCTCAGTAGTCCACTGAACCGCATTAGCACCTTTCCTGGAGAGACCGGTCAGTAGTTTGACAATAATAGAAAATTTTTTAATGAATTTTCTATAATAATTGGCGAAACCCAAAAACCTCTGTAACGATTTCAAACCAATAGGCCTAGGCCATTCCTGCACAGCTTATACTTTCACCGGGTCCATCTCAAAACCTTCGCTGGAGATAATTTAGCCCAAAAAACTAATTCTCTGTACAGCGAACTCACATTTCTCCAGCTTAGCAAAAAGCGAATTGTCACTCAATTTCTGTAACACCTCATGAACGCTCCGCCAATGAGACTCCAGATCCGGCGAATAAATCAAAATGTCATCCAAATACACAACCACATTTTTGCCGATCAAAGGTCTAAGGATGTCATTAATAAGATTCTGAAAAAATGCAGGAGCATTGGTAAGGCCAAAAGGCATAACCAGATTCTCAAAATGACCCACAGGAGTGTTAAAAGCAGTCTTCCATTCGTCACCCTCCTTCATGCGCAACAAATTGTATGCCCCCTGAAGATCAATTTTAGAGAACCACTTGGCCCCCGCTAACTGGTTAAACAAATCAGGAATCAATGGCAGCGGGTAAGGATTGCGTACAGTAATTTTATTAATCTCATGAAAGTCCAGACAAGGACGTAAACCGCCGTCCTTTTTTTAACAAAAAAAAATCCAACAGCCACAGGAGACTTGGAAGGCCTAATGTGACCGGCGGCCAAGCTTGTCTGTATGTTTTCCTCCAAAGCCTTTCTCTCGGGAATAGTAAGATTAAATAAACGACTTTTAGGAAGAGTCGCTCCAGGGACAAATTCAATAGTACAATCATAGTCTCTAAGGGGAGGTAAAATCTGCGACTCCTTCTCAGAAAAAACTTTCCAAAAATCCTGAATAGGTACAGGTAGTTCCCCTTTATCCACAGCAGCAATACGCCCATTACAGCACTTGTCATAACACTTAGAACTCCTGGACTTAATTTCATTAGTAGACCAATCCAGAACAGGATTGTGCAATTTTAACCAGGGTGACCCCAAAATTACCGGAGAAGGTAAATTATTCAATACTACCAAATCCAAATTCTCTTGGTGAACACCATTAATAGTGAAGGGAAATTCACAGACCTTGTGAGTAACATTCTTCAAGGGAGAGCCATCAACAGAAACCACGGCAATAGTGGATGACAAAGGTTTGGGTTTTAATTTAAGTTTTTCTAAGAATCCCCCATCAATCACATTCAGAGTTGACCCACAATCGACAAATACCCGAAAATCCATTAATTCTTCCTGAGCCACAGTAGTAGTGGCAGAAAGAAAGACACCCTTAGTATTTAAACAGGCTATACGGGCGGAACTGACCTTTTTTTTTTCTTTGTTCTGCGGTCTTTTTCCTGAGAGCAAGGTGCCATCGCTCCAATCTCCATGGGCTCTCCAATGTCAGTACAGACCCCCTCCAAGACTTGGGGCTGACATGACATAGGATTTACTCTCATTAACCCTTGCACACAGTCTCCTATCCACTCGTATAGCTAATTGCATAGCCTCTTGCAAGTTACCAGGTATGGGATAAGCAATCAGCAAATCTTTAACCCTTTCACTAAGCCCTGCAAGAAACAAACTTTTCAAAGCTGAATCGTTCCACCCCACCTGAGTAGACCACCGTCGGAAGTGAGTACAATATTTTTCCACATTACCTGATCCCTGCCTCAAACGTCTCAATTCTGTCTCAGCTGATGAGACACGATCAGGATCATCATACAATAACCCCAAAGCAGAAAAAAAACTATCCACTGATCTAAAGCATGGATCACTAGGTTGCAGAGAAAAGGCCCACTCCTGAGGTTCTTCGCGCAAAAGTGACATTATGAACCCTATGCGCTGCGATTCATCACCAGAGGATCTGGGTCTCAAATGAAAATACAAGCAAGCATTTTTTAAAGAAAAAAAATCTTGTTGTTCACCAAAAAATAAATCAGGCAAACGTACCTTTGGCTCCACGAAATGTGCTCCAGAACAGCTACTCACGTGTTGCTGGAACTCGGCCACCTCCAGAGAGAGTCCCTGCAGGCGTTGAGACAACTCCTGAACCGACACCATTAGGGAAACAGGAAATCTTTCCTTAGAGATATTTTTGTTTGGGCTGGACTTACTGTTATGTTCTGCTACAAGCACTAAGGAAAGAAAGGGAAATCTGTCCCTACAATAGAACTAAGCTCAATCCCTACGATGTAATGGGGAACCTGATCCTGCGATCAGACCCGCTAAAGTCCTCAGCTAGTCTGAACGAAGACCTATAGATGCGAGGAAGGGATCCCTACAAGCACTAGGGACTGGGAGAAAAGATCGACACCTCCTAACAGAAGTTATAGCAGTAAAAAGAAAAACAAAACAACATAGAACATAGAGGTCTGAAGACCTAACAAAACTATTTGAGTAAGATAACAAAGCACCCGGCTAGCTTAAGAGTAGAAATTACAATGAAGTCCAGCAAAGCCAGAAGGGGGGAGCAGGACTAAATAGGCCACAAAGGTCATGTGACCAGCAAGATAGAAAAAACTAACAGGATGTTCTAACAGGAACCTATTGGATTGCAGTAACCTGAACTAACCACACAACTAGAGGTAGCCATGGAGCATTGCTACATTGATCCTAGACGCCTCGTCACAGCCTGAGAGATAACTACACCCAAAAGCAGAAAGATGAAAGCTATCTGCCCCGGAGCAGATCCCCAAAGAAAATAGGAAGTCCCCAAACATGTAATGGCGGTTAGACAAGAAGAAGCACGGACACAGACAGAAAATAGAATGAGCAAACGCTGGGGCCCAATCTGTCTAGACAGAAAAGTACAGGAAAGGATTCTTACTGCAATACAAAAAAAAAACCCTTAAAAATACCAACTCTTCTGATTGCAAAAACACCTGAGATCACATGATCTCACCACCTAAATCAGATCTCTGGTGTAACAAAACTAAGCCGCAGCCACTGAAAAAACAGGAAAAAGCAAATGAACAAATAACAGTGGCTTCAGATAAACTGAGAGGAGCATAGGCCCCCAGGAGGGGACCCGGCTGACCTCCACAGAAGTGCAGGGAACGATGCAAAATGCAAGCACAAAAATAAAAGCAGAAAATATCTTATCTGAAAGCAGAAGATGCAGGCAAGACTCAGCAAACTTCCATATGAACCAGGAACCACAATTGAGACAAGAACAATTGATCACCAGCGACCATCATTGGAGGGAACCTCCCTTATATCAGTCCAGTCTGTGATCCCAGATTGCCATTCCTCCTGTGAGGTTCAGTACTCTCTGCAACCACCAGAGGGAGCCTCTGCTCAGAAATCATCTCCAGCACATTCATAACAGAAGCCTCTTCCTCCAGCTCACACACAGCTGGTTCGTCTTCCTCACAAGATCGCCCTGGAAGAATCTCTGGCACTGGTGTACAGAGACTCAGTGTAATTCCACCCATAGCACCACGATCCCAGTCATCCTCACACTCCCAGGCCACTCTACAGCCATGAGTAGCACATGCATAGGAGAAAAGGCGGCCATACTCGGCAAACCATCCCTGAGCACAGGCTCGGAATGCTTGCATTGCAAAACTCTTGTCCCTTGAAATGCTGTCATTCAGGCTGGTGGAGACTGACACCTTCCGTAACTTCATGGCATTGGCAGTCCCACAATACAACGTGCCCAGCCGCTATTATTTCAGCAGGCAAGCCGTCCCTGCCCTGCAAAAGCATGTGGAGGGAAAAATTAAACATGCGCTACTAAACGCCGTCAGTAGCAAGGTCCACCTGACCACTGATGCGTGGACCAGTAACCAGGGACAGGGACGATACCTTTCCCTCACTGCCCATTGGGTCAATGTTGTGGAGCCGGGTACAGATCTTGAGAGTGGCGCTGTACATGTTCTGCCAACTCCAAGGATTGCAGGAATCCAGTCTGTACACATTGACTCCTCCTCCTACTCCAGTTCCTCAGAATCATCGCTGCAGGAGCCGTCACAGTCTACCTCCACATGGACCTGTGAATGCTTACCTGTTACGACTGATATGAGCACAGCGTGGCGAAACGTCAATAGGCCGTCCTGAAATTAATTTCTATGGGGAATTGAAGCCACACAGCGCAGGAGCTCTGGAATGCCATCAAGCAGGAGAGCGACGTGTGGTTTGTGCCAGGGAATCTCCAGCCAGGTTTGGTAGTGTGTGACAATGGCCGAAATCTGGTGGCAGCTCTGGGCCTAGGCAACCTCACTCATATACCATGTCTGGCACATGTGCTCAACTTGATCGTGCAGAGTTTTTTGAGGGACTATCCGGATCTTGATGCACTGCTGCACAAGGTCCGCATAGAGTGCGCTCACTTGCGGCGTTCCAGCATGGCTAGATCGCGCATTGCAGCTCTGCAACGCCGATTCCGCCTTCCGGAACATCGCATCATATGTGACCTACCCACCTGGTGGAATTCCACGTTACATATGTTGGAGCGGTTGTGTGAGCAGCATGCAGCAGTAATGGAGTACCAGCTGCATCAGGCGCAAACAACTCGCAATTTGCGCCGTTCACACTTCACCACCACTGAGTGGGCCTCTATGAAGGACATCTGCCACGTTTTGCATGCGTTCGATGATTCGACGCGGATGGCGAGTGCAGATGATGCTCTAGTTAGCATGACTGTCCCCCTTATCTGCCTGCTTCAAAAAACACTGCAAGCACTAAGGGATGAGGATTTGGAAGAGGTGGAGGATGAGGAGTCACAAAATTCATCACCTTCTGGACATTCTGCGCAACATGGTTCCTCACAAAGGCCTATCAGGGGACACTTTGTGAGGAGGACGAGGAGGAGTCAATGGAGGAGGAAGACATCGCTCCAGAGGAGGGAGGTACACAATGCTCTAGTAGTCAGTATGTAGAGCGAGGGTGGGGTGATGCAGAGCAGGCAGAGCTGACGCCTCTTGCAGGGGACAGCGTTTCTTGGCCAGTTGGGAGTCTGCAGCACATTGTTGATTTCATGCTGCAGTGCCTGAGAAATGACCGCCGCATCGCCCACATTCTCACCACGTCTGATTATTAGGTGTACACCCTCCTAGACCCTCGCTACCGGGACAACTTACAAAGCCTCATAACACCGTTGAAATCCGAGAGTACCAAGACACACTGGTGCATTCCATCATGTTCTCCATTCCAGCCGAGAGCACTGCTGCTAGTGGTTTACAAAGCAGCTCTGTGCGTCGAGGCAATGGAGGAAGCTTTGCACCAAGAGGGAGCAGAAGCAGCGCCTCTGCACAGGGCAAGACCAGTATGGCCCAAATGTGGGAAAGTTTTGTGACCCCGCCACAAATGTCTACACCATCACAGACTGCTCCAGTCAGCAGGAGGCAACGTTTCCGTCAGATGGTGACAGACTACATGTCTTGCCCTCTCAGTGTACTCCCAGACGGCTCTTCCCCCTTCAAGTTTTGGGTCTCTAAGCTGGATACATGGCCAGAGCTTAGCCAGTATGCATTGGAGGTGCTGACTTGCCCTGCTGCTAGTGCATTGTCGGAGCGTGTCTTTAGTGCCGCAGGTGGTGTACTAACAGACCGCCGCATGCGACTATCCTCCAATAACATTGACC
Source organism: Oophaga sylvatica (assembly GCA_033576555.1). Classification (NCBI taxonomy): domain Eukaryota; kingdom Metazoa; phylum Chordata; class Amphibia; order Anura; family Dendrobatidae; genus Oophaga; species Oophaga sylvatica. The sequence continues at coordinate 101,717,703 of JARQOD010000010.1, forward strand.
GGCTTACTTTTCTGAAAATGAACAAGGCATCTATCTCGCCTGAATGTGCCTGTCCGGTTTCCGATTAAATAACTGGTTGGTTGGCAATAGTATCCATGTCTCATGTTCTGTTCATGTTTCTACCACCTGAACTGTATTCCCTGGGCTCCAACACTGCCAGTTGCTGCTCAGAAGTGCCGTCTGCACAGAGAAAAATACAAGCTCCTGTGTTAGTGTGGTTCAGTAGCGCCAGCTGTTCCCCTGCTGTGTGACCGGCAATAAGTCCTGCTACCTCCAATTTCAAGTTACACCAGATTTGAAATTTGCTCATACTAGGCCTCAGCCTACACCTCCTTGACCCTGGGCTCCAACACCGCCAGTTGTTTCTCAGAAGTGCTATATGCACAGAGAAAAACACTCGCTCCTGTGTTTGTGGGTTCAGTAATTCCAGCTATTCCCTGCTGTGTGTCTGGCATAAGTCCTGCTACCTCCAATTTCAAGTTACACCAGATTTGAAAGTTGCTCACATTACGCCTCAGCCTACACCCTGACTGAACCTGGGCTCCAACACTGCCAGTTGCTGCTCAGAAGTGCTGTATGCACAGAGAAAAACACTCTCTCCTGTGTTTGTGGGGTTCAGTAATGCCAGCTGTTCCCCTGCTGTGTGTCCGGCAATAAGTCCTGCTACCTCCAATTTCAAGTTACACCAGATTTGAAAGTTGCTCATACTAGGCCTCAGCCTACACCTACTTGACCTGGGCTCCAACACAGCCAGTTGTTGCTCAGAAGTGCTGTATGCACAGAGAAAAACACTTGCTCGTGTGTTTGTGGGGTTCAGTAATGCCAGCTGTTCTCCTGCTGTGTGTCCGACAATAAGTCCTGCTACCTCCAATTTCAAGTTACACCAGATTTGAAAGTTGCTCTCATTACGCCTCAGCCTCCACCCTGACTGAACCTGGGCTCCAACACCGCCAGTTGCTGCTCAGAAGTGCTGTATGCACAGAGAAAAATACTCGCTCCTGTGTTTGTGGGGTTCAGTAATGCCAGCTGTTCCCCTGCTGTGTGTCCAGCAATAAGTCCTGCTACCTCCAATTTCAAGTTACACCAGATTTGAAATTTGCTCATACTAGGCCTCAGCCTACACCCTCCTTGACCCTGGGCTCCAACACTGTCAGTTGCTGCTCGGAAGTGCCGTCTGCACAGTCAACATATGCTCCTGTGTTATTGGGGTTCAGTAATGTCAGCTGATCCCCAGCTGTGTAGCTGGCAATGTCTCCTGCTCTGTCCACACTCACACAAGTCCAGATTTTCAACTTGCTCCAATTTGTCCTCTGCCTCCACTCTGTTTCTACTTTCATCCTTGGGCTCCAACATCGCCAGTTGCTGCTCGGAAGTGACGTCTGCACAGTCAACACTAGCTCCTGTGTTATTTGGGTTCAGTAATGTCAGCTGATCCCCAGCTGTGTAGCTGGCAGTGTCTCCTGCTCTGTCCACACTCACACAAGTCCAGATTTTCAACTTGCTCCAATTTGTCCTCTGCCTCCACTCTGTTTCTACTCTCATCCCTGGGCTCCAACACCGCCAGTTGCTGCTCGGAAGTGCCGTCTGCACAGTCAACACTAGCTCCAGTGTTATTGGGGTTCAGTAATGTCAGCTGATCCCCAGCTATGTAGCTGGCAATGTCTCCTGCTCTGTCCACACTCACACAAGTCCAGATTTTCAACTTGCTCCAATTTGTCCTCTGCCTCCACTCTGTTTCTACTGTCATCCCTGGGCTCCAACACCGCCAGTTGCTGCTCGGAAGTGCCGTCTGCACAGTCAACATATGCTCCTGTGTTATTGGGGTTCAGTAATGTCAGCTGATTCCCAGCTGTGTAGCCGGCAATGTCCCCTGCTCTGTCCACACTCATACAAGTCCAGATTTTCAACTTGCTCCAATTTGTCCTCTGCCTCCACTCTGTTACTACTCTCATCCCTGGGCTCCAACATCGCCAGTTGCTGCTCAGAAGTGTCTTTGGCACGGGTACTCCCTCCTGTCCAGCCTGGTTACAGCACGCCAGCTGTTTCCGGGCAGTGTCAATGTCACTTTGACTCCAATACGTTGTCCTGTCGTGTTGCGGTCGGGTTAGCCGACTCTATGGTGCCTGCAGTTTAGGTGCTTCCTATGTGGGCTGCGGGATATGGAACTAAAGGCTGTTTCCGTAGTGCCAATAGGACCAGCACCCCCTGTAGGACTGTGGGGTTCGGGAACTGCGGCCGGCTCGCGGCCTTGCAACTTTGGTTTTCATGGGTACCTTCTGATACCCATCCGGGTTCCAGTACCGTCAGCTGGTTCTCAGCACTGTCTTTGGCACGGGTACTCCCTCCTGTCCTGCCAGGTTACAGCACGCCAGCTGTTTCCGGGCAGTGTCAACGTCACTTTACCTCCAATACGTTGTCCTGTCGTGTTGCGGTCGGGTAAGCCGACTATATGGTGCCTGCAGTTTAGGTGCTTCCTATGTGGGCTGCGGGATATGGAACTAAAGGCTGTTTCCGTAGTGCCAATAGGACAACCACCCCTGTAGGACTGTGGGATTCGGGAACTGCGGCTGGCTCGCGGCCACGCAACTTAATATTTAATGGGTACCTTCTGATACCCATCTGGGTTCCAGTACCGTCAGCTGGTTCTCGGCAGTGCCTTTGGCCTAGGTGCCTCCTTCTCGGTATCAGAGTTCCAGCAACGTCTGCTGGTCCTTGGTAGTGCTTTCTAGCACAGGTAACTCCTGCTTAGTAACCGTGTCCCAGTACCGTCAGCTGGTCCTCGGTTGTGCCATTGGCTCTGTTCCTTCTGCTGCCCCTCCGGGTTCCAGCACAGTCAGCTGGTCCTCGTTACTTCCATTGGCTCTTGTACCTTCTGCTACCCTCCCGGGTTTCAGTACCGTCAGCTGATTCTCGGCAGTGCCTTTGGCCTAGGTGCCTCCATCTCGGTATCCGAGTTCCAGCAACATCTGCTGGTCCTTGGTAGTGCTTTCTAGCACAGGTACCTCCTGCTTTGTAACCGTGTACCAGTACCGTCAGCTGGTCCTCGGTTGTGCCATTGGCTCTGTTCCTTCTGCTGCCCCTCCGGGTTCCAGCACAGTCAGCTGGTCCTCGTTACTTCCATTGGCTCTTGTACCTTCTGCTACCCGTCCGGGTTCCAGTACCGTCAGCTGGTTCTCGGCAGTGCCTTTGGCCTAGGTGCCTCCATCTCGGTATCCGAGTTCCAGCAACGTCTGCTGGTCCTTGGTAGTGCTTTCTAGCACAGGTACCTCCTGCTTAGTAACCGTGTACCAGTACCGTCAGCTGGTCCTCGGTTGTGCCATTGGCTCTTGTTCCTTCTACTACCCATCCGGGTTCCAGGACAGTCAGCTGGTTCTCGGCAGTTACTCTGCCTTCTTGTACCTTCAGCTACATTTCCAAGTTGAAGATTTTTTAAATGGTTTTTGGTAATTACTCTGGATCTCCCTGACGACGACCCTGAAGACGACGACCCTGAAGACCACCCCAAAGAAGACGACGACGACGACCCCGAAGACGATGACCCTGAAGACCACCCCGAAGAAGACGATGACCCCAAGGACGACGACCATGAAGACGACGAGCCTGAACACCACCCCAAAGAAGAACAAAAAGATTACCCAGAAGAAGATGACCAAGAGGACAAAGAACATGAAGACAACCAACAAGGTACAGAACAAGAGACAGAAGACCAAGAAGCAGAAGAACAAAAAGCAGAAGAACATTAAGCATAACACAAAAAATCAGAGCAAAAGATATGCTCTAAATTATAAGCAGAAGAAGACTAAGCAGTGTATGGGGGTGAGTCAGTTCCTCCTCGTGGTGCCCCTGGAAAATGCCTGCTGCTGCAGGCCAAACTGAACGCGGACAAATACTGTTGTAAATCTTTTGTGACAGCAAGAACGGAAGGTGTAATCTTCAAACTTTTAGAGATTACAACTACAGGAATGCCTGTCACAAATAAGAATATGATGAAGAAGATGAATAGGAAGAGGATGAAGAACTAGAATATGAAGAAGAATAATAGTTGAATAAGAAGAATATGAAGAATGTAAAAAAAAACAATAATAGGAAGAAGTTGAAGAAGATAAATAAGGTGAAGAAGAAGTTAATGAAAAAGATGCTGCTGCTGAGGATCATGAAGGAGAAAGTGTGGGAGAAGTAAAAAAGAAGGTGAGGAGCATGGAAGTAGTGAAACATACATATGTGCCAAAATAGAAAAAAAGTTAACTACATAGTCAATTTCTTTGTAACTCCGAACGTCTTAAAATGTTTTTTTTTATTCCTGCTATTCCATTTGATTGGGCTAAACCTCTATTCCTTTAATGTCTCCTACACCTCCCCCAATACATTCTACATTATTCTTAGTTGTTTTCCTTCATGTACAATTAACCTACAATGAAAGAAAGGGTTTATTTTAATTCCGATATTTTTGTCCCATTGACTTGCATTGGTTTCCGGTATCGGAATCGGCGATATCCGATACTTTTTGAGTATCGGTCCGATACTTTTTGAGTATCGGTCCGATCCAATCCGATCCGATATTTTCCAATATCGGAAAGTATCGCTCAACACTACTGATGAGTGTTGAGCAACCCTGGATGGTCTAGATGGATGGAGTAGTGGATGGTTGGTGGATGGCCACCATGTCCCAACAAGGCTGCGAAGTAATCAAGGAGGTGGAGGAGTCATGTTTTGGGCCAGAATCATAGGGAAACAGCTGGTAGGGCCCTTTAAGGTTCCTGAAGGTGTGAAAATGACCTCTGCAAAGTACGGAGAGTTTCTGACTGACAACTTTCTTCCATGGTATAAAAAGCAGAAACGTGCCTTCAGGAGCAAAATCTACTTCATGCATGACAATACTCCATCTCATATATTAGAAAACTCTGCACTCAACTTTAGATAATAATGAATATTTATTGTCCAGGATAGTATGCAGGGAGGAACGTTTCGGTCACACGACCTTCATCAGCTACTATAATTAATAATATGATACAGAACAAAAAAAAAATTTTTTAAACAGAATTGAACATAAACATGTTCTATTATAGTTTCCAGAAATAAGGTATATACATCAGATGTCATATTTAATCGTGGATCAGAGACAGACTAGTATTCTGGGTATATATGAAGGTAATCAGTGCAGACAAAATAAATTGAGAATGTAAGATCAGGTGCGTTGAACAATTAGTAATTAGACTTATTAACACATACCCCTGTGAGGTAACCACCAGCGTCCTATATTCAATTAAATTCTGATGAACTGTATGAAAAGGTGATTTTGTTAAGAAAAAAATGCATTAAATAAAAGTGCCTTGGATGTGACTAACAAGATATAGCATACCCGGTGTCGGCTTGTCATTTCTTATATACATAGAGGTGAACCTCGTTGGTGGATAGAAATCTATGGTAAAAGGTAAGTGCCAATATGAAAGAGTTAATAGCCAGTAATTTAAAGTGTAAAAACCATGGTTATAAGCACAGACCTGGTAGAGGATGTGATACTGTCCATGGAAATCTATGGTGAAACCAGAATATGGGCAGATAAAGAATTAGTCCGTTTAAGACAGACGGACTGATGGACAGTAAAATAAGGGGTGAAACCGCCGCAATAACAGACCTTACTGGAGATATGGTGCCTTTCTGTGAACTAGTGCAGACGCGGAGTCCACCGCTCGTCTAATCTTGTGTACACTCGGCATTTCCTGTCTTAAGACAGGGAGGTGACGGGTCACGTGATTCTAAGTGTCCAATGATGTGAGGGGGTGTGGTCTACAAGCTGACGTGACCGAAAAGAAATGGATGTGCGTTCCACAGCGTCTGTGCTTGCGTTCCAGGCTTGATCATGATGGTGCAGGCAGGGCTAATATCGTCAAGAGCCGAGGGGTGTGACATAGAACTATTTAGAGAAATAGTGAATAGCCAAAGATTCATCCATATAAGTGGTATAGCCAGAAATTCATCCATATAAGTGGTATAGACATTCATGTTTCAATATAACCGGCTCTATAACATAAAAGAGAAAAATATTAGTATGCGGTAACGATTAATAATAGCCGCATGTCATAATATATCTGGATATTCCTTAGGGGGAGACAGAAAATTCATTAGAGAAAACACTATATACATCAATGGACAAAAGGCAGAAAGAAACGTATATTACGTCAGATTCAGTAGCATAGCATATAGTCAAATGAAGGCGGACAAATCATAGTCCCTATTGAGACCTTTAGGGGACAATGTGTCCAGAGTGTGTATCCAATAAGCTTCACGTTGTTTCAGAATTTTGATGCGGTCCCCCCCTCTTCTGAGGTGGGGTACATGCTCGACTATTTAAAATTTTAATTGTGATATGTTATGTCCCTGTGAGACAAAATGATTAGGAATGGGGAGAAGTAGATTCCTGCATCGAATGGTAGATTTATGCTTCGATATACGATCTTTCACTGACTGTGTGGTCTCACCCACATAAAGTAACCCACAGGGACATTTAATAATGTACACTGCGAAGGTGGTGTCGCAGGTGAAATAGCCGCTGATGTTATAGGATCGTCCAGTATATGGATGTTTTATGACATTGCCTTTCTGTACATTGTTGCATTGGGTGCAACTTAAGCAGGGAAAAGTTCCAAATTTGGGATTATTTAAGAATCTTTGTTTATTTTTTGGTTTGGTAGGTCCTATGTCAGCTTTAATGAGGGAATCCCTGAAATTCGGGGCCCTCCTGAAACATGGTAGGAATGGTTGGTTAAACTCAGGAATATGTGGATGGGCATTGGAGAGTAGAGACCAGTGCTTACGGATAGTCTTGTGTATGAGAGAAGCGAATGGGTGGAAGGAATGTACGAATGCCATCCTGTTGGTAGACCCCCTTGAAATTGGCGTATTAATCAGGATTTATCCAAGACTCGTTGTGGATAACCACGTTCCTTAAATTTTGAATTCATCTCTTCTAATCTCTGCTTACATGACAATTGGTCCGACACAATGCGTTTAACCCTTTGAAATTGGGATTTTGGAATTGACTCTTTCATGGGTGTGGGGTGAAAACTATTGAAATGTAGCAATCCATTACGGTCTGTGGGTTTGGTATATAAATCTGTATGTAATGTGCCCCCTATGCCTTTGATGACCATGGTATCTAAAAAGTTAATCTTACTTGTATCATATGTAATGGTGAATTGAAGGCCGGGCCAAGATTGATTTAATACCTCATGAAACTCGGATAGGGACTCAAACGTACCGCCCCATATGCAGAAGATATCATCTATATAACGCTTCCAGACCATAGCGTGTTCGCAAAAGAGAGGGTGAGAATAGATGATTGATTCTTCAAAGTCCGCCATGTAACAGTTGGCATAAGGGGGCGCTACGTTTGAGCCCATCGCGGTCCCACGTATCTGTAAGAAAAAATCGTCCTGGAACATAAAAAAGTTCTTGGTAAGGACTAGAGTCAGGAGATCAATACACAGGTCTATTTGAGATGGTGTAAAGTTTGATTTAAGTAAAAGTTTTTTGACTGACAATATACCCTGGTCATGTGGGATGGAGGTATAAAGATCTTTAACGTCAAACGTAACTAGAAATGATGATTCCGGAATGTGATGTATTTCCTTGATGGTATAAAGGAAGGCGTTGGTATCCAAAAGAAATGATCTGGTAGATCGGACCAAAGGAGTTAATATTTTCTCAAGATAGATTGAGATGGGAGATAAAGCCGACTCCGTAGAGGCCACAATGGGTCTACCAGGAGGATGCTGTAGATTTTTGTGAATTTTTGGTAGCATATAGAAGACTGGGGTGACTGGATGACTTTTAAATAGAAAATTGTGGGTTTTTTTGTTTAGAACGCCCGTTTCTAAATGTCGGTTCAGTGTGTCAAGGATAATAGATTTAGTATGATTAGTAGGGTCCTGAGATATCTTGACATAAATGGTGTTATCAGACAGTTGTCTAAGAGCTTCAGTAATATAGTCAGATTTATTCATGACAACTACAGCCCCACCCTTGTCAGCAGGTTTGATAATAATATTCTGGTCCTCTTTTAGTGATCTCAAAGCCTGGAATTCAAATGTATTTAGATTAGGTGGGTAAAACAATTTACCCTGTTCCATGTCATGTTTAATGTCTTTAAATGAAGACTGTATGAAATCAATAAATGTTTCTAAGGCATGAGAACCTGGAGGTGGTCTGAAGTGACTCTTAGGTCTCAGGCCTAATTGTGAGATGGATAACGGATTATCCTCAATGACTTGGTCTGTAATGAGAGGGGGTAACACCGGTTGGTTAGAGAAGTAAACTTTAAGTCTCAGGGAACGGAAAAACCGCTATAAGTCCATTTCCAGGTCAAATGTCTTATATCTGTATGATGTATCTGTATGATGGACAATATGATAGGCCCTTTTGTAGCACATTTAGTTCTGCGATGCCCAAGGTTCTATTAGAAATGTTAACTACCAGTGGGCACGTACCTGAGACCTGGTTGTCCATGTGGGAGGGTAGTTTCCTTGATCCCTGCCCCGTCTCGTCCTCTTCGTCTTGGTGGACGTCGACCTTGTCCTAAAAAAGAGGAGGTATTCGAGGTACCCGGATGTTCCTGTTCGGAGCCAGATGTTGAGTGCAGAGTTTTCTAATATATATTGTGGTTTGGGCACCTACTCTTGCACCTTCTAAGGGCTGTGCATACGTTTCTACTATTACTAATACTCCATCTCATGCTGCAAAGAATACCTCTGAGTCATTGGCTGCTATGGGCATAAAAGGAGATAAACTCATGGTGTGGCCAGCATCTTCCCCTGACCTCAACCCCATAGAGAACCTTTGGAGTATCATCAAGCAAAATATCTATGAGGGTGGGAGGCAGTTCACATCAAAACAGCAGCTCTGGGAGTCTTCATGCAAAGAAATACAGGGAGAAACTCTCCAAAAACTCAGATTTTGTATTAGTTCAGCCTGATGAAGAGACCTGAGTAGTCTCGAAAGCTTGCAATTTGTTACCATCTTTTCAGTTAGCCATTAAAAGGTATCAACCACTGAGGACTCTCAACTCTAAATATTTTTCCAAAAACTCACAAATTCAATGGATGAAAGAATTGTGAAGGTGATATCAAGAAGGGTTCCTATGTTAACATGTAACTTGGCCTGTTAGGATGTTTTGGAGTTAAGTAGCTTTTTTGTTCAGTGAATGTGACCTCCTAATGCTGCAAATTCCACAAATGAGCATTTTTAGTTCTTTAAAGCAGATCAAATGTTCAGAAATTCTACTGTGCCTAATAATTTGGAACAGTGCATTTGAGTTTTTTTTCCATTTTGGAGATTATACTGTTATCATTGAGAGGTTTCTTCAATAAAATTCGATGTATACTCTAACGGGTGATGACTTTTATTAGACTGACTGTCATTTGCACAGACCACTTAGGAAAATCAGAGAAAAATATAATTTGCATAATACTTTGGAACATAGTGTATGCATTGGATAAAACACAACCACAGGTTTGAAACTAAAATAATCAAATATTTTTTTCATGATCTTGAATGTAGCTATATTGAATAGTGGTTCTTTTAGAATTTTGGGCCCAGTAGAGGCTTGTTATTATTATTATACATTTATATAGCGCCATTTATTCCATGGCGCTTTACATACATTTTCCCAGGTTCAGGTTGGAAAGTCTCGAGCTCAGCCAGGGTCATAAAATAGATATATCTTTGTAGAGTCTGAATGAAAATTAAATTGTGTGGGAATAAAAAATGGCCAATAGTTTTTGTAGACTTTAGAACAGATGAACGCTCAAGATTATGATTATTTCACCTTTTCTAATTTTGAGTTGTTTTTTCTAACCTTGCCTCTTTATGATGGTACATTTGGATATTTATCTTGCCCTTTTGCCACTGTATACGTAATTCATCATGTTCTTTGTGTTTAAACGCAGTTATATATTTTACCGAGAGGTAATGGCAAACTTGTGAATATGTCTGTTGCACAATTTAATGAGTTGAGCATTTAAGATAAGCCTTGAAGGATTGAATTAAAGGTCTTCATATTGATAGTTAAAGGCCCTAAAGAATTGAGTCCTTGTTATTTATTCAGTTAATCACAGGTGACTCATAAACATCCACGAGTTTTCTCTTTGTACTTGACCTTGGCTTGGTGTTTGTTGCGGTTTCTGATACTGTTCAGTGTCATTATTTGTATAATGAAAAGAGATATCATTTTCTGACATACTTTTTGTATCAGTTTCTCACAATTTTGAGATCTCCGCTTGCTGTCATTCAGTTGTAACGTTCATTAATTTCCAGAAGTTAAAAATCTGCCCTGTCATGGGATGGGTACCCAGTTAACACCAAGGGATTAGCCCACTAGTTGGGTGGGGTAAGATCAGTTAATAGGAGAAGTATTTCCTGCTTCTAGATAGTCAAGAGGAGTGAGAGTTATACTTTGGAATCTATTCCAGTTCAGCAGATGCGAGAAGGTTCTATCAGTGCCAAGTCTACCAACAGTATGAGGACACATCTGAAGATTTGTGAGGTCGTTGGGGCAGTCTTGGGCCTAGGGCCCAGAAGAGGTATTGAGTGTCATATCTCTGTCTCCCCTGTGAGGAAGATGTTGCCCAGGTCTCAGTGAAAGCAAAAGATGGTGTATCTCAGGAAAGCTATACTGCCAGATAGAAGTTCCCTGGTACAAACAGTGAAGTTTGAGGAAGGGGCAGGTAGAGCAGAACGGAGGCAAGTACTGATAGTACACAGAACAAGGGAACATGACCAAAAAGGGACTCTGTTTCAATCTGTATGCTGCAGCCATGTGCAAACGAGTTGCATAGTAAGCTGAACCTGTTAAACCAGACCTAAGGTTTACTGTCGTGTCTATAGCCGGATTTGGTCCCATGGATGGGGCGGTAACAAGGACTCCCAAACATGATGTGAGTAAAGCACAAACTCTACAGCACAACACCCTACACCTGTCTGAATCCTGTTTTGAAGAGGGGTATCAGGCAAAGAGAACTCAGTTCCGGCCCACAGCATACTGGCCCTGTTGCCTCCTTCACCTGTGTGTTCAATTTTTGTATGTGCGGCCTACATGTTAATGAAGGTTGAGATCTGGTGGGATGAAGTTTTCCAACTGTTGGCAGAAGTAATTTGTTGCCAGGAGACAGTTACAGGCAGATAATGATCGCATTGCTGTTATGTTTAGGTAGCTGAGGAGAAAAAACAAAAACGGCAATACACCAGAGAGGCTGGAACCTATTGGATTGCAGTAACCTGAACTAACCACACAACTAGAGGTAGCCGTGGAGCGTTCCTACGTTGATCCTAGACGCCTCGTCACAGCCTGAGAGATAACTACACCTAAAGGCAGAAAGAGGAAAGCTATATGCCCCGGAGCAGATCCTCAAAGAAAATAGGAAGCCCCCAAACATGTAATGGCAGTTAGACAAGAAGAAGCACGGACACAGACAGAAAACAGAATGAGCAAACGCTGGGGCCCAATCTGTTTAGACAGAAAAGTACAGGAAAGGATACTCACTGCAATCCAAAAAAAACCCTAAAAAATACCAACTCTTCTGATTGCAAAAACACCTGAGATCACACGATCTCACCACCTAAATCAGAACTCTGGTGTAACAAAACTAAGCCGCAGCCACTGAAAAAACAGGAAAAAACAAATGAACAAATAACAGTGGCTACAGATAAACTGAGAGGAGCACAGGCCCCAGAAGGGGACCTGGCCGACCTCCACAAAAGTGCAGAGAACTATGCAAAAAGCAAGCACAAAAATAAAAGCAGAAAATATCTTATCTGATAGCAGAAGATGCAGGCAAGACACAGCAAACTTCCAAATGAACCAGGAACCACAACTGAGACGAGAACAATTGATCACGGGCAACCATCATGGGAGGGAACCTCCCTTATATCAGACCAGTCAGCGATCCCAGATTGCCATTCCTCGCTGAAAGGTTCAGTACTGTCTGTAACCACCAGAGGGAGCCTCTGCTCAGAAACCATCTCTAGCACATTCATAACACATTGCTATATCAGCACCCCTCCAGTACCAAAGAACAAACATCAGCGGCTTCATATAGATAGAAAAGGTAAATATTATAATTATCCGCTCATTCCTCAACCATGAAACCACAAAAACACTAGTGCACGCCCTTATCATCTCCCGCCTCGACTTTTGCAACCTCCTACTGTCTGGCCTCCTCTCTAGCACTCTGGCACCACTCCAGTCCATCCTACACTCTGCTGCCCGACTAATCCACCTGTCTCCCCGATATTCCCCAGCCTCCCCCCTATGCCAGGCCCTTCACTGGCTTCCTATTGCCCAGAGGCTTCAGTTCAAAACCCTAACCATGACATACAAAGCCATCCACAACTTTTCTCCTCCATACATCTGTGACATGGTCTCCCGCTACCTACCCACACGTAACCTTCGATCCTCTCAAGATCTCCTTCTCGACTCCCCCCTCATCTCTTCTTCCCACAACCGCATACAAGACTTCTCCCGGGCTTCCCCCATACTCTGGAACTCCCTGCCGCAAAACATCAGACTTTCACCAACAACGGAAACCTTCAAGAAGAACCTGAAGACCCACCAGTTCCGACAAGCCTACAGCCTACAATGATCCTCAGTCTACTGAACCATCGCACGACCAGCTCTACCCTTTCCTAGTGTATCCTCACCCATCCCTGTATACTGTGAGCTCTCGCGGGCAGGGTCCTCTCTCCTTCTGTACTTGTGTGTCCCTTGTCTAGCACACGTTTATTGTACCTGTCTATATTTTCCCTTTTCATATGTAAAGCGCTATGGAATAAATGGCGCTATATAAATGTGTAATAATAATAATAATAATTATAAGTGCTGTCAAAAAATGTCAGCGAATAGAAGAAGCCACTTGTGAGCAAATGATAATGAGGATGCTGGGTGCTGGAGGGTTCTATACAACCTTTAAAGAACTGAATGTGGCTATAAAGGATTATATTGAATTGCTAAAAGATTGCAAGCTCATATACTAATAAAAATGACTTGTGCAATCATTGTGTTTTACCAAGAGGGGTCTGAACAGAAGTAATCAAAAGAAAAGCTGTGAATGACATCAGGTAGGAGACTGTTCACATGGTTCGCATCAAGTGGCCATAGAATATCAGTGTGGCCGATGGACCGGGTCCTGTGACTTGATTGGCACCATCTCTAATGTGTATAAATGAGTGAATATTTCAATGTTCAGTTCGGATTGTGATCTCCGAATTTGCAATATTCGCCAATTTATTCATCGAATATTTGCCGAACACAGGCGAACGCCATTAAAGTCAATGGGAGGCAAAAGCAAACGCGTACACAACATCTTAAAATGGGCCCAAATTGTAAGCTGTCAAAGAGGAAGAAAGAGGATAAGTGGAAGGACAGTTCAAAATGGATATGTTGTTCCAGTAGTTTGCAGGCATATGGAAGAAGTGAGATTGGGCGATAGCGAGACACAGAGGATGGGTCAAGGGAGGGCTTTTTGTTCGTGGATGTGATCGAGGGATGTTTGAATCAGAAGAGGAAGACACCAGTTTTTAGGCCGGGTTCACACTTGCGTTTGGCTGGTCTGCATATGGCTGCGTACTTCCTCCCTTAAGCTCCGCCTACTTCCGCATGCATCCTGCGTCATCCTGCATACCTATCTTTAACATTCAGTATGCAGGGACATGCAGAAGTATGCGGATGCGTCCGCATGCGGCGTTTTGACATGCCGCTGAACGCAAAATTTTGCTTTCCCGTGCGGTCGGCGGGCATGACGCATCCGCATACAACACATGTCCCTGCATACCCAATGTTAAAGATAGGTATGCAGGATGACGCAGGACACATGCGGAAGTAGGCAGAGCTTAAGGGAGGAAGTACACAGCCATGTGCAGACCAGCCGAACGCAAATGTGAACTTAGCCTTAGTGACAGGTTGAAGAGGTGGGTTGGGCTTGGGATAAAGACTGTGGTAAGGTTCGGAAAGAGGTGGGTCGTTATTGGGGCAAGATCACAGGTTGTGATGCAAAGTCTTCAGCTGAGATGACAGTGAGGGAGGGGAGCTGGTGGACGTAGAAGAGAAATTAAAGTACTGAATAATTGCTTACAGTTGTGAGACAGGTATGATATGATAGATGAGAAGTAGGTTTGTTTTGCTGCAGTGAGTAACTTCTGTTACTGGAGGGCTACTCCACTTCCTTACTTTGGCAACTGCACAGCAGTAAACTTTGTAGATGAGGGTCAGAAAGAACAGGTGCTCCAGTAGATGGCACGTGCTGCATCATATGGCCTCTGCTCCTCTTCTTCCACCTTAACATCAAACGCAGTACAGTCCTCAGAGGTGGCACACCAATTACCCTTGTTTTCCCCACATCACAACTCTCCAACTGCCCAGCTGACTGTAAGGAACCACAGATGGCTGAGTCTGTAGATCTGTAAACACATTGTATGCCATGGCCATCAGAAATGCACTCAAAAGATTCACAGAGTCAAGAGGAGGAAATCATCTGCACCGATGCCCACTTTTTTCAGTTTGATCTAGGGCCGAACAAAGTAGGGTCCGAGCAGAATCAAAATCCTCATCAAAAGACGTTTACCCCAGGGGTGGAGGTTATCCTGAGGAGTCTCAGATACTTGAGGCACTCGTGGACTGTGCTGTGCTGTCAGGGCAGGAAGAGGAGGAGTGTGACTTTCAGGATGAGGAGTGGGAGAACAGATAGGATGACAATGAGGTAGTAGATCTCACTTGGTGTAAACCCAGAGGCATGCAGGTGATTAGCTCAGCAGAGGAGAAGGAGGAAGATGAGGAGGTTATGTTGCAGCTTTTGGCAGACAGAGTTATGCAACCACGACAAGCAATGCATCCTCAGCCCCCACTCTGTCGGTGGCCAGTAGCGTTCACGGGTCTGCAGTTGCCTAGCTTGGGTCTTTTTTCAGACCTTCAAAAATGATAAAAATCACGTTATCTGCCAACTTTGTGAAAATGACATAGTAGTGTTAAAATAAATGCAATAATTTGACTACTACATGCATGAACTGACACATACTCAATCAACATGCGTTAATCTGGGAATCTCACTTTGCTTTAAATGCATATTAGTGGACCTAGCCAACCACTGTTCACCCCATCAA
>JARQOD010000010.1:101732949-101793721 GCA_033576555.1 Oophaga sylvatica
CCTGCATGCATGTGCGCTCTGTGCTGCACCGCTGGGTGTCTCTCGACGTCTATGTGGTCCTGTGGTTCCACGGCACCCGTGGACCAAGACGCCGACGCCACACAGCGTTGTTTGGTTACTGTAGCGACGGATGCGTCACTTCCAGTCGTGGCTCTGTCACTTCCGGTCTGGCGGTATTTAGAGCCCGTCCGTTCCCCCAGCTGTGTGCCCCCGAAGAAGGAGTTTCATCCGAAACGCGCGTCGGGCCTGGGCGGTATCGCGGTGTGTTCCCCTGTACTACGCTCCATCAGGTATTATGTCCTGCTACAGAGTTGGTTATTCTTTAGGCATCGGTGTGCTATAGCTGCTCTACATGTTAGATTTAAAGATGGACATTTCCATCTATCATTAAACCATTGGTAGGTTCCCTGGATTTTGCTGTGTGACTCTGAGATTTGCCATTGTGTTTTCAATTATTACTGATGTCCACATGTTTATTATTATATACCATAATGTACCCACCTACCTTTGGTTACTGACATTGTTTTCTTTCTGTTCAGTACCTACTTGAGCTATAGCTATTTCCTGAGCGTGTTATACAGTATTGCTCATTATGATTTGCTATAATTGATATGTGATTTTGGACCATCACCGTTGTATACTCCCCCTCTTTTGTCATACTTCCGATCATGGTGCATTAGTTGCACCCTCTTGCTTCCTTGTACCTGATTCAATTGTCCTTTATTGTTATATATACCTTTTAATGATTTTGTCAATAAAATACATAGTTTTAACAGTTCCTTTGGACTTTTCGATCGCTTTTTTTGAGGTGTCCCTCATGGTGTTCCGCATGGTATTTATATCAGCTACTATTAATAATAGAATGTGTATGCTACGGATTATTATCACATCTATGCTGATTCTGCTAATTAGTAGTTATATTCCCTTTAAGAAGCGGCCTGGTACCAAGTATCCCAACTGCCCTGGCTGGTCGATCCAAAGGCGACTCCTGACGAGCGCCTCCTATCAGCCTTCCATTCTGCTGATGCTGAGTCACCATAATTTTCTTTTTAACCTTCCTCCAAACATTCCCCAGCTAGAGATGAGTGACTTTGCCTCCAGGAGGGTCGAGTTGGGTTTCGGACCACCCGACCTTCCCAAAAGTCGAGTCGAACGAAATCGGCCGAATATCGGAAAAAGTCGAAGGTCCGACTGAAACTCGATCCGACCCCAATGTAAGTCAAGGAGGAAGAAAAGTCGGCAGGGAGTGGAGGACAGTAAACACACCTACAGTGCCCATTTCAATGCCAACGACATCAATTCTTATTACTTAAGCTTGTGAACCACAATTTACTTTATAATAATAGTAACGCATTGAAAACTGGGGATTATTTGGCTAAAGTTGTGGGGGGGCAGGGCTGGCTCCAGGTTTTCGTGGGTCCCGGGCGAAAGAGTCTCAGTGCGCCCCTTTAACACATACCACAATTCATGATGCTTCGATACGGCAGAGAAATATAGGTATAGTACAATGCCAAATACTTCACTTCTTACATTACATGAGTAATATCTATTGTAAATTCTACAATAGCTCAAAACCCGGACAGTATAGTCCTCCATACAATATTATGGCCACCACATAGTGTGCCATACAGAATAATGAGCCCCTTTATATTGCTCCATACAGAATAATGAGTCCCATATATGATGCTCCATACAGAATAATGGGCCCAATATAATGCTTCACACAGTATAATGAGCCAAAAATTGCTCCATACAAAAGAATGAGCCCCATATAATTGCTCCATACATAATTGATCCCATATAATGTTCCATACAGTATATGATGAGCTCCACATAATGTTCCAGTATATGATGGTCCCCATATAATGTGCCATACAGTATAGGACGTTCCCCATAGAGTATAATGAGCCCCACATATTGCTCCCTACAGTATAATGAGTCGCATATAACGCTCCATACAGTGTATGATGGGTTCCATATATTGCTCCATACAGAATGGGCTCCATATAATGCTCCATATAGAATAGGCCCCATATGTGCTCCATATGATGCCCCATAAGTAATGAACCCCATATGATGCTCAAGTATTTGATGGGCCCCATATATGATGCTCCAGTGTATGATGAGCCCCATATAATGCTCCAAATATAATGGTCCCCATATATAATGCTCCATATAAAATGGGCTCCATGTGATGCTCCATATATAATGTGCTCCATATGATGCACCATATATAATGGGCCCCATATGATGCTCAAGTATATGATGGGCCCCATGGATTATGCTCCAGTGTATGATGGGCCTATATAATGCTCCATATATAATGGGCCCCATATGATGCTCCAGTATATGATGGGCCCCATGGATGATGCTCCAGTGTATGATGGGCCTATATAATACTCCATATATAATGGGCCCCATATGATGCTCCAGTATATGATGGGCCCCATGAATGATGCTCCAGTGTATGATGGGCCTATATAATGCTCCATATATAATGGGCCCCATATGATGCTCCAGTGTATAATGGGCCCTGTAATTGATGCTCCAGTGTATGATGGGCCACATCTATAACTCTCCAGTGTATGATGTGACCCATATATAATGCTCAAGTGTATGATGGGCCCCATATATAATTCTCCAGTGTATAATGCTCCCCATATATTGCTCAAAACATTAAAAAAATGAAATACCTCTCCTCGCTGGGCACTGCTCTACTCTGGACTCCTCAGCGTCGCCATCCTCCAGCTCTCTGCTGTTATGTTTCGGTAGCTGAGGAGAAATAGCAAAAATAGCCAAAGTAGCAATACACCAGAGAGGCTGGAAACTGTTGGGTTGCAGGACCATAAACTAACCGCAACACTAGAAGTAGCCGTGGAGCGTACATACGGTGATCCTAGACGCCTCGTCACAGCCAGAGAGATAGCTACACCTAAAGTCAGAAAGATGAAAGCTAACTGCCCCGTAGCAGAACCCCAAAAAGATATAGGAAGCCCCCAAACATGTAATGGCGGTTAGACAGGAAGAAAATACGAACACAAACAGAAAATAGAATGAGAAACGCTGGGGCCCAATACTGTCTAGATAGAAAAGTATAGGAAAGAATTCTGACTGCAACCCAAAAAACCCTGACAAAAATACCAACACTTCTGATTAACAAAAAACCTGAGATCACACGATCTCTACCACCTAAATCAGATCTCTGGTGTAACACACAGAAATTCAGCAAATAAAAAGTGACACAGGAACAGAGCAAAAGTGCAAACACAAACTGAGCACAAATGCAGCGCCAGGCCCCAAAAGGGGACCAGGCTGAAGACTACTGCAAGGCAGCAAACCAGCAAGGAAAATCCAACCAGAGGAAAAAAACAGCAAATCACTTATCTAAATGAAAGCAGGAATGCAAGCTGAGCTCCAAGCAAGACCTGGAAGAATAATTGATTACCGGCAAGGCTGATGGGAGTTCAGGTCACTTATATCAGACCATTCAGACCCAGCTGAAAGCCATTCAGCAATTGGTTCATTACCCTCAGCAACCATCGGAGGGAGCCCCAGCTCCGAAGTCGCCTCCAACGTGTTCACAACAGTACCCCCCCTTGAGGAGGGGTCACCGACCCCTAACCTGCGCAACCAGGCCGATCAGGATAAGCTCGATGATAGGCACGTATCAGTCTCCCAGCATAGATGTCCGAAGCAAACACCCAAGAATTGTCCTCTTGACCATAACCTCTCCACTTAACCAAATACTGGAGTTTCTGTCTAGCAAAACGAGAATCCAATATTTTCTCAACCACATACTCCAAATTGCCCTCAACCAAAACAGGGTCGGGAGGCGCAGCCATAGGAACCACTGGCTCGACAAACCTCTTCAATAAGGACTTGTGGAACATGTTATGGATCTTAAATGTCCCTGGAAGAAGCAAACGGAAGGAAACCGGATTAAGAATTTCCATGATCTTATAAGGTCCAATGAACTTGGCTTAAATTTTGGAGATGCAACCTTCATAGGGATATTTCTTGAGGACAACCAAACCAAGTCCCCCACTTTAAAACGAGGACCATCAGTCCTATGCCGGTTGGCAAACCGCTGGGCCTTCTCTTGAGAGAGAGACAACCTCTCCACTACCTGGTCCCAAATCTGCTGCATTCGCTCCACAATAGAGTCAACCCCCGGACAGACAGAAGCCTCCGCCTGTCCTGAAGAAAATCGAGGTGAAACTCAGAATTGCAGAAAAATGGAGACATCAACGTGGCAGAGCTAGCCCTATTATTAAGAGCAAACTCAGCCAAAGGCAAAAAAGAGACCCTGTCATCTTGATCAGAGGACACAAAATATCTCAAATTAGTCTCCAAGTTCTGGTTTGTTCTCTTGGTTTGTCCATTGGTCTGAGGGTGAAATGCAGAGGAGAAAGATAACTGAACACCAAGTTTAGAACAAAATGTCCTTCAAAATCTGGAAATAAACTGTACTCCTCTGTCAGACACAATGTTCTCCAGAATGCCATGTAACCGAACCACATGCTGAAAGAACAAAGGTAATGGCACAAGCTGTATCATCTTGGAAAACCTATCACAGATTACCCAGAAAACGGTCATTCTCTGAGGACAGGGAGTTCGGAAATAAAATCCATAGAAATATGGGTCCATGGCCTCTTGGGTACAGGTAATGGCATTAACAAACCACTAGAGCGAGCGCAAGGCTTGGAACGATAGCAAGTCCCACAGGACTGCACAAAGTCCCTGACGTCACGAAACAAAGTAGGCCACCAAAAGGACCACTAACCAAGTCTCTGGTACAAAAAATACCGGGATGACCAGCCAACGCAGAACAATGAATCTCAGACATCACACTCTTTTTCCACTGGTCTGGGACAAACAATTTCCCAACAGGGCAGCGTTCAGGTTTATCCTACTGACACTCCTCTAGAGCCAGTCTCAAATTGGGCGAGATGGCGGAAAGAACTACACCCTCTTTTAAAATAACAGCAGGATCAGATAACTCAGGAGAATACGCAAAGAAACTCCTCGAGAGGGCATCCGCCTTAAAATTCTTAGTGCCCGGAAGAAAAGAAACCACAAAATTAAAACTTGTGAAAAACAAGGCCCACCTGGCCTGTCTAGAATTAAGTCGCTTGGCTGATTCGAGATAAACCAGGTTCTTATGGTCCGTGAGGACCACCACCTGATGTTTGGCTCCTTCCAGCCAATGTCTCCACTCTTCAAAGGCCGACTTCATGGCCAATAACTCCCGATTACCCACGTCATATTTACGTTCAGTTGGAGAACATTTTCGAGAGAAGAAGGCACAAGGGTAACTCTTAGAGTCTCTGGATCCCTTTGGGACAAAACGGCACCTGCCCCAATCTCAGAAGCATCAACCTTCACCTGAAATGGCAGAGAAACATCAGGCTGCCATAGAACAGGAACAGGAGCAGAAATGAATCTCTGCTTAAGTTCCTGAAACGCAGAAACTGCCTCAGGAGGCCAATTCACCACATCGGAACCCTTTTTGGTCAAATCAGTCAATGGTTTAACAATACCAGAGAAATTACCAATAAATTTATGATAAAAATTGGCAAAACCCAAAAATCTCTGAAGAACCTTCAATGTACTAGGTTGAACCCAATCACAGATGGCCTGAACCTTGACCGGGTCCATTTCAATAATAGACATAGACAAAATGAATCCCAGAAATAAGACCTTCTCTACGCCAAAAAGACACTTTGATCCCTTCACATACAGTGCATTCTCTCTCAAAATCTGGAACACAGTCCGAACATGTTTCACATGAGAGTCCCAGTCGTTGGAAAAAATCAAGATATCATCCAAATAAACGATCAGAAATTTATCCAGAAAATCCCTGAAAATATCATTCATGAAGATTGGAAGACGGAAGGGGCATTAGTAAGTTCAAAAGGCATCACTAGGTACTCAAAATGCCCCTCTGGGGTATTAAATGCCGTCTTCCATTCATCCGCGTGCTTAATGCGAATAAGGTTATACGCCCCCCTGAGGTCAAGCTTGGTAAACCAACTAGCACTTTTCACTCTGGAAAATAGGTCTGAAATCAATGGTAACGGATATTGATATTTCACAGTGATCTTATTCAGGAGGCGATAATCAATACTTGGCCTCAATGAACCATCCTTTTTGGCCACAAAGAAAAAACCGGCGCCCAAGGGTGAAGAGGATGGTCTGATATGACCCTTCTCCAAAGACTCCTTGATATAAGATCGCATAGCATCATGTTCAGGTACAGATAAATTAAAAAGGCGACCTTTAGGAAATTTACCACCAGGCACTAACTCAATATCCGCAATCATAGCTCCTGTGAGGAGTTAAGGATGCAGACTTCCTCTCACTAAACACATCAGAAAAATCAGTCAAAAAGTCAGGGACATCCTGAGACTGGGGAGAGGCAGAAAAAACAGGACTGTCAGTATTAACACATTGGCAGCCCCAACTGGTCACAGACACAGATTTCCAATCCAAAACAGGATTATGAGTCTGTAACCAAGGGAAACCCAGTACAATAATGTCATGCAGATTATGCAATACCAGAAATTTGCAACTCTCCTGATGATCTGGTTCAACCCTCATTATCACCTGAGTAGAAAACTGGGGTTTATTCTCCGCCAAAGGGGTAGAATCAATGCCCAATAAAGGAATAGTAAAGATGTATATCTTTGTACCTTGTTAGCCAGTAGATAGAAAAATATTTAGAGTTGAGGACTCTCAACAGTAAAGGAATAGACTTCCACAGGGGTATCATGGGAAACCCACAACGTTTGGCAAAGTCAAAATCTATCAGGTTAATAGCTACTCCTGAATCAACAAAAGCCTGAGTCGAAAATGTGGACAGGGAGCAAATCAGGGTAACAGTCAACAGAAATTTAGTCTGAACACTACCCAAGACAACTGAGCACGCAAAACGTCTTCCCCGCTTAGGGCAGACGGAAATAGCATGAGAAGCGTCACCACAGTAGAAACATAACCCATTGCGCTTTCGAAACTCATGAGGCTAAGCCCCAGAAGTCACTCCATCACACTGCATGGGCTCAGGAGCTGTCTCACAAGGCAACACTATCTCACGCATACCTCTGCGCTCACGCAAACGTCTGTCAATTTGAATAGCCAAAGACATAGAATCATTGAGACCAGAGGGAACAGGGAATCACACCATAACGTCCTTTACATTTTCTGGCAGACACTTCCGAAAAAGGGCTGCCGAAGCATAATCATTCCATTTGGTCAGGACTGCCCACTTTCGGAATCTCTGACAGTACAGCTCAGCGTCTTCACGACCCTGATTTAATGCCAACAAGGTCTTTTCAGCTTGATCAGTAACATTAGGTTCATCGTACAATAACCCCAGAGCCTGAAAAAATACATCAACATCATTCAAAACAGGATCCCCAGGTGTCAGGGAAAAAGCCCAATCCTGAGGGTCGCCGCGCAGCAGAGAGATGACAATTTGAACCTGCTGTGCTGCGTTCCCTGAGGACTTAGGCTTCAAGGCAAAAAACAACTTACAGTTATTTTTGAAATTCAGAAATTTAGACCAATCCCCCAAAAATAAATCTGGTATGGGGATCCTAGGTTCCACAACCGGCAACCTAGCAAGATAGGTAGCAATATTCTGAACCTCAGTGGCAAGCCGCTCCACACAGCCAGAAAAATGTGCAAACTCCATTGAGGAAAAAAAAAATTCCTCCTCAGCAAACAGAGAAAAAGAGGGAAAAAATGCAACAAACAGAAAAAATTTTTTCTGACAACTCCCTTTTTTCTTTTTCGTTTTTTACTATTTTTCCCTTCTGTTGAGTACCATATAATTTTCAGTTTGGCCGGTAATACTGTTATGTTTCGGTAGCTGAGGAGAAATAGCAAAAATAGCCAAAGTAGCAATACACCAGAGAGGCTGGAAAATATTGGGTTGCAGGACCCTAAACTAACCGCAATACTAGAAGTAGCCGTGGAGCGTACATACGGTAATCCTAGACGCCTCGTCACAGCCGGAGAGATAGCTACACCTAATGGCAGAAAGATGAAAGCTAACTGCCCCGTAGCAGAACCCCCAAAGAAATAGGAAGCCCCCAAACATGTAATGGCGGTTAGACAAGAAGAAAATATGAACACAGACAGAAAATAGAATGAGCAAATGCTGGGGCCCAATACTGTTTAGACAGAAAAGTATAGGAAAGAATTCTGACTGCAACCCAAAAAACTATGACAAAAATACCAACACTTCTGATTAACAAAAAACCTGAGATCACACGATCTCTACCACCTAAATCAGATCTCTGGTGTAACACACAGCAATTCAGCAAATAAAAAGTGACACAGGAACAGAGCAAAAGTGTAAACACAAACTGAGCACAAATGCAGCGCCAGGCCCCAAAAGGGGACCAGGCTGAAGTCTACTGCAAGGTAGCAAACCAGCAACGAAAATCTAACCAGAGGAAAAAAAACAGCAAATCACTTATCTGAATGAAAGCAGGAATGCAAGCTGAGCTCCAAGCAAGACCTGGAAGAACAATTGATTACCGGCAAGGCTGATGGGAGTTCAGGTCACTTATATCAGACCATTCAGACCCAGCTGAAAGCCATTCAGCATTTGGTTCATTACCCTCAGCAACCACCAGAGGGAGCCCCAGCTCCGAAGTCGCCTCCAACGTGTTCACAACACTCTGCACTGTGACAGGCAGAGGGCGCATAGATGTGACGTCATCACGCTCTCTGACCTGAATGTCACTGTCAGGAAACGCGGAAGGCGTCACAGCGGTGGAGCAGGGAGAGGTAAGTACTGCAAGTGGTGGGACCCTGAGCAAGAAGGGGCCCACTTTTGGGCGCCGGCACTGGCCAAGGGCCCCTCATAGTACGCCGGTGTCTCTGACGGCGAGTGGGCCCCCCACCTGCTCAGGGCCCGGAACTTGCCCAGGTGCGCCAGGTGCTGACGCGGCCTTGGGGGGGCACAGCCCAGTTAGGGAGGTGCAAAAACTGGCATATGTTGAGGTGTAGGCTGGACGTTCAGCAGCTGCAAATGGAGGAATTGGAGAAGTCGGAAGAAGAGGAGGACAAAGCGAGCCATTTTGCTGGCAACCTATGTGTCATCAGGGGAAGGTGGTAAAAAATCCTTTGAAACCCAGGCATGGTCCATTTTAATGAAGGTGAGATCACCAACATTTGGGGTCGACAGCTGTGTCCTTCTTTCTGTCAGGATTGATCCAGCAGCACTGAAGACTCTTTCTGATGGCACACTACCAGCAGGGCAAGCGAGCACCTGTAATGCATATTGTCAGGATCCCGTCTGGGTTGGAGCCGATGTTACTGCAAACACTAGGGAAGCAGAGGCAGGTAGCGTAGTCAGGTGGCAGCCGGAGGTCAGTACACAGGAAAGGCAGTTCGGTAGCAGAGGAGCAGGCAGATAACGTAGTCAGGTGGCAGGCCGAGGTCAGTTCACAGGAGAGCAGTGTTTGTAGCAGCAGGAACAGCAGGAGAAAGAGCTTGACTAAAGGCTGGAAGCACAATAATCTCGCAATGACACACCCACAGGGCCAGGTTTATATAGGGCGTGTAATTGGCAATCAGAGGCCAAACGAGAGAGCACTGGGTGAAGCCGATCAAGAAGAACAGTCAATGGTATCCGGGTTCAGCAAGGAACTTTGTAGCCAGCAGAATAGCTCAGATGGTAGAGCCGGTGGACAAGAGACACTGGGTTCGATTCCTGACAGTACTCCCCTCCTTCCAGGATGGCCTCTGGACATCTCAGGAGCTGGCCTATCTGGGTACCTCTGATGGAAGGCTCTTTTAAGTCCAGGAGCATGGACGTTGTCCTTTGGTTCCCATGAATTTTCCTCTGGTCCGTAACCTTCCCACTGCACCAGATACTGCAGTTTACCTCTGAATTTTCGGGAGTCCAGAATCTTATTCACAATGTATTCTTCTTCACCACGGATCCTTTCTGGTGGAGGAGGTGGCTGAATTCTTCCTGGAAACGGGTTTTCACAGAAGGATTTGAGCAAGGATATGTGAAATACTGGATGAATCTTTAGATTGTTGGGAAGTTTTAAACGAAAAGCAACCTGGTTAATTTTTGCAGAAAATTGAAAAGGTCCAATGAATTTCTGACCCAATTTGGAGGATGGCACATGTGTCTTAAGGTTTTTAGTGGACAGCCAAACTTTATCTCCAACCTGAAGAGCAGGGGGCACTCTCCGATGTTTATCTGCTGCTTCCTTATATACTTGCTGGGTCTTGAGTAATATCTCTGATAATTCTTTCTGGGATTCCTGTAATTTTGCAAGCCTGTCATTAACAGCAGGAATGGGAGTGTTCACTGGCAGATTAGGGATAAATACTGGATGTACTCCATAATTAGCAAAAAATGGGGTTTGAGATGTAGCGCTATGTATGGAGTTATTGTAGGCAAACTCTGCTGTTGGTAAATAGTCCACCCAGTCATCCTGAAGATAGGAAATGAAGCAACGGAGGTATTGCTCCAAAGTCTGGTTCGTTCTCTCCGTCTGGCCATTGGACTGAGGATGGAAAGCGGTAGAAAGATTCACCGTGACTCCCAATGCTGTACAGAAACTCTTCAAAAATTTTGACGTAAACTGAACGCCTCTGTCAGACACCACGTTGTCAGGAATTCCATGTAACCTTGAATACCTCTTTGATCATCAGTTCTGCAGTTTTTTCAGCAGTAGGAATTCCTTCAGTTGGAATAAAGTGGGCCATTTTTGTGAGTCGGTCCACTATGACAAGGATGACGGTCATCTGTTTGGAAGGGGTAGATCCACAATAAAATCCATGGAAATAGATCCCCAAGGCCTGGATGGAACTGGGAGTGGTTGCAAGAGTCCTAGAGGAGACGATCGTGGGGTCTTGTTTCGTGAGCATGTTAAACAGGTTGAAACATATTTCCTCACATCCTTCCTACAATTAGGCCATCAAAAGAAACGAAGTAGTAAGTCTTGTGTTTTTGCAACTCCAGGATGTCCTGCCAGTTTAGAATCATGGACACTTTTGAGGACTTCAAGGCGAGAAGATTCAGGTACATATATTTTGTGTTTCTGCATCCAAAACCCCTCTTTGAATGAAAGATCGACGTCTTCCGAAGGATGGTTAAGGAAAGAGTCCTCTTGATATCCATCTTTAATTCTATTACATAGTCCTCTAGAGTGCAATATTCCCCAAAAATTTTTAGGGCCTAGAATTGTATAGTCATTACTAGACCTCTCCTGAGGTTCCGAACACATCCTGGACAGGGCGTCAGCCTTGCCATTTCTTGAACCAGGCCGGTAAGAAATTATAAAATTGAATCTTGAGAAAAATAAGGCCCATCGTGCTTGTCTTGCAGACAATCTTTTTGCTGTACGGAGGAATTCAAGATTCTTGTGGTCCGTGAGGACAGTCACAGGGTGATTGGCACCTTCCAGAAGATGTCTCCACTCGGAGAAGGCAACTTTAATGGCTAACAGTTCTTTATTACCGATGTCGTAGTTCTTTTCTGCAGATGACATGGTGTGGGAAAGAAACGCACATGGGTGAAGTTGCATCTTGTCCCCAACTCGCTGAGACAGAATGGCTCCCACTGCAGAGTCCGAGGCGTCCACTTCGACAGTAAATGGCAATTCAGGATTTGGGTGTACTAACAATGGAGCAGACGTAAAAAGAGTTTTCAACTTGTCAAAAGCCTCTTGTGCCTCCAGAGACCAGAAAAATGCTTTCGTCTTTTTTGTTAGTGTAGTAATTGGTATATGATCCGTGAAAAGTTCTTTATAAATTTTCGGTAAAAATTTGCAAATCCTATGAAACGCTGGACGTCTTTTAAATTTCTTGGAACAGGCCAGTCCACTGCAGCATTGATTTTGCCGGGATCCATGCTCAGACCTTCTGGGGAGATGATATATCCCAGAAATTGGATACTGGTTTGTTCAAACTCACATTTTTCAAGTTTAATGTAAAGATGGTTCTCCTGTAGTCGTTCCAGGACTAACTGGACGTGCCTGCGATGCTCTTCCAAGGTGTCTGAAAATATAAGAATGTCATCGAGATAAGCCACAATGAATTGGTCCAAGAAGTCTCGAAATACATCATTAATAAAATGTTGAAAGGTGGCTGGGGCATTGCTAAGGCCAAAGGTCATAACCAGAGATTCAAAATGTCCATATCTCGTTCTGAAGGCGGTCTTACACTCATCTCCTGGGCGAATCGTATGAGGTTGTAAGCCCCTCTAAGATCCAGCTTCGTAAAGATTTTCGCAGAACTGAGTCTCTCAAATAGTTCAGGAATCAAGGGTAGCGGGTAGCGATTCTTTACAGTGACATTATTCATCTCTCTGTAGTCAATACATGGCCGCAGAGTGGAGTCTTTCTTTTCAACAAAGAACAGGGGTGCCCCAGCTGGAGATGTGGAAGGTCGAATAAAGCCTTTCTCTAAATTTTCATCCAGGAACTTTCTTAATACCTTCAATTCAGGTTCGGAAAGATTGTAAATCCGTCCAAATGGAATGGTTGCTCCTGGCAGCAATTCAATGGGACAGTCGTAAGGACGGTGAGGAGGTAATTGATCTGCTTTCTTCTTACTGCAGACATCAGAGAACTGCTGATATTGAGGTGGTAGTTTCTCTTCCTTCTCATGCGAAATCTCAGAGATTTGGACTTGTTGGAGAACAGGGGGTTCCTTATGACAATTATTCTTACAGTAGTCAGATGGAAAGGTGATGGTCCTTGATGCCCAGTTGATAGAAGGGATATGGACTGAAAACCAGGGGATCCCTAGAATAACCGGAAATTTCGGAGATGAAATAAGGTGGAAACTGACAGCTTCATGATGATCCGGTTCGATACAAATCTCCAGTTCGATTGTCTCATGCGTGACAGGTCTAGAAGACAAAGGTGATCCATCCACAGTTTCCATTTCAATTGGTGTGGATTTGGTCCTACTGGAAATATTATTATCAAGTGTAAATTTTAAGTCCATAAAATTTCTTCCTGCTCCCGAATCCAACAGGGCAGAGCATTGTATTTTTTGGGTGCCCATTACAACCTGAATGGGGATTACAAAATGAGATGATGTAGTATGTATTTTGTCTATTTTGGCGTTACTGATGAGATAGTCTGCAAGATGGAATCCGACTGCTGAGAAAGGTCCATATTGCTGGCAGACCTGTTGTTGGTAAAGGCTATAGTCCTTTTGTTAGGACAGTTGATGGCATAGTGTCCAGGGTCCCCACAATAGAGGCAGAGATGTTCTGCACGTCGCCTCTCCTTCTCCTGTGCAGAGAGTGGTCTTCAAATGACGTCGATCTGCATCGGTTCAGACACGCCTTGCGTCTTTTCTTGGTGGTCTGATGCTGAAAATGAGAAGCCAGCGCTATTCCCGAGTACTCGCAGTCTCTCCTTTCTCCTTTCAGTAAGTCTTTGGTCAATCCGGATACATAGTTGAATAAAGTCCTCCAACTGATCAGGGGTCTCAACCCTGGCAAGCTCGTCTTTCACTGGTTCTGATAACCCTCATCGAAATTGACTTCTCTGGGCCGCTGGATTCCAGGTGGTGTCGGCCACCCAGCGACGGAACTCCGATGTATATTCCGCAACAGAGCGACGTCCTTGGCGCAAATTATGTAATTTGGTTTCTGCTGTGGCACAGCGGTTTGGGTCATCAAAAACTTGATTCATAGCTGCGGTGAAGGCTTCCAGGTCATTAAGGAGGTCATAGCCCTTTTCTACATAAGGTGAAGCCCAAGCAAGAGCTTCATCTGTCAGGAGATTTATCATGAAAAAAACTTTCTTCCTCTCACTGGTAAAGGGAGCAGGTTGCATCTGGAAGTATATGCAGCATTGATTGAGGAATCCTCGGTACTGCTGGCGATCCCCATTGAACTTTGCAGGCAGCGGCAGCCGCGCGTTTGATTCGGACCCTGAATTGCGCACGTCCAGAAGTTATTTTTGTAGCTCAATTACTTCCTGTTGTATCACCGTGAAATCAGTTTGTAACTTGGAATATTTTCCTTGAGAATCAGTACAAAAACTTTGAAGCTCCGTAACTTGCCGCCTCAGGGTGTTCACAGCGGACTTCATTTTGGCGCAAGATTATTCTGTCAGGATCCCGTCTGGGTTGGAGCCTATGTTACTGCAAACACTAGGGGAAGCAGAGGCTGTAGCGCCGGCGTCCCTGCCCCCTGCCAGGCAGGGACGCTGTTCCCCTGCGACAGCGTCCTCTGCCAGGCAGGGACGTCACCCCCTTACCCGCGCTCAGCGTCCTCCTTCCGCCCTGCTGGGGCCGCGCGCTCCTTCCCTGCTACTGGACTTAGGGCGCGCGCCCGCGCGCTCCCCCGCTCTTGAAGGGGCCGCGCGCATCTTTCAAAAATGGTCCCGGCCAATGCCGGAGGACTCCACCCTATATAAAGTACTTCCTCCTTAATGGAGGTGCCCGAGCAATGTTGTTGTTGCACTGTTTACTCTGCTTCAGCCCTCAGGGTCCGTTACCAGTTACCTGCCTGTCTCCTGCCAGTTTGCTGTCTGCTACCTGTCCGCAAGCCTACCTGGAGGTTCGGCCGTCACCGGTGGTGACCATCAGCTATTCCAGAGAACCTCGCCTGCTCACTTGGGGGCGCTCATCTGCCATCTGCCTGCAGACCTACCCGGAGGTTCGGCCGTCACATGCGGTGACCATCGTCTATTCCAGAGACTCTCGCCTGCTCACTTGGGGGCGTTCATCTGCCATCTGCCTGCAGACCTACCCAGAGGTTCGGACGTCACATGCGGTGACTATCGTCTATTCCAGAGACTCTCGCCTGCTCACTTGGGGGCGTTCATCTGTCATCTGCCTGCTAGCCTACCGGGAGTCTCCACCTTCTCAGGTCGTATATACCTGTCATTCCAGAGACTGCCCCGGTCACTTGCCGTGACTACCTGCCTGTCCCTCCAGAGACTGCCCCGGTCACTTGCCGTGACTACCTGCCTGTCCCTCCAGAGACTGCCCCGGTCACTTGCCGTGACTACCTGCCTGTCCCTCCAGAGACTGCCCCGGTCACTTGCTGTGACTACCTGCCTGTCCCTCCAGAGACTGCCCCGGTCACTTGCCGTGACTACCTGCCTGTCTACCCAGAGACTGTCCCTGTCACTTGCCGTGACTTCCTGTCCGTCTCCCCGGGCGCCACCCGCTCCTTTACAAGGAAAGCCTCCTTGTATAATAAAGCTCAGAGGTTCCGCCTCCCAGACCCGTTACAGAGGCAGGTAGCGTAGTCAGGTGGCAGCCGGAGGTCGGTACACAGGAAAGGCAGTTCGGTAGCAGAGGAGCAGGCAGATAACGTAGTCAGGTGGCAGGCCGAGGTCAGTTCACAGGAGAGCAGTGTTTGTAGCAGCAGGAACAGCAGGAGAAAGATCTTGACTAAAGGCTGGAAGCACAATAATCTCGCAATGACACACCCACAGGGCCAGGTTTATATAGGGCGTGTAATTGGCAATCAGAGGCCAAACGAGAGATCACTGGGTGAAGCCGACCAGGAAGAACAGTCAATGGTATCCGGGTTCAGCAAGGAACTTTGTAGCCAGCAGAATAGCTCAGATGGTAAAGCTGCTGGCCGGTGGACAAGAGACACTGGGTTCGATTCCTGACACATATTGTGCCAATTCAGGCCAGGTGTCCAGTTTACAGGCCCAGTAGTCAAAGGAGAGGTAATTTTGAACGATAGTTGACAACTGCTGTCTCCTGTCTGTTGCAATCAATTCAGTATTAACAGTCGTGTGAGCAGTACTTGAGAAATCAGTCCACAACATGGTCATGAAACCCCTGTCTCCAATGCCACTTCGGCTGAGTGCACCATGAACACCTCTTCCATTTGGCCCACTACGGCTCGTGGTAGAGCCTGCACCGCTGCTGTGTGCTGGGAATGCATCTAACAAACGGTTTACAAGAGTTGCTTGTTTGTTCACCAATATTAGCTCTAGGTTCTCCTGTGGCATGATGTTCTGTAATTTGCCTTTATAGTGTGGATCGAGGATGCTGGCCAACCAGTAGTCGTCGTCCTTCATCATTTTGGCAATGCGGGGGTCCCTCTTTAAGATCCGCAAGACATAATCACTAGAGTTGAGCGATACTTTCCGATATCCTAAAGTATCGGAATCGGAATGGTATCGCCGATATCACTAAAATATCGGCGATACCCGATACCGATACCGGAAGTCCCATGTAAGTCTATGGGAACAAAATATCGAAATTAAAAAAAACCCATTCTTGCCTTGTTGGTTAATTGTACATGAAGGAAAACAAGAAAGAGTAATGTAGAATGTATTGGGGAAGGTTGAGGAGACATTAAAGGCATAGATGTTTAACCCAATCAAATGGAATAGCATAAATATTTTTTTTTTTAAAGATGTTCGGATTGACGAAGAAATTGACAATGTTAACGTTTTTTATATTTTGGCAAATATGTATATTACACAACTTCCATGCTCTTCATCTTCACCTTTTTAACTTTTCACATACTTTCTCCTTCATAATCTTCTGCAGCATCATCTTTTTCATCAAATTATTCTTCATCTTCACCTTCTTTATCTTCTTCTTAAACTTCTTGCTATTCATCTTTGTTAACATTACTCATATTCTTCTTATTAAACTATTATTCTTATTCATATTCTGCTTCATCTTCTTCATCATATTCTTATTTGTGACAGAGAATCCTGTACTTGTAATCTGTCAAAGTATGAATTTTTCATCCTTCCGTTCTTGCTGTCACAAAAGATTTAAATTACAACAGTATTTGTCCGTGTTCAGTTTAGCCTGCAGCAGCAGGCATTTTCCAGGGGCACCACGAGGAGGAACGGACTCACCCCCATACACTGCTTAGTCTTCTTCTGCTTAGAATTTAGAGCATATATTTTGC
Organism: Oophaga sylvatica; assembly: GCA_033576555.1. Taxonomy (NCBI): domain Eukaryota; kingdom Metazoa; phylum Chordata; class Amphibia; order Anura; family Dendrobatidae; genus Oophaga; species Oophaga sylvatica. The sequence goes on from JARQOD010000010.1 coordinate 101,749,841, forward strand.
TCTTCATTTTGGTCTTATACTTCATGTTCTTCTGCTTTTAGATCTTCTGCTTATTGTTCTTGTGTCTCTTGTTCCGTATCTTGTATTTGTAGCACAATCTTGTACCAGCTGATGTTACTGGGACACGGTTACTAAGCAGGAGGTACCTGTGCTCCAAAGCACTACCAAGGACCAGCAGACGTTGCTGGAACTCGGATACCGAGATGGAGGCACCTAGGCCAAAGGCACTGCGGAGAACCAGTTGACGGTACTGGAACCCGGACGGGTAGCAGAAGGTACAAGAGCCAATGCAAGTAACGAGGACCAGCTGACTGTGCTGGAACCCGGAGGGCAGCAGAAGGAAAAGAGCCAATGGCACAACCGAGGACCAGCTGACGTTACTGGGACACGGTTACTAAGCAGGAGGTACCTGTGCTCCAAAGCACTACCAAGGACCAGCAGACGTTGCTGGAACTCGGATACCGAGATGGAGGCACCTAGGCCAAAGGCACTGCGGAGAACCAGTTGACGGTACTGGAACCCGGACGGGTAGCAGAAGGTACAAGAGCCAATGCAAGTAACGAGGACCAGCTGACTGTGCTGGAACCCGGAGGGGCAGCAGAAGGAAAAGAGCCAATGGCACAACCGAGGACCAGCTGATGTTACTGAACCCCAGTAACACAGGAGCAAGTGTTGACTGTGCTAACAGCACTTCCGAGCAACAACTGGCGGTGTTGGAGCCCAGGGTCAAGGAGGATGTTTAAATACTAGATCAAGTAATTTCCTTGTTACCTGTCAATTTTAAATGTCTATACTTCAAACAAGAGAAAGATAACCTTTACTACCATAAGATGATGATTTCATTTAAACTAATATCTAGATAAATAAAGAATTGACAAACATAAACACATACATTAACATGTTGAACAGCAATGCAAACCACAAAATAAATTAGTTAAGGAATCTGCTATACGGTTGTACATAAAAGCATACAAGTACATATCTGAATCCATTAATGATGGATAAGTAACAGTATGTACACCATTTTTATTGTATAGACAATGAATGTCTGACTTCAAAACATCATCAGCATTACAAGTTATCTGTGATATTACTAAAATGTTCCATTTGCTGAATAATGTCACTAAATATTTTATACAAAATTATACAATTTCCATCATGTAATACAGTCATAATATGTGGCAATAATCATTTTTATTAACAAAGATAACCTTTAAAAAGTGCATAGTGCATAGTGAAAATTGCTATTTATGGCTGACTGTGACTGTCGACTTGGAAGCATGACAACAGATAGATAAGGTATATATAGATGAGACTGCATAGCCACAGATGGTGAATTGCGATGTAATACTGTACCTCAATAAAGTGTGCGTCACTACTACATAATTTTTTTTATATAGCTTTATAAACAGGGTACATGGATGTATGCTTGTGCCTTTGTTTTGACGCACAGACTGCCTTCCTGCTGAGACGCATTGGGTAGTGAACAGTTGTGTGCAGTGTTCACTGCAGTCTCTGCGGAATAACCACACTTAGACCTTATAACTTTTCAGACTTTCTTTATCAATCTACCAAGATGAAGAAGGCAGGGAGTAAGGCACGTGGTCGTGGAGTTTCTTCAGGGAGAGGACGTGGGGATTCTGTGGCTGCTGCGGCCCCCAGTGACACAGCATCCACCAGTTTTCCCCGTGAGCGTTCCTTTATGCGCACTTTTGTAGGAGCTCGGAGTACCCCCCTGCTGCGGGAAGAACAAATTGAAGCCGTTGTTGTTTGGATGTCAGCCAATGCATCGACTTCAATTGCTTCCACCTCCTCTCAGGACCACAGCACTGTTGGGCAACCATCTGTCTCTTCACCGCCTGGCAAATTGCCCAGGCAGTCAGAGAGTTCTGTACAGGAGCCAGCTGAGTGTCTGCTTCTGTTCTCAGAATCTATTGGCTTGCAAACAGGGGCCCAGCCAAGCAGCATTCTGTAATGTGAAGAGGGAGTATGCAGTGATGCGCAACAGCTGTGTCTCTCTGAATCTGAAGAGGCGGGTGAGACAGTGCCGATGGTCAGCACACCGCAGAACGCATCTGATGATGATGAGACCCAGGTGCCAGTTTCTGTTGAGCATGGTGCTGGCCAGACCACCCAACAGCAGGTGTTGGAAGAGGGTAGTGGAGATGATGAGGTCCAAGACCCAACATGGCATGAGGAACAGGAAGGTGGTGGGAGCAGCTCAGAGGAATAATAATAATATTTATTTATATAGCGCCATCATATTCCGCAGCGCTTTACAGTTTAGCAGTTTCAGAACACAAGTCATAAGTAACAACGTTAACAATACAATAATTTAAGCTAAATAAGTCGCCCCTGCTCGTGACAGCTTACAATGTACAATGAGATGGGGGAGATACAAAGTATAGGTGTTTATATACAATGGTGCATTTACAATGATGTTCCAGCCATCTTAAGGGACTGAGGGATGGAGATAGTGAATGGGCTAGAGACACACACACACTTACACAGAATACATAGAATGACTTTGATTAGTGAATGTGATAGGCCGCTCTGAACAAATGTGTTTTGAGGGAGCGCCTGAAACCATGCAAATTGTGGATAGTCCTAATTTCTTGGGGTACAGCATTCCAGAGGATTGGCGTAGAGCAGGAGAAGTCTTGGAGTCGGGAGTGGGAGGTACGTATTAGTGCAGAGGTTAGTCGAAAGTCGTTTGCAGAGCGCAGCAGTCGGTTAGGCCGATAGATAGAAATGAGGGAGGAGATGTAGGAGGGGTGCTGCACTGTGGAGAGCTTTGTGGGTGAGAACCAGTACTTTGGTTGAAAGCTGGGAGAGGCCTAGAGAAATGGTTAGTGATAGAAGGAAGATAGAGGAAGACATTGCCCCAACGGTACAAACAGGAGGGAGAGTTAGGCTGCAGACTCGGTTGCCTGTAGCCTCCAGTTTGGCACCTGTTCGGAGCAGTTGTCTTCCAAAAGTCAAAACGTGCGCTCCCAGGACTTGCACTGCGTGGTCCTTTTTTCACACACTTGCACATGATATTTGCTATGTGAAATGCAAGCTGTGTAATCAAAAATTAAAAATAGCTAAAAGTGTCAGTCACCTCAATACCACAAATATGTGGAAACATGTGCGGACAAAGCACGTAGTTGAGTTACAAAGACACACTAGAGATGTAGGCCAACCTACAGCAGCACCTACATCTTCAGGTTGTGTTGAAGCCTCTTCATCGAGCTCACACACAGCTGGTTATGCTTCCTCACAGGATCGCCATGGAAGAACCTCGGCCACTGTTGTCCAGAGACAAACTGTTATTCCACACACAGCAGCAAGTTCCCTGTCATCCTCACACTCCCAGGCCACAAAACAGCCATCGGTAGCACAGGCATGGGATAAAAGACGGCCATACTCCGCAAACCATGCACGAGCACAGGCTCTGAATGCTGGCATTGCAAAACTCCTGTCCCTTGAAATGCTGTGATTCAGGCTGGTGGAGACAGACAGTTTCCGTAACTGAATATCATTGTCAATCCCACAATACAATGTGCCAAGCCGATTTCATTTCAGCAGGCAAGCCGTCCCTGGTCTGCAAAAGCATGTTGAGGGAAAAATTAAACATGCGCTACTAAAAGCCCTCAGTAGCAAGGTCCACCTGACCACCGATGCGTGGACCAGTACCCATTGTTATGATCTGCTACAACCAGTAAGGAAAGAAGGGAATTCTGTCCCTACAATACAACTAAGCTGAATCCCTACGATGTAACGGGGAACCTGATCCTGCGACCAGACCCGCTAAACTCCTCATCTAGTGTGAACGAAGACCTATAGTTGCGAGGGAGTAATCCCTACAAGATCTAGGGACTGTGAGAAAAGGTGGACACCTCCTAACATAAATTGTAGCATGGATAATTAAACAGAAAAATAAATACTTTGTGATCCTAACATCAAGCAAAACTGACAGATTAAGGCACCTAAGCACCCGGCTAGCTTAACAGTAGATAATACAATGAAGTCAAGCAAAGCCAGAAGGGCGGAGCCAGACTAAATAGGGAAAAAAGGTCATGTGACCAGCAAACTGAAACAAAACCTAACAAGAGGGTTCTAACACCCATGGCCAGGGACAATACCTTTCCCTCACTGCCCATTGGGTCAATGTTGTGCAGCCGGGTACTGATCTTGCGAGTGGCGCTGTACGTGTTCTGCCAACTCCAAGGATTGCAGGAATCAAGTCTGTACACATTGATTCCTCCTCCTATTCCAGTTCCTCAGAATCATCGCTGCAGGAGCCGTCACGGTCTACCTCCACATGGACCCGTGAACGTTTACCTGTTGCGACCGATATGAGCACAGCCGTGTCCAAATGTCAACAGGCCATCCTGAAATTAATTTCCATGGGGAATCTTAGCCACACAGCGCAGGAGCTCTGTAATGCCATAAAGCAGGAGAGCGACGTGTGGTTTTTGGAAGAGAATCTACAGGCAGGCTTGGTAGTGTGTGACAATGGCCGAAATCTGGTGTCAGCTCTGGGCCTTGGCAACCTCACTCACATACCATGTCTGTCATATGTGCTCAACTTGGTCGTGCAGAGTTTTTTGAGGGACTATCCGGATCTTGATGCACTGCTGCACAAGGTCCGCCTAGAGTGCGCTCACTTGCGACGTTCCAGCATGGCCAGATCGCTGATTGCAGCTCTGCAACGCAGATTTCACCTTCATGAACATCGCATCATATGTGACGTACCCACCAGGTGGAATTCCTCGTTACATATGTTGGAGCGGTTGTGTGAGCAGCAGCCAACAGTAATGGAGTATCAGCTGCATCAGGCGCAGTCAACTCGCAATTTGCGCCGTTCACACTTCACCACTACTGAGTGGGCCTCTATAATAAGAATAATAATATTATTTATTTATATAGCGCCATAATATTCCGCAGTGCTTTACAGTTTAACAGTTTCAAAACACAAGTCATAAGTAACAACGTTAACAATACAATAATTAAAGCAAAATCAGCCGCCCCTGCTGGTGAAAGCTTACAATCTACAATGAGGTGGGGGAGATACAAAGTACAGGTGTTTATATACAATGGTGTTTTTACAATGATGGTCCAGCCATTTTAAGGAAGTGAGGGATGCATGGAGATAGTGAATGGGCTACACACACAGAATTACACATAGAATGACTTTGATTAGTGAATGTGATAGGCCACTGTGAACAAATGTGTTTTGAGGGAGCGCCTGAAACCATCCAAATTGCGGATAGTCCTAATTTCTTGGGGTAGAGCATTCCAGAGGATTGGCGCAGCGCGGGTGAAGTCTTGGAGTTGGGAGTGGGAGGTACGGATTAGTGCAGAGGTTAGTCGAAGGTCGTTTGCAGAGTGCAGCAGTCGGTTAGGCCGATAAATATAAATAAGGGAGGAGATGTAGGGGGGTGCTGCGCTGTGGAGAGCTTTGTTGGTGAGAACCAGTAATTAGAATTGGATCCTATAATGAATGGGCAGCCACTGCCAGTGTAATGAGTGGCGAATAACTCTATGAAGGATATCTGCCACGTTTTGCGTGCGTTTGATGAGTCAACGCGGATGGCGAGTGCAGATGATGCACTAGTCAGCCTGACTGTCCCCCTTATCTGCCTGCTTCAAAAAACACTGCAAGCACTAAGGCATGAGGTTTTGGAAGAGGTGGAGGATGAGGAGTCACAAATTCCATCACCTTCTGGACAGTCAGCGCAACGTGGTTCCTCACAAAGGGCTGGAGGACTTTCAAAGTACCATGCTGTATCAACAATTGAACCTCCAGAGTCGCTGTCTATATTTTCATAACCATTACAAACTTTTAATGTATTTACAAAGCACATAATGTACATTTTTTGTCTATCCTTTTGTAATGCTATTGTGTTTCCATAAACTGATGTTACAGAATTATGATACAAAGTTTTTAAATTTTGAGTTTTAAATTTTGTAAATTTATATGTATTTGAAGGACTTTGTGAGGAGGATGAGGAGGAGTCAATGGAGGAGGAAGACATCGCTCCAGAGGGAGGTAGACAATGCTCTAGTCAGTATGTAGACCAAGGGTGGGGTGATGCACAGCAGGCGGAGATGACGCCTCTTGCAGGGGACAACGTTTCTTGGCCAGTTGGGAGTCTGCAGCACATGGTTGATTTCATGCTGCAGTGGCTGAGAAACGACCGCCGCATCGAACACATTCACACCACGTCTGATTATTGGGTGTACACCCTCCTAGACCCTCGCTACCGGGACAACTTACAAAGCCTCATCACACCGTTGAACCGGGAGCGTAAAATGCGGAAGTACCAAGACACACTGGTGCAATCCATAATGTTCTCCATTCCAGCCGAGAGCACTGCTGCTGCTACTGATTTACAAAGCAGCTCTGTGCGTCGAGGCAGTGGAGACAGCTCTGCAACAAGAGGGAGCACAAGCAGCGCCTCTGCACAGGGCAAGAACAGTATGTTCCAAATGTGTCGAAGTTTTGTGGCAGCGCCACCAATGTCTACACCATCCGAGACGGCTCCAGTCAGCAGGAGGCAACATTTCCGTAAGATGGTGACAGACTACATGTCTTGCCCTCTCAGTGTACTCTCAGATGGCTCTTCCCCATTCAAGTTTTGTGTCTCTAAGCTGGATACATGGCCAGAGCTTAGCCAGTATGCATTGGAGGTGCTGGCTTGATCTGCTGCCAGTGTATTATCGGAGCGCGTCTTTACTGCTGCAGGTGGTGTACTAACAGACCGTTGCATGCGACTATCCTACGATAATGTAGAACGGCTTACTTTTCTGAAAATGAACTAGGCATGGATCTCGCCTGAATTTGCCTGTCCGGTTTCAGATTAACTAACTGGTTGGCAACGTTTTCCATGTCTCCTGTTATGTTCATCTTTCTACCACCTGAGCTATACTCCCTGGGCTACAACACTGCCAGTTGCTGCTCAGAAGTGTCGTGTCCACAGACCAATACACAAGCTATAGTGATAGTGGGGTTCAGTAACGCCTGCTGTTCCCCTGCTGTGTGTCCGGCAAAAATTACTGCTACCTAGCTACACATGTTTAAAAAAACATGACATGTTAAAGTGGCTAGTGCTACACATAGATATCAGGCTACACCCTTATTTCTAAGCTGTAAACAAGTGAAACGTCAAATTTAAAACCATTCAATGATTAGTGTTGGTAACAAATCTGTAACTAAATAATTGTGACATATTATGGCAGATATCCACATGTCTAACACAAATGCTAACACAAAAGCATACTTATGCTATAGGGTACTGATGGTGAACCTTCTCACTCCATAACTTTGACCAATCCAACTCACATCATGCCTCAAATGCTGCAATGTTGGAAGTGCATAATGTGGGTTGAACCTTGACAACAGCTGCAGTGCGAAGGTTATCCTTCTGTGTTCTTGGCTTTTAAATAAAAGCATACAAGTAAATATAATAATACATTGTTGATTAAGGGACATGATGTACACCTGTAATATTGTGCAAACAATGGATGTAGGACTATTCCTCTTCAACATTACTTATATTTGTGTCATTTGAAAAAATACATATTTTAGTTAAAAATTAAAAACCCATGTTCAGTAGCTGTGAAAGGCCCGTTTGTGTACTTCTATACTGTTTGCAACCAATGTATTGTATACGGATGGAAGCACGTCACTGTAATAGATTTGAATTATTTTAAATAGAATAAAGCAGCACCAATTTTAGAAAAATGACAAGGATGAGCCAGTGACAGACACTCAGCAGAGTACACGCAGCGGTGGTTGAACAAGTAACTGGAGCGTGATGTGCACTCAAAAAAGTAAAAAACACAGACTGAAGTGAACACTGAAACACAACTGTCCACAATCTGTGAAAGGCTACTCCTTTGTGTACTTCTATAGTGTTTGCAACCAATGTATTGTATACGGATGGAAGCGCGTCACACTAATAGATTAGATTTATTTTAAATGGAATGTAGCAGAACCAATTGGAGATAAATGAAAAGGATGAGCCACTGAGACACGCTCAGCAGAGTACAAGCAGCAGTGCTTGAACAAGTAACTGGAGCGTGATGTGCACTCAAAAAAGTAAAAAACACAGACTGAAGTGAACACTGAAACACAACTGTCCACAATCTGTGAAAGGCTACTCCTTTGTGTACTTCTATAGTGTTTGCAACCAATGTATTGTATACGGATGGAAGCGCGTCACACTAATAGATTAGATTTATTTTAAATGGAATGTAGCAGAACCAATTGGAGATAAATGAAAAGGATGAGCCACTGAGACACGCTCAGCAGAGTACAAGCAGCAGTGCTTGAACAAGTAACTGGAGCGTGATGTGCACTCAAAAAAGTAAAAAACACAGACTGAAGTGAACACTGAAACACAACTGTCCACAATCTGTGAAAGGCTACTCCTTTGTGTACTTCTATAGTGTTTGAAACCAATGTATTGTATACGGATGGAAGCGCGTCACACTAATAGATTAGATTTATTTTAAATGGAATGTAGCAGAACCAATTGGAAATAAATGAAAAGGATGAGCCACTGAGACACGCTCAGCAGAGTACAAGCAGCAGTGCTTGAACAAGTAACTGGAGCGTGATGTGCACTCAAAAAAGTAAAAAACACAGACTGAAGTGAACACTGAAACACAACTGTCCACAATCTGTGAAAGGCTACTCCTTTGTGTACTTCTATAGTGTTTGCAACCAATGTATTGTATACGGATGGAAGCGCGTCACACTAATAGATTAGATTTATTTTAAATGGAATGTAGCAGAACCAATTGGAGATAAATGAAAAGGATGAGCCACTGAGACACGCTCAGCAGAGTACAAGCAGCAGTGCTTGAACAAGTAACTGGAGCGTGATGTGCACTCAAAAAAGTAAAAAACACAGACTGAAGTGAACACTGAAACACAACTGTCCACAATCTGTGAAAGGCTACTCCTTTGTGTACTTCTATAGTGTTTGCAACCAATGTATTGTATACGGATGGAAGCGCGTCACACTAATAGATTAGATTTATTTTAAATGGAATGTAGCAGAACCAATTGGAGATAAATGAAAAGGATGAGCCACTGAGACACGCTCAGCAGAGTACAAGCAGCAGTGCTTGAACAAGTAACTGGAGCGTGATGTGCACTCAAAAAAGTAAAAAACACAGACTGAAGTGAACACTGAAACACAACTGTCCACAATCTGTGAAAGGCTACTCCTTTGTGTACTTCTATAGTGTTTGCAACCAATGTATTGTATACGGATGGAAGCGCGTCACACTAATAGATTCGATTTTTTTCCACTAAAATGGAGCAGCACCAATTAGAGAAAAATGTGAAGGATGAGGCAGTGACACACGCTCAGCAGACTACAACCAGCAGTGGTTGAAGAACTAACTGGAGCGTGATCTGCACTCAAAAAATCAAAACCTCACAGACTGCAGTGAACACTGAAACACAACTATTCACTATCTGTGAAAAGCTCCTTTCTGTACTTCTATAGTGTTTGCAACCAATGTATTGTATACGGATGGAAGCACGTCACACTAATAGATTTGATTTTTTTCTAATATAATGGAGCTGCACCAATTCCACTAAATAAAATAAAAAAAAAAAGAGTCAGTGACACGTGCAGATGCCTACAAACAGCGGTGGATGCAGAGCAAACTGCAGCGTCACCTGCACTGTCACACACACACCTTGCACAGAGCTGTTAAAACAACACTGGCAAAATGAAGCTTTACACAGCGGTTGGTAAACTAGCCTGCCTCAAGCACAGTAGTACACAAAATCGCAATATCTAACTGTCCCTCAGAGTCAGCACAGCAGCGTTCTGTCCCTAACTGAGTTCACAGCACAGTGACGCTAAAATGGCTGCGGCGCCTTTTATAGTGCATTCTGACATCATTTCAGCAGCCAATCACAGCCATGCCATTAGTTAAGATGACCGCATCATTACAGGATGTGCCCACACTTCGTAGGATTCCTCATTGGCTGACTAAAATCACATTGCCTCTCAAAGAATTATGGGAACTTCCGATTCCGGTATACGATATTGAAAAAGTATCGGAATTAAGTATCGGAATTCCGATAACGCGAATATCGGCCGATACCCGATACTTGCGGTATCGGAATGCTCAACACTAATAATCACACATGTGGGCCAATGTTCCAGGTGTCAATGATGCACTGACAGTGGTGGGTGGAGGAGCACTTTATTCCAAATCCACATCCCTTCAGTCACGCACAAACCTTGTACCTGACCTTGGCAAGCCAACATTTTTTCTTGCCCCTGAGAAGCATCCTCCTCCCCAAAATAATCATCCCCCATCCTCCTCCTCCTCTTCCTCTTCTTCCTCCACCTCGTCCAGGACAGTTCCCTGAGCAGACAATGGCTGACTGTCATCAAGGATTCCCTCCTCCTCCTCTTCCTCCTCCGCTGCAGACGCCTGATCCTTAATGTGCGTCAAAGTTTGCATGAGCAGACGCATAAGTGGGATGCTCATGCTTTTGATGGCGTCGTCTGCACTTCCCAGCCGTGTATATTCCTCAAAACACTGAAGGACTTTACAGAGGTCTTTCAGCTTTGACCACTGCACACCCGACAACTCCATGTCTGCCCTCAAACTGCCTGCCCGTGTATCCTCCCACAAATGCATTACAGCCTGCCTCTGTTCGCACAGCCTCTCAACCATGTGCATGGTGGAGTTCCACCTTGTTGCAACGTCTATGATTAGGCGGTGCTTGGGGAGGTGGAGCGATCGCTGCAGCCTCTGCATACGACTGGAGTCTACAGGCGAGCGATGGATGTGCAAGCACAGTCTTCGCACCTTATGGAGCAGGGCTGTTAACTCCGGATAATTATTTAGGAAGCACTGCACCACCAGGCTCAAGGTGTGAGCCAGGCAAGGTATGTGTCTGAGTTTTGCCAGGGCTATGGCCGCCACAAAATTACTGCCGTTATCACCGACTACCTTGCCTGGCTCAAGATGTAGACTGCCCAGCCATGTCTCAGTTTCTCGCTGCAAGCAGTCGGCCAGTACCTCCGCAGTGTGTCTGTTGTCGCCCAAAGACATCATCTTTAAAACAGCCTGCTGACGCTTACCACTAGCTGTTCGATAGTGGGACACCTTGTGTGCAACACTGGCAGCTGCAGATGGAGTGCTCGTGCGACTGCGCTTTGTTGACGAGCTTTCGCTTCTGGAGGAGGAGTGTCGAACACTTACAGCCAACTGTTGCCTATACCGTGGGCTAGGCAGCACTGTCCAGAATTCAAATAAATGATATGTCCAATTAGATATAAGTTCCGGCTCATGTGAAAAAATCTAATTTTTAAAAATACATTTTATTGAAAAATTATTAAAAAATACCACACGAACAAACAAGAAAATGATACACTAAGTGACTGTTAAATATCATCAATACAGTCCTATAATATAGTAGATACTATATCAGAGAGAGGGAGATATCGCTGTAGATGATATGAATGGTAGGATTTTGGAACCTATAATGTCCCTAAAGACATAAATCCCTACCTAGCAACGGAGCTTTTTCACCCTAATTTGTGCTGATGCCCCCGTACCTCGATGGCTATTCCTCTCTATCCCTATTGTAATAAACAGGTCTGTATAAATAATCCAAAATAAGGAGGCGTGCATACGAACTATAACAGTTTCATATATACTGATTATCATCAAAAAACTTAAATTTTTATGTTTTGTAGCCACAGGGCTAAAAGCTCCCTATATAGTAGGAACGGTTCCAAATAGCTATGCTTAAGCAAACCAGCAATACAAAGAACTATGTAGCTCAAATAAAAAAATTATTGCACTGCTCCCATTAGCCAGTCACAAATTCAATACATCCAAAACTTTAGAAAGCCAAGTAGCGATAAGTGATAACTTAGCTCATATATCGCCTCAACATGTTTCCCTCCCATGATGAGAGTTCCTCAGGAGGCTCATAGTAGCATCTGTGTCCCAAGCATCAGAATGGATAATGGCGTCCATTCTGATGCTTGGGACACAGACGCTACCGAACTTTTCCACTCACTGATTGTTTGAGTGCATGGACAATGCGGTCTTTCACATGCAGGTGGAGGGCAGGGATGGCTTTTCTAGAAAAGAAGTGCCGACTGGGTAGGTCATAGCGTAGGACAGCGTAGGCCATGAGCTCTCAGAATGCTGCGCTTTCAACCAAACGGAAGGGCAATCATCTCTAATGAGATCAGTTTGGCAAGGTAGGCGTTCAAAGCCAGTGTACGCGGATGAGAGGATGAGTACTTTCTTGTCCTACTCAGAGTGTCTGGTAGGGTGAGCTGGACTTGAGAACTGCATATGGGGGAACTATCACTGGACATGACGGACTGAGAGGGGGTTGTTGATGGTGATGGTGGTGGTGGTGGTGATGGCCTAGATTCAGTCTTTCGTTGCAAAAACATTGTGATTCCCTTACTGCTTTAGGCTTGCGACGACACCTCAACATTTCTTGCTGGTGGTGCGCTAACCGATGGGCTTACAGTGGGGGAAGCGATGGAGCATTGCTGGATATCTTCAGTCGGAGCAGGTGCACGTGTGCTACCTGAGGTTTTGTGGGCCTTCCACGCTAGCAAGTGCATGGTGTTTAAATGTCTAAGCATGCAACTGGTATTCAAATTTCGGAGATTTTTCCCTCAGCTAAAGGTCCTTCCGCACTTCTTACAGATAACCTTTGCCTCATCAATAGGTTTTTGGTCAAAAAAGTGCCACACTGCACTCTTCCTACTATGGTATAAATTTTCAGGGCTTGCACGCTGTGCTAATTGGACCATCTGGCCAAGCTGTCCTGCAACACTTTTTGTTTTTTTAACACGTTATTGGACTGCTATGGGCCTGCTAGATAACCGAAGCTGTGATGTGTATGCCTGCTGCGGATCCTCCTCCTCTTCTGAGCTATTGCCAGCGGCACCCTCTTCCCCCAATGGATGCCAATCCGGGTCAACAACTGGGTCATCCATCACCTCCTCTTCAATTTCATCTGCACTTTCCTCTGCTTCACCATGTAAAGTTGATAGAGTATGCTAGAAGGGGCACCTGAGTTTCATCAGGGTCAGAATCTGGCTCAGTAGACTGCGAGGGCAATGCAGTGCTCTGGGTGAATGTACAAGCAGAATCAGATAGCAGTGGCTATGCATCAGTGCACTCCATGTCATATTCATCTTCGACTGGGGAATTCAGGATTTCAGTTGATAACACAGGCATGGCATGTGAAAAGAGCTCCAAGGAGTAATCTGAAGTGTGGCCTGCCGCATCCTTCACTTTTGGTGGGGGTGAAGGACACATGGAAAGGTGTCGTTCCTGACCTGGAGCCTGCACTGATGACTCAGTGCTTGCAGTTTTTGGAACTTCAGAAGAGGAGGCGAAAGAGCTGGAGGCTGTTTCGGCAATGTAAGCCAAAACCTGTTCCTGATGCTCCGGCTTTAAAAGCGGTTTACCTACTCCCAGAAAAGGGAGCCTTCCAGACCTTCTGGAACCAGACGATGTCGCAGGCTCAACACCTCCTGCCTTAGGTGCTATTGTGCTTTTGGCACTACCAGCAGATGCACCACCACCATCAGTACCATATGGCCTCCACGCCCACGTCCACGGCCTCTTCCACCATACTTCCTCATGTTTGGGAAAATGTACCAAAAATACCAGCAGATATATAGTACTGTATCAGAAGAATACAGCTGTATACAATGCAGATTGTAAGCTCTCACGAGCAGGGTAGGCTTATTTTGCTTTAATTATTGTATTGTTAACGTTGTTACTTATGACTTGTGTTTTGAAACTGTTAAACTGTAAAGCGCTGCGGAATATGATGGCGCTATATAAATAAAGATTATTATTATTATTAGAAGCATACAGCTGTATACAATGCAGGGGAAAATTTAAATCTCCATATACATTTCTGGAGTCACACACAGACGCACACTTAGTATGGATTTGACCTTAATACAAAAGGTAAAAAAACGGCACTGTATCAGAAGCGTTCAGCTGTATACGGTGAAGGGGAAAATTTAAATCTCCGTATACAGGTCCTTCTCAAAAAATTAGCATATAGTGCTAAATTTCATTATTTTCCATAATGTAATGATTACAATTAAACTTTCATTTATTTTAGATTCATTACACACCAACTGAAATTTGTCAGGTCTTTTATTGTTTTAATACTGATGATTTTGGCATACAACTCCTGAAAACCCAAAAAACCTGTCTCAAAAAATTAACATATTTCAACCATCCAATAAAATAAAAGTGTTTTTTAAAAACAAACAAAAAAACCCATCAAATAATAAAGTTCAGTTATGCACTCAATACTTGGTCGGGAATCCTTTTGCAGAAATGACTGCTTCAATGCCTGCGTGGTATGGAGGCAATCAGCCTGTGACACTGCTGAGGTGTTATGGAGGCCCAGGATGCTTCGATAGCGGCCTTAAGCTCATCCAGAGTGTTGGGTCTTGCGTCTCTCAACTTTCGCTTCACAATATCCCACGATTCTCTATGGGGTTCAGGTCAGGAGAGTTGGCAGGCCAATTGAGCACAGTAATACCATGGTCAGTAAACCATTTACCAGTGGTTTTGGCACTGTGAGCAGGTGCCAGGTCATGCTGAAAAATGAAATCTTCATCTCCATAAACATTTCAGCAGATGGAAGCATGAAGTGCTCCAAAATCTCCTGATAGCTAGCTGCATTGACCCTGCCCTTGATGAAACACAGTGGACCAACACCAGCAGCTGACATGGCACCCCACACCATCACTGACTGTGGGTACTTGACACTGGACTTCAGGCATTTTGGCATTTCCTTCTCCCCAGTCTTCCTCCAGACTCTGGCACCTTGATTTCCGAATGACATGCAAAATTTGCTTTCATCAGAAAAAAGTACTTGGGACCACTTAGCAACAGTCCAGTGCTGCTTCTCTGTAGCCCAGGTCAGGCGCTTCTGCCGCTGTTTATGGTTCAAAAGTGGCTTTACCTGGGAATGCGGCACCTGTAGCCCATTTCCTGCACACGCCTGTGCACGGTGGCTCTGGATGTTTCTACACCAGACTCAGTCCACTGCTTCCTCAGGTCCCCCAAGGTCTGGAATCGGTCCTTCTCCACAATCTTCCTCAGGGTCCGGTCACCTCTTCTCGTTGTACAGCGTTTTCTGCCACATTGTTTCCTTCCAACAGACTTCCCATTGAGGCCTTGATACGCACTCTGGAACAGCCTATTTGTTGAGAAATTTCTTTCTGGTCTACCTCTGCTTGGGGTGTCAATATGGCCTTCTTGACATCAGTCAGGTCGCTAGTCTAAAGGTACTGCCACACTAACATCCGCTAGCGATCACGATAACGACGCATACTAATGCGATCGCTAGCGGATTGTTTCTATACGCTAAATGCGGCCATCATTACGATATAGTTAACGACGCTATCGCCGTTAGCGATCTTCTAAACGACTTTAGCGGTACAAAAGTACCGCTAAATCGCTAAGAAAAGGTGCCACACAGCGATTAGATACTTACCCAGCGGAGCGCCAGCGATGAAATAGGTCCGACGATTCAGCGACGAGCGAGATCACAGCAGACTCGTCGCTGGAAGCTGCCGCACTGAACAATACTGCTAACGGGATCGCTAAATAGTGACGTTTTTTAGCGATCCCGTTAGCGATATTGTTTAGTGTGCATACCCTTTACCCATGATGGGGGTTTTGAGTAATGAACCAGGCGGGGAGTTTTTAAAAGCCTCAGGAATCTTTTGCATGTGTTTAGAGTTAATTAGTTGATTCAGAAGATTAGGGTAATAGGTCGTTTAGAGAACCTTTTCTTGATATGTTAATTTTTTGAGACAGGTTTTTTGGGTTAACAGGAGTTGTATGCCAAAATCATCAGTATTAAAACAATAAAAGACCTGACAAATTTCAGTTGGTGTGTAATGAATCTAAAATATATGAAAGTTTAATTGTAATCATTACATTATGGAAAATAATGAAATTTAGCACTATATGCTAATTTTTTGAGAAGGACCTGTATATTTCTGGAGTCACACACAGACGCTCACTCAGTATGGATTAGACCAGAGTACAAAAAGCTGAAAACTGTAGTGTATCAGAAGTGTACAGCTGTATACAGTGTAGGGGAAAATTGAAATCTCCGTTTATATTTCCAGAGTCACACACAGACGCTTTCTCAGTATGGATTTGACCGTAATACAAAAGGCAGAAAAGTGGTACTGTATCAGAAGCGTACAGCTGTATACAGCGTAGGGGAAAATTGAAATCTACGTATATATTTCCAGAGACACACACAGACGCTCACTCAGTTTGGATTTGACCGTAATGCAAAAAGCAGAGAAACGGTACTGTCTCAGAAGTGTACAGCTGTATACAGCGTAGGGGAAAATTTAATTTTCCGTATATATTTCCGGAGTCACACACAGACGCTCACTCAGTATGGATTTGACCGTAATACAAACAGCAGAAAAACGGTACTGTCTCAGAAGGGTACAGCTGTATATAGCATAGGGGAAAATTTAATTTTCCGTATATATTTCCGGAGTCACACACAGACGCTCACTCAGTATGGATTTGACGGTAATGTAAAAAGCAGAAAAACGGTACTGTCTCAGAAGCGTACAGCTGTATACAGTGTAGGGAAAATTGAAATCTACGTATATATTTCCAGAGACGCTCACAGACGCTCACTCAGTTTGGATTTGACCGTAATGCAAAAAGCAGAAAAACGGTACTGTCTCAGAAGTGTACAGCTGTATACAGCGTAGGGGAAAATTTAATTTTCCGTATATATTTCCGGAGTCACACACAGACGCTCACTCAGTATGGATTTGACCGTAATACAAACAGCAGAAAAACTGTACTGTCTCAGAAGGGTACAGCTGTATATAGCATAGGGGAAAATTTAAATCTCCGTATATATTTCCAGAGTCACACACAGACGCTCACTCAGTATGGATTTGACCGTAATGCAAAAAGCAGAAAAACGGTACTGTCTCAGAAGCGTACAGCTGTATACAGCGTAGGGGAAAATTGAAATCTCTGTATATATTTCCGGAGTCACACACAGACGCTCACTCAGTATGGATTAGACCTGAATACAAAAAGCAGAAAAATGGTACAGTATCAGAAGCATACAGCTGTATACAGTGTAGGGGAAAATTGAAATCTCCGTATATATTTCCGGAGTGACACACAGACGCTCACTCTATTTGGATTTGACCGTAATGCAAAAAGCAGAAAAACGGTACTGTCTCAGAAGCGTACAGCTGTCTACAGCGTAGGAGAAAATTTAATTTTCCGTATATATTTTTGGAGTCACACACAGACGCTCACTCAGTATGGATTTGACCGTAATACAAACAGCAGAAAAACGGTACTGTCTCAGAAGGGTACAGCTGTATACAGCGTAGGGGAAAATTGAAATCTCCGTATATATTTCCAGAGTCTCACTCAGACGCTCACTCAGTATGGATTTGACTGTAATACAAAAAGCAGAAAAAAGGTACTGTCTCAGAAATGTACAGCTGTATACAGCGTAGGGGGAAATTGAAATCTCCGTATATATTTCCAGAGTCACACACAGATAGTCAGCATGTATTTGTCAGTAATACCAGCCAGTACATGGTAGTATGTGAGGAGCGTACAGCTCTATACGGTGTGGGAAAAAATGAACGGTCGGTAAGTGTGTAGAAAAAAAGAATAAAAGTATTAGTGCTGTATAAAAAGCAGTCTGCACAGCAGTGTACACACAGTAATACAGCTATCAGGCAGCCTAATAACCAGTGCTGCTGCACACAAGAAAATCCTCCCCTGTCACTGCACACTAACTGTACAGCACAACTGCTATCAGCACAAGCACAGAATCACTTTTCTTTCCTGCCTAACTCTCTCCCTACTGATAAATAGCATCAGCAACCTCTCCCTACTGTTAAGATCAGCAGAAGTAAAATGGCGGTCGGCGGTCAGGGCTTTTATAGACACTATGATGCCCCCCAAAGCAAGCCAATCACTGCAATGCCCTTCTCTAAGGTGGTGGTGGACACTGCCCATGTCATCTCGTTGCCCACAGTGTACATCCTTGCTCATTGGCTGAAAAAATGCACCTGAAAGCATTATGGGAAAACCAACTTTGGCGTTCGTTTTGCCGAACGCATGGCCAACTTGGCGCTATGGTCGGGTTTCGCTCGGCGACTTATGAATTTGACGGATCTGTTTCACTCAACTCTACCTCCAGCTCTTGAATGTTGACATCCACCCCAGGACACCCAGAACTGATCCTGGAAAACTCATCAAAATAAGGATGAAACCCATAATTACAGAAAAATGGCGAAGTCCCCGTGGAGTGATTAACCTGACTGTTAAAGGCAAACTCAGCCAGCAGAAAAAACGATGACCAATTCTCCTGTTGGTCAACGACAAACAATCTTAAAATTTGCTCCAAAGACTGATTTGTCTGACCGTTAGTCTCAGGATGATAAACAGAGGAAAAGGACAAATAAATCCCCAGTTTCCTGCAGAAAGCCCTCAAAAATCTAGAGATGAATTGTACACCCCTATCAGATACCATATTTAGAGGAATCCTATGCAATCATACCACATGAATAATAAACACTTTGGAGATAGTTTCAGCATTGGGTAATCCAGACAATGGGACGAAGTGAGCTTGTTTTCTGAAGCGATGGCCTACCACCCAAATAGCAGTCATCTCCCCAGACCGCGGTAAATCTGAAATGAAATCCATGGACAAATGAGTCCATGGTCTTTCCGGAATTGGCAAAGGAGCCAATTCCCCAGCCAGCCGGCAATGCTGTACTTTGGTGCGTGCACAAGTTTCACAAGCAGACATAAAATCTCTAATATCTTTATGCATAGCAGACCACCAAAAGAGTCTAGCAACTGCCTTCTGGACGGCAGTGACCCCAGGATGACCACTCAACACAAAATCATTGCATTCTTGCAAAAGTGGTAATCTGAGATACACAGGGGCAAACAGCTTGCATTCAGGGGTATTGGAAGGAGCCAAGGACTGAGCCGTAAGAATCTCAGCTTCCAGCTCAAGGGAAACCATGGCCACAACAACACCCTGAGGAAGAATGGAGGAAGGAAGCTCTGGAGGAGACACAGAATCAAGACTACGAGACAGGGCATCCGCCTTCATGTTCTTAGACACTGGTCTGAACGTAATAGAAAAATTGAATTGTGAAAAAAACAAAGACCATCGGGCCTGTCTAGGTGTCAACCGCTTGGCAGATTCAATATAAGCAAGATTTTTGTGATCCGTCACCACGGTGACTGGATGAACAGCTCCCTCCAAAAAATGCCTCCATTCTTCAAAGGCCAACTTGACCACAAGCAACTCCTGATTACCCACATAATAGTTTCTCTCAGCAGAAGAAAAGTTTTTAGAGAAGAAGGCACATGGTCGCAGGTTAGTTAAAGTCTCAGGACCTTGAGACAATACAGCCCCCACCCTGAACTCAGAAGCATCTACTTCCACAATAAACAGCTGCTGGAGGTCTGGTTTCACCAGAATATGAGCAGACATAAACATTTCTTTAAATTTTCAAAACCCCCAATCGCTTCCGGCGACCAACCTTTAGCTCCACCCCTTTATGAGTGAGGTCCATAAGAGGCTTGACGATCTGAGAAAATCCTCTAATAAATTTTCTATAATAATTTGCGGACACTAAAAAGCGCTGCAGAGCCTTAAGGTCTCTGGGTTGAACCCAATCAATGATGGCCTGAACTTTCCCAGGATCCATCTTAAACCCGGAGGCTGACACAATGAAACCCAAAAATGATATTTCTTGAACAGAAAAGGTACATTTTTCAATTTTATCGAACAACCAATTATCCCTCAACCTTTGCAAACCCAAACGGACATGTTTATGATATAAATCAAGGTCAGGTGGGAAAATCAGAATGTCATCCAAATAAACCGCATGTAAGGTTCTTTGTCTCTTTTGACATGTTCCTTGAAACTCAGTTTTCCGTCGGCCATTTTGCTTTCTGTCTTGCTGCAGCTATCTTGCCCGCAGTTAATATGGAGGTTCCAGCTTTCATGTTCCCGCCCTGATTCTCTCCTCTTGCTTCTTAAGCAGCCTCAGCTGAACAATCAGTGCTCCTGAATCAAGCTTCAGTCAGCCTGTGACCTGACTCCTGGAAACCTAGGATTTTGGACTCCAGCTATTTCCTACTGAGGAACCTTGGAACACTTTTGGACTCTGGAAACCTGCTGTTTGGTGAATCCATGTTTGCAGAGGAATTACGGTACAGAGAAGAGATCCTGAACCTGCTTGGAGAGTTATTGTAGAGCTTGAAGTTAATCTGGCCTGCTGTGTCTCCTGCCTCTGTTCCTGCAAACTGTGTGACCTTTTCTGCATGCTTGTATGAAGTAATACAAGTCATTTCATATCAACCTGTGTCTCATGTGTTTTCCTCACACCCAAGCACAAGATGCTATAGGAACTGTACACTATACATGACACCACAATAAATCTCCCAATATAATCAGAAAAAAATATAATTCACAAAATTTTGAAAAACTGCACGTGCATTTGTTAGACCAAAAGGCATGACTGACGAGATTTTCAAAGAGACCTTCAGGCGTTAACAATGCTGTCTTCCACTCATCATCCTCACAAATCCGTATAAGATTATGTGCCCCTCTAAGATCCAGTTTGGAAAACCATTTGACCCCAGAAAGTTGATTATATATATCGGGAATGAGTGGAAATGGATAGAAAAATATTTAGACTTGAGAGTCCTCAGTGGTTGATACCTTTTAATGGCTAACTGAAAAGATGGTAACAAATTGCAAGCTTTCGAGACTACTCAGGTCTCTTCATCAGGCATAGACTAATACAACATCTGAAGAATCACATATTTATACACAAAATAGCACAGAAAAAATGCAATAGGTAGGACAAGTGACATGAAGCAGAACTGTCATTATGGCAGAGGGATCTAATCCCTCTGCCATAATGACAGTTCTGCTTCATGTCACTTGTCCTACCTATTGCATTTTTTCTGTGCTATTTTGTGTATAAATATGTGATTCTTCAGATGTTGTATTAGTCTATGCCTGATGAAGAGACCTGAGTAGTCTCGAAAGCTTGCAATTTGTTACCATCTTTTCAGTTAGCCATTAAAAGGTATCAACCACTGAGGACTCTCAAGTCTAAATATTTTTCTATCTACTGGCTAACACGGTACGAAGATACACATCTTTCCTATATGGAAATGGATAAGTATTTTTAACTGTTATTTTGTTTAATTCTTGGAAATCGAGGCAGGGATGAAGACTTTCATCTTTCTTTTTAACAAAAAAGAATCCAGCAGCTACCGGCGATGAGGAAGGGCGAATATGGCCTTTTCGTAAACTCTTGCTAATATACTGTTTCATGGCTGACCGCTCAGGGCCAGACAACTTATACAAGCGAGCCTTTGGTAATTTGGCACTAGGAATGAGATTAATTGCACAGTCATAGGGGCGGTGAGGAGGTAACTTCTCAGATTCTTTTTCTGAAAAAAAAACATCTCCAAAGTCTTTTAGGTATTCCGGAAGACCCTCCAGACTAACGGAACAAACATGCACAGGTTTAAGACATTTTTCAACACAAAAAGGACCCCATGTGACAATATCTCTTCGATTCCAGTCACTAATTGGATTATATGTACGCAGCCAAGGAATACCCAACACAATTCCTGCAGGTAAATTGTCCAAAACATAACAGGAGATATTTTCTGTATGAAGAGACCCCACCTTGAGTGTGAACTCCACCGTAACTAACCGAACCAGATTTTTGAGCAATGGTGTTCTGTCAATGGCCACAATTTGAATAGGGCTTTCTAGCTTAACTGTCCCTAATCCTAACTTCAGAACCAGTCCCGCATCTATGAAATTAGCAGCAGATCTGCAGTCAATAAAGGCAAATATGAACAGACACTGATCTTGAAAAAGAAGTCCAGCATTCAACAACACCTTATCAGAGAAGTAAAAGGGTACCTGTAAGTCTGAGTGACCTCCTCGACAATCACCCAGACGTAGGCGTTTCCCGATGGCTTGTTTGCTGCAGGTCGTGCCAAGCAATCCTTTAAGAAATGTCCAGCTTGGCCACAATAGAGACAAAGTACAAGATCCCACCGGCATCTCCTCTCCTTAATCCTAGAGCTGGCAGCACCAGTCTCCATAGGTTCCACCTCAGGTGCACAAATCGGGCCAGTTGGACAAAATGGAGCCTCTTTTGCACCTCGCATATTTCCTGCATCCTCCAGTCCATGTGGATATCCTGAGTCATGACCTCCACCAAACAACCAGGTGGAGCATGTAGAGCCAGAGCATCCTTAAGAGACTCTGAAAGACCCCTGAGGAATTGGCATCTGAGAGCTGCATCATTCCACAGGACCTCAGAAGACCACTGATGAAACTCAGTACAATAGTTGTTAGGGTTATGGTTCCCGCTGCTGCACAAGGGGAGTCTCGAACCGGTCCCACTGCAGTCCCCCATTTATCTCCAGCCGCAGTGGAACCTGCTCAGCAGAGACGTCGGTCCCAGCGTCTTGCCCATTCCAGTACAGTGCAGAGACTTGCTGCTGCCTATCCTGGATCTGCTATTATAGCCAGTACTGGAGCAGACTTCTTTGGGACGAAGTCCTGCGTTTCCTCTTCTGAGCATGCCCAGGGTAAGATCTCTCATTGGAGATCAGGGGTCACATATTCAGGCACTGCAGCAGCTCCTATTGGTCCGCCAGGAAGGTCATGAAACTACATGTGTTTGTAACAGTTTCTCATTGGTCCTTGTTTCTGGCAGGTCCTGTAGCTGTTGCTATAAAAGGGTGGCATGGCTGGGCCGCCATGCGCTAATATCAATCATTATATGCTTAGCGCCAGTGTGGTCATGTATGTGTGTGGTTAGGGCCCGGCTGAAATAAGCCCCTAGAATACCGACTTAATCGGTGAGGAGTTTGGTATGCTAGCTGGTCAATGTCGGTGTCCTAGATGCCCTAGATTGCCGGCATAACCGGTGAGGAGTTTGATTGCTGTATTCAGGGTCTGGCATTCAGACGCCATAGATTGCGGGTGACTCCCGCGAGGACATTAGCGCATGATCACGTTCTAGTTTCGCTTAGCTGTTCACTGTGTACCTGGGTGCCTGACAGGACACAGAAGTTTGTCTCAGCGGCTCTGTGACGTAACAGGGTTCGCTTTCAACGCTAGACAGCGCTCTAGCGTGTTTATTTTGCGACTCAGTTGTGTTAAGTGAGTTCGCACACATCGCCATATAGCGCTGCGGCACTCCTTCTAGCGGCTCTGTGGATTAACAGAGTTTGCACATATTGCCACAGCGCGTTACGGCATTTATTTTGGCGACTCTGCGGGATAACAGAGTTCGCTTCTTGCGCCATTTTACTAACAGCAGGCTCCGCCTGCACGGTGGACCCCGGGCTGCGAACGCACCTCTCCACATCTTATATTTGGTGCGTTCCGCAGACCCTAACATAATATTAGCGCCAGGGTCTGGCTAGTAAAATGGCGGATGAACAGCGTTTACAGCTGTACATCCAGCAGCTGGAGGGTAGGTTGGTGGCTCTTGAGCGCACAACCTCAGCTGTGGATGTTACCGCAGTCACTGTTCAGGCTGCTAGTGTAGCTGCAGCCAGTTTGTCCTCTGCCACCTCTGTCCCTACATTGTCCCACCTCCCGCTTCCAGACAAGTTTACTGGTGACAGCAAGCAATGTCGGGGATTCGTAAGTCAGTGCTCCATACACCTCGAGCTTCTGGCTGCACGTTTCCCCACGGATCGGGCACAAGTGGGCTTTGTGATAGCTCTTCTGTCGGGCAGAGCGTTGGAATGGGCTGTGGGAGCGCGACGACCGTGTGGTGAAGAGTGCTTCTCGTTTTCTGGAGGCTCTGAAAAAGGTTTTTCTAGGACCTCAGGTCACCCACGATACGGCGCTCAAACTGCTGGCAAGTACCCAGGGTTCGGCTTTGGTCAGCTATTTTGCTGTCCAATTTCGGACTCTGGCCTCGGAATTAGAGTGGCCAAATAAAGTCCTCATTCCCGTGTTCTGGAGAGGACTGGCGGGTCATGTGAAAGATGTCTTGGCTACCAGGGAGATTCCTGCCACACTGGAGAAGCTTATCGCTATTTCCACCCGCGTCGACCTCCGTTTCCACGAGCGGAGGCTGGAACGTGCCCAGTGTAGGCAGAGTGTCCGATTGGCTCCTACCTTCGCCACCCCTCTGGAGTCGCCTGTTCAGGTGCCAGACCTTCAGGAGGTTGCTCCTGCAGGATCTAAATCTCGGGTCACTCGTCCATCCCCGATTTGTTATATTTGCCAGCAGCAGGGACATTTTGCCAACTGATGTCCACAGCGGCTGAATAAACGGTCGCGCCCAGTAACCGTAGGAACAGGGTCACTGGATGCCATGAGTTTTGCCCCTAAAGTGCTCCTCAAGGGGATAATTACCCACGGTTCTACCACCCTACCCGTCAAGCTGTGTGTGGATTCTGGGGCAGAGGGCAATTTTATGTCATCCTCCTTTGCTTCTCGCCACACCATGCCTTTGGTGTTGCTGGCTGAACCAGTATCGGTACGGGTGTTGAACGGAGCAATTCTGCCCTCATAAATCACCCATCAGTCTGTCCCACTCACCATGTCTATGTCTCCTTCCCATCAGGAGAATATATCATTTTTTATCCTCCCTGAGGGTATAGATGAGGTTTTGTTGGGATTACCCTGGCTCCGCCAAAACTCTCCCCCATATTGAGTGGTCTTCAGGGAGAATTCTGGGTTGGGGTAATTTATGTAAAGGCAGATGCATTAGGGACAGCGTGCAGGTCAACACCACTGAGATACCCATAGACCTCTCTCCTCTTCCCAAGGTCTATTTATCTTATGCCGACGTTTTCTCGAAGAAGGCTGCGGAGACTCTTCCGCCTCATCGCCCCTATGACTGTCCTATCGACCTCTTGCCTGGAGCTGAGCCTCCTAGAGGAAGGGTTTATCCCCTCTCTTTCCTGAGACAGAGGCCATGTCCCATTATATTCAGGAGAACTTGGCAAGGGGATTCATTAGGAAGTCGGTGTCACCAGCGGGAGTGGGGTTATTCTTTGTGCAGAAGAAGAACGGAGAATATACGTCTGTGCATTGATTATAGGGGTCTCAACGCTATCACCGTGATAAATAAGTATCCTTTGCCGCTAATCTCTGAGCTCTTTGACAGGCTTCGGGGAGCAAGGGTATTTACTAAGCTAGACCTGCGGGGTGCGTATAACCTGATTTGCATCCGTGAGGGGGACGAATGGAAGACGGCATTTAACACCAGGGATGGGCATTATGAATATCTGGTAATGCCCTTTGGGCTCTGTAATGCCCCAGCTGTCTTCCAAGACTTTGTGAACGACATCTTCCGGGATATGTTGACCACATCGGTGATAGTCTATCTGGATGACATTCTCATCTTTTCTCCAGATATGGCCTCCCACCGGAGAGATGTCTGCAAGGTCTTCGACCTCTTGCGAGCAAATTCCCTATATGCGAAGTTGGAGAAGTGCATGTTTGAGCAGGAGTCTCTACCTTTCCTGGGCTATATCATCTCCACCCAGGACTGGCTATGGATCCTACCAAACTACAGGCTGTGATGGATTGGCAAGAACCCCACTCCCTTAAGGCGGTGCAGCGCTTTATGGGGTTCATTAACTACTATCGCCAATTCATTCCCCACTTCTCTACTTTGGTAGCTCCCTTGGTAGCCCTCACCAAGAAGGGAGCTAATCCCAAGTTGTGGTCATTGGAGGTCACCAAGGCATTCTCCTCCATCAAGTCGCATTTCGCCAGTGCTCCCATCTTACATCGCCCCGATGTCGATAAACCTTTTATCTTAGAGGTGGATGCCTCTTCTGTTGGTGCTGGAGCAGTCCTTTTTCAAAAGGATGCCCAGGGTCGGAAGCATCCCTGCTTCTTCTTTTCCAAGACCTTTACACCAGCAGAGAGGAATTATTCCATCGGGGACAGGGAGTTATTGGCTATGAAGTTGGCCTTCTCCGAGTGGAGACATCTTCTGGAGGGGGCTCGCTTCCCCTTCCAAATATTCACGGACCACAAGAACTTGGTGTATTTGCAGACAGCCCAGCGGCTAAATTCCCGTCAGGCCAGATGGTGCTTGTTTTTCTCCCGGTTCTATTTCACCCTCCATTTCCTCTCCGGTGAGAAGAACATTCACGCAGATGCTCTATCCCGCTCCGTGGTGTCCTCTGAGGAGGTGGAGGAGGAGTCTCGGCTTATTGTCCCCACAGAAAGCCTAAGAACGGTGGCTCCAGTTTCGCTTGAGTCTGTGCCTCTGGGCAAGACTTTTGTGCCCACCAATTTGCACCGGAAGTACTCTCTTGGGCACATTCGTCCAGGGTGGGTGGACATTTTGGGACAAAAAGGACTTCTGAGTTGCTGGCGAGGACATACTGGTGGCCGCAGATGGCCCGTGACGTCAGGAAATACGTTCAGGCGTGCGTCTCCTGCGCCAAGAATAAGTCCCCTCGACAACGGCCAGCGGGGTTACTTTTCCCTTTACCGGTGGCAGACAGGCCTTGGGAGATGGTCGGGATGGATTTTGTGGTGGGCTTACCCAAGTCTCGGGGCTGCATCATCATCTGGGTGATAACCGACCACTTCTCCAAAATGGTGCACTTAGTGCCGTTACCACGGTTACCGTCTGCACGGGCCTTGGCAGCATAATTCATTAGGCATATTTTCCGCCTACACAGTATGCCAGACAAAATTGTCAGTGATCGAGGTCCCCAGTTTGCGTCTCGGTTCTGGAGAGAGCTGTGTCGTTTACTCAGCATTGAGTTGAATCTCTCCTCTGCATACCATCCCGAGACGAATGGGTTGGTAGAGAGGGCCAACCAGACCTTGGTCACATACTTGCGACATTTTGTCTCTGCCAGGCAGGATGACTGGGCATCCTTGCTACCGTGGGCTGAGTTCGCTCTAAATAATGCTGTGGCTGACTCCACCGGACAGACCCCATTCCTCCTGAACTACGGTCAGCATCCGCGGGTACCAGTGCCCATACCCGTGTCTTCCGCCGATTCCAGGGTGGCAGACTGGGCTGTGGAGGCACGGGACATTTGGGACCGCACCCAGGATGCCATTCAGGCCTCCAAAGAGAGGATGAGGTCTTCGGCCGATGCCCATCGGCGCCCCGCTCCTACATTTGCTCCGGGTGACCTAGTGTGGCTTTCTGCCCGAAACATCAGGCTACGTGTAGAGTCCACGAAGTTGGCACCTCGCTTTTTGGGCCCCTTTAAAATTCTTGAGCAGGTGAACCCGGTGGTTTACCACCTAGCCCTTCCGCCTCGCCTTGGTATCACTGACACCTTTCACGTGTCCCTCCTGAAACCCGTGGCCATTTCCCGGTTTTCTGAGTCATCTGCCGGGACGTCGGGTTCATCTACCGATGATCATGAGGTGAACGCCATTGTTGGGTGCAAGGTGGTACGAGGCAAAAAATTTTATTTGGTGGATTGGAGGGGTTATGGGCCTGAGGATAGGTCCTGGGAGCCTGCCGAGCATGTTCACGCTCCGCAGCCTTTGAGCGCAGCAAGGCCCAAAGAAGGGGGGGCCTCAGGAAGGGGGGTAATGTTAGGGTTCGAGTTCCCGCTGCTGCACAAGGGGAGCCTCGAACCAGTCCCGCTGCAGTCCCCCATTCATCTCCAGCCGCAGTGGAACCTGCTCAGCAGAGACGTCGGTCCCAGTGTCTTGCCCATTCCAGTACTGTGCAGAGACTTGCTGCTGCCTCTCCTGGATCTGCTATTATAGCCAGTACTGGAGCAGACGTCTTTGGGACGAAGTCCTGCGTTTCCCCTTCTGAGCATGCCCAGGGTAAGATCTCTCATTGGAGATCAGGGGTCACATGTTCAGGTACTGCAGCAGCTCCTATTGGTCCGCCAGGAAGGTCATGAAACTACATGTGTTTATAACAGTTTCTCATTGGTCCTTGTTTCTGGCAGGTCCTGTAGCTGTTGCTATAAAAGGGTGGCATGGCTGGGCCGCCATGCGCTAATATCAATCATTATATGCTTAGCGCCAGTGTGGTCATGCGTGTGTGTGGTTAGGGCCCGGCTGAAATAAGCCCTAGAATACCGACTTAATCGGTGAGGAGTTTGGTATGCTAGCTGGTCAGGGTCGGTGTCCTAGATGCCCTAGATTGCCGGCATAACCGGTGAGGAGTTTGATTGCCGTATTCAGGGTCTGGCGTTCAGACGCCATAGATTGCGGGTGACTCCCGCGAGGACATTAGCGCATGATCACATTCTAGTTTCGCTTAGCTGTTCACTGTGTACCTGGGTGCCTGACAGGACACAGAAGTTTGTCTCAGCGGCTCTGTGACGTAACAGGGTTCGCTTTCAATGCTAGACAGCGCCCTAGCGTGTTTATTCTGCGACTCAGTTGTGTTAAGTGAGTTCGCACACATCGCCATATAGCACTGCGGCACTCCTTCTAGCTGCTCTGTGGATTAACAGAGTTCGCACATATTGCCACAGCGCGTTACGGCGTTTATTTTGGCGACTCTGCGGGATAACAGAGTTCGCTTCTTGCGCCATTTTACTAGCAGCAGGCTCCGCCTGCACGGTGGACCCCGGGCTGCGAACGCACCTCTCCACATCTTATATTTGGTGCGTTCCGCAGACCCTAACAATAGTCTTCTGCTGTGCGGTTCCCCTGCATCAGGTTCATGATCCTTGTCTCTGTCACCTTGACCCTGTCAGGTTTGTCATAGATCTGTCCTAAAGCATCAAAAAAGGCGTCCACCGAAAGACGTTCAGTAGCAAGAGAGGGTAGAAAAAATGCCCAGGTCTGGAGACCCGCTGCAAAGGTGACATTATAATTCCCACCCACTGTGACTCATTCACTGATGACCCGGGATGCCAGGCAAACAATAATTTGCAACTCTTTAAAAATTCTGAACTGGTCCTTTTCTACTGAAATCTTGTCAGGGAGTGCAATAGCAGATTCAGAGGGGCTGAACGAGACGTCAGATGGTACAAGAGTCATAACAGCGGTCTGAGGAGAGGGATTCTGAGGGGCAGTAAGAGTACCAGAAATCTCGCCCTGTAACTGAGCATGAGAGGAAGCCAGTAGGTATTGTTCCAAGGCTAAATCTTGGACTAACTGAGTCAGATTTGCAACCTGATCATGCAAAGTATGTAACGGATTCATAGGTGGGAAACTGAAAACATTTTAACGGTCAATCGTAATGTGTCATGGCAGTAAATATGTATACTACTTACTGTAAGTAAAGGGAGGTCAAACAATCTGAGGTCAAGTCCAGGAAATGGCGCAGTACGACAAAGGGAAGTCAGAGACAAAGTCCAATACATGAGCTGAGGTCAGGAAAGCCAGAGAGACAAAACAGTTACAGGGAGCAGGCAGAAGCAATGTCAGGTCACAAGCAAAGGGTCAGAGTCCAGGAAGAGAATCAAGTCAAGCAGGGTCAGGCACAGAGTGCAGAGGGATCAAGGTTCCACAGGCAACAGCAAGAGTACGATTGACACTGAGGGAAACTAGCATGCTAAGTAGAATCCTGATTAAGGAAAATGAACACAGGTGATTGCAGCACAAACCCAGCACAGACTGACAGCCCCGACACAAAGTAACAAAAAGACAGAAACAGAGTGAAAATCGTGACACAATTATATTGGCAAACCTTCTCCTCTACCAGGAGATTCAGACGCGAAAGCACGGGGAGAGGAAATGACTTTCATGGACTGTACAGTGGTGATAAGCTATGTGGTGGTGGAGGAAATGAAACAAGTGGAAGCAGGAATGTGTGAGGAAGAAATGAAACTCTGTACTGAGATGCTCTGTATTAATGACGAAACGTGCGAGAAGTTGTGTACCCGCTATCCTGTGTACATAGTTGCCACTCAATGGTTGCTTAGTAAAGCTCTGCTTGTTAAGAACTGTTGGTCTCTTTTCATGAACTGGTTAACATCTGATCCTAGAAAACCAGCGTTATCGGTTACATGCAGCCTGCACGAGCGTAGCTCCCTCACAGCACAAGTCCGCACACCTAGCCAAGACCTCCACTTTCATATAACGTGCCAGGGCTAAAGAGATGAGCATTTCACTCACAGTCACCGCCCAGCGTTGCATTCACATGAAATTAGAGGCAGTTGTGTAACTATATGTAAGAATATAAAATTTACTTAAGCAGTTTTCAACACTGCACTATGTTCAATGACAACAAATAGTCTACATGTCTAATTAAAGCTACCCATAAGCGGGAGAGACTGGTCCAGGGGCATCAGAGTGGCATATGGCCACTGGGTTACTCCACAAGCAGTTGTTGCTTTATCGACCTACTGGTACTGAGCCCGTGAACAAAGATGACCTGCCAACGTCAGCGCATATTTTAGCCTAATGTTCTTCCGAGGACACACATTCAGCTAAAGCTAAAATGTATTGGGGTGCAGAGGCCAGCTGGCTCCCTGCACTGCAATTCACAACTCTGGCCAATTAAAGGCCAGCAGCTGACATCTGCATGCCCATCATGAGTGGTTCATGGCAGTGATATAATGCGCCACCCGAAGCTAGCATGGCAAAGTCAGCTGCTGGCAACTGCACCTGCTATGGAAAAGGATGCCACGCCTTGTCGGAATAAGGTGAGAAGAATCATTTATTATTTTTAAATGTGTTTTAGAAGAACAGTGGAATAGAACATTATAATAGGAAGGTTCCCAGAATGGAGGACTTTATACCAGAACGTGGCCCAGGATGTGGGACTTTATAACAGGAAGAGGGCCAGAATAGGGAGACATTATTACTGGAAGGGGCTCAAGATTGGTACATTATTACTGGAAGGGGCCCAAGATGGGTGATATTATTACAGGAAGGGGACCATAATGGTGGACATTATTACAGGATAGGGCCAAGATGAGGGACATTAGTACATGGGAGGGAGGAACATGTATGTCTTTATAGGATCTAGAACACTAAAAGGGCTCATACATCTCACCAACATGCAGATGGAGGCCCAGGCCAAATTGAACTCTAGTTACACCCCTGGATATGTTTGTTGTGTTGGCCCGGCTGCATCACAGTTAGCAGACAAGGCTGTGCGGTATGCTGTGTGTGCCCGTTTCTACTAAAGTAATGTCATGCAGACTTGTAACTTAAGACTGAACAACCCCTTTAAGGAGGTATATTAAATTAGATCAGGAGACTGGCACATTTATACATACATACAGTGCAAACAGCACAATCTGTATACAGACGCAAACAGCTCCAACACGCAATTACCCGCTTCAAGGTTACAAATGGCAGAACTACCTAATGGCATTTCAGTGTACTGTTCTTCCACTCCTCCTGTCTCCTGTGTGACCAGGAGCAGAGAACTTGGACCTGTTCAACCTCCATCATCCTGCAATTTGCTCAGCCTTGCTCTCCCTGCTGTCCTGTCGGTTAGGTCTGTTGTCAGCATTGGCTGCTTATTCTGCCTTATCAAACTTACTCTGAGCACTTGATCACAGCCATTTTCTCCCTGAGCGCTTGCACAACAGGATAAGGGAAGAAGATCATTTGAAAAGCTTACAACAGAGATTTAAACTGAAAGGGACACTTGCTGGTTTGGAAGCCCACTGGTCTGGGATGGTCAAGTCCAAGCCTGATGATGTTACTTGACTCTGCATTGGTTTATTCAAAGGCTTCATAGTCATCTCCCTCCATATTAAACCATATTCACACTTGGCCTAGGGCTTTCAGCCTGGCTTTTTATTGCCTTTGAAGGTTAAAAAAATCACAGCAAACAATTCTATTGTTACCTGTCAATCAAATGAAACCTTGACAGAAGCCCATTGAACCACACATTATGTTGTTATTTCTATTGGTCGCCTTTCAAATTCATTGTACAATGGATCCATCAAATCCTCAAGGCTTTTAACATAACACAAAGCCATTGTAAAAAGAGCTCATCTATTTAATGTCTCTTAAACTTCAGTTACATTTCCAGAGTTGTGATTTTATTATTAAATTTTACTAGAAGTCGTTGTTAGGTTTATTGGTCATGCTACAAAAAAATCATTCAACCTGCAGCGAAATAGCCAAGAGATCGATATCTGCAATGAGCATTGCTCAGATGTCCAGTATGTGACTTACATAGACTTTGAACACTTGGTTTATGTGGAGTTGGCCTTGCTAGCTATTGCTTACTCTATGAGCCAAATGGCAGGTAGATTAAAACAATCAAGGTAATATGACAAAGTCATGCTGATGGTGATTCATTATGGACATAAAATTCACCAGAGGAACATTGGCCCAGACACAGATGAAGACATTACGCACTCACCCACTCACCCGGTGATACCTAGACATATGTTTTATTGAAAAAATTGATTGGAATTGAAAAAATACTGTAAATTTATTAGTGTTGTCGCTCTCTAAGGAACTTTACCCAGATTTAACTAGAATGAGATGCAGCAGTTGCTTAATGTTCACACTGAATACTGGCTCAGTGTTTTGGAGTTTTTTGGATGTCATATTATGCATCAACTAGATCCAAAACAAAATTTTGTAGTTTGGAACAAAAAGTTTACCATGGAAAAACACATTTTCTCATTTTGTGACTTACTCTAAATCGGATTGAATTGAGCTAAAATTAGGAACATGTTGGTCAAAAGTAAAGTCATGGGCAGAGATGATGAAATGAATTTGATGCAAGTCAAATTCAAGTGAAATTTTATAAAGTTAGCAGGTTGAGCAATTTGCATTACGATGCCCCCCAAAAATGCCTGTCACCATTTTACACATTGCTGAAGACTGCATGAGTAACAGAAGGAGGACATGACCTCAGGCACACGGTGTCACAATCCATTTCTGGAGCTGTGGCAGATTTTGCGTTTCACATTAAAACTTTTTTCCTTTCAGGCCATCGGGGGTTAATGTCTGTTTTTTCCGCTGTTGGCCGTTGGTGTAATTACATTACTGCTGAGTTTGCTGATGCAGGTTGTGACCACTTCCACCATCCTTTAAAAGGTCACCTGATGCATCAGCTGACTGTTGGTGATATAGAGAAGGTGGTTAGCGTGCACTCAGGTCTTTTAATAATTGAGGTGCTGGTATAATGGACACATTAGTCCGATACCATAGTAATAAATTTTACCGCACACTCAAAATGATAAATTTTGCAAAGTGAAAATTTTATTTACAGAAAATAAATCTCGTGGGAGCAAAACAGGAATACAAGTTATGAAGCGACACTAATAACCGATGTTTCGGCTCAACCAGAGCCTTACTCATGCGGTCGCTGTGAACAGAAAAAAACGCATAAGTAACGTATATACAGCAAGAAAAACAGAATTTCCACATGGATAGATAACAGAAAACAATACAATAAAAATTCAAAAAAATAATCTCCATAGGTTTTAACAAGATGATGGCAACTATATACATCAGAATAATATTCCAGAAGTAGACAAATAGATATAATCCTAGTGCACTGGAACCAAAGAGAGTGATCCCAAGGAAAGAAAAAAATTACCTCAGTCCAAGAATGATTGTGGGTAGACAGATATATGAATAAATGTCCAAAATAGAGGATAGCTGTAAATAATATTGATAGTGTTAAATTTAAGCACCAATAAACAGTGTGTGGTACTTCGAGAATATTGCCTAATACCTGTATCCTGTGGCCCTAATTGGGAAGGAACCCCAATAATGTTGCAATCTAGGGAGGCATAGAGAATATCTAATGAAGCAGCTATATATTGGTGATATATGACATAAAATAGCGCCCAGAGAGGTTGTGGGAGTACCTGTTATGGGATTATCTAGTGGTTGTCCCAAAGTAAGGAAAAGCTTTCAACCTAGAGAAGTAAATTCATAAGAGCTGCGCTGTTACATTGCGACAAAACCGCTCTGTAATAGCGGTCAGAGTGTGAGTAAAATTAGTCCCCAAAATCTGCAATTGGCATACCTGGCGATCGATGTGGTAGGTAACAGCAGCTCTCCTGCGCCTTGCTGCAAGTGGAATGCGAGGATAAGAGCTGACAGGCGCTTGTTTAAAGCGCCCGGCCGGAAGTGGAGCTCCCGGATCGGAAGTGACGTTACGTCACTGGGGTACTGGTGTCAGAATGTATTAGACATGCGCAATAGCCCTGCCAGTGTGCTAAACTGTCTCAGATATTGGTAGAAAGCATTTGTATAGGCGATAAAAGGAAAAGAAAGGGGCCAATTGTGCTGTTATGTCTTAGGTAATGTGTTAAAACTAGAACATATAAATAAAAGTAAAGTAAATGGGCACTGAGATAACGGTAAAAGGGCAATTATCATTAAATGGCAAAGATGTATTATTATGACAATCAATAATGACATTAATCACAGTATATGGACTGGATGGTCAGGGACATGGGGCAGAAACCTGGCGAAGGAGTAAACTCACCTTTTGGTGATGGATTAGCGGGTCTGTAAGAGAATAAATAATATTATTGTCGATTCACAGAAGCCAGTCAATTTCTCTATTGAGCCCTTTAGGGGCCAATGTATCCAGTTTATGGATCCAAAAAGTTTCTCTCTGTTTAAGCAATTTGATATGGTCACCACCTCTCCTAGGGTGAGGAACACCTTCTATAACCTGGAATTTTAATTGAGCCACGGAATGTCTAAGTTTTGAAAAATGATCAGGCAATGGAAGCCAGTTTTTTTGGCATCTGATAGTAGACTTATGACTGGCAATGCAGTCTTTTACATGCTGGGTCGTCTCTCCAACATATAAAAGTCCGCATGGACACTTGACCAGGTATATCACAAAATTGGAGTCACAAGTGAAAAAGTCTTTTATTGGGAAGGATTTACCGGTTTTGGGTGGGTAAAATGATCTGATCGAATAACATTAGAACAAGCTGCACAGTTTAAGCATGGAACTGTACCATGTCTGCGAGGGGCCAAGACCATTTGATTATCCTTAGAGAGTGTACTGCCCATATCAGCTCTCACAAGTTTATCTCTAATGTTCGGTGCTCTTTTCTTGCACATCAGTACTGGTGCTTCAAATGGTGCAATATTTGGATAGGCTTTATACAGAAGCGGCCAATGTTTCTTAATAATGGAATAAGCTTTGGGCATCAGGGGATGAAACGAATGTACAAACGGTATCCTTTCTTTAGGAAAAGTAGGTGGCTGAGGTGAAGAGGGTGTGAGAGCCCGAGCTTTTTCCTCATGTAGTAACCTGGTAGGCTAGTGTCTATCTTTGAATTTCTGAGTCATGGTATCCAATCTGGCTTCTAGTACCTGTTTATCAGACACAATTCGTGATACTCTATTGAGTTGGGACCGTGGCAGACTATTCTTTGTTGATTTGGGATGGCAGCTAGAATAATGTAGAAGGTGGTTCCTATCAGTGGGTTTACAGTACAGATCAGTTGATAAGTTACCATGAGAGTCCTGTATTACTCTAGTATCAAGGAAAGGAATTGACTTAGTATCGTAATGCAATGAAAATTGTAATTCAGGATAAATTGAATTCAGATAAGAATGAAATTCAAGTAGGGTGTTGTTAGAGCCCGTCCACACAAAGAAAATGTCGTCAATGTAGCGATGGTACACAAGTGCAGAGTGAAGAAACAGATCATTGGAATACACATGTTGATTCAAACTAATTCATAAATGCATTTGCATAAGCAAGCGCGACATTAGCGCCCATCGCGGTGCCGCATTCTGGACATAATACGTATCTTCATAAAGAAAGTAGTTTTCATGCAATACAAGGTATAAAAGATCTAAGCACAATTGTATGGAGTCTGTGGACAGGTCAGAGGACTCAAAAAGGGATTTCACAGCCTCAATCCCTTTATCATGGGTAATGGATGTGTACAAGCTGTTAACATCTAAGGTAACAAGAAAACTGCCTGGTGGTATAGACCCCAATTGCTGAATAACCCTCAAGAAGTGTCCTGTGTCGAGAAGATAGGATCTCGTGAGTTTAATCAGTGGCGTTAGAAATTTTTCTAGAAAAATGGATAGTAGGGACAGTACAGAATCCGTAGAGGCCACAATCGGTCTGCCGAGTGGGTTGTGAAGGGACTTGTGGATTTTTGGTAGAATATAGAAGACCGGCGTGACGGGTGACAGTTGGTAAGGAAGGTGACAGCCTTTTGATCTATAGTATGTTGATCGCAATTTAATTTAAGAAGGGATTTGATCTTGTTTGTGATTGTGAATACCGGGTCACCTGAAATAGGATGATAGGTATTGCGATCAGACAACTGTCTATGAACCTCCTTATTGTAGTCAGTACGGTTCATGACTACAATTGCACCGCCCTTATCAGCTGGTTTAATCACTATACTCCTGTTATTGCTGAGAGTATTAAGAGCCTGTTTTTCCAGAGTAGACAAGTTTGAGTGAGGTGGAAAGAAACCGAGTTGTGCCTGGTGAGATAACATTTTTATGTCACGATCAACCAGAGAGATGAAGGTTTCGGTTGCGTGATAGATGCGTGGAGGTGAAAATTTACTTTGATTCCGAAGACCAAGTGTTGAGATAGATAACTTAGAAGTAGACTCATTACGTGAAGGTGGAGTATCATCAGGAACAGGTGATAGACCAAAATGGGTTTTTAGTCTGACTGTCCGAAAGAATCTCTCCAAGTCCCTTTCAAGCTGAAAAGAGTTCCACTTCGGAGTCGGGCAAAAGGATAACCCCTTTTGTAGTACAGAAAGTTCAGCGGGGGAGAGAAGATAGTCCGAGATATTGATCACTAAGTCTGACCTCTCACCTGAGAGCGAGTTGTCATTCGATCTCCTTGATATCTTGTGGGTCTGCGTGTCCTCCCTGCGGGCTCTGGATAAAAAACGATTCTTTCCTGAATTGGTTGATGAGTCGCTCCCTGTGCTGAAAGAGCCATGGTTTCGTCGATGTGGAGGTCTGCGCCAGGCGCCGGAAGTATCGCTCCATCTATAGATTCTATTCATAGAATAGTCATCCAAGTCACGCTGGAATTTTTGGCGTTTTCTTTCTTGAAGAGCTTTCTGGTGATCAGACAAGATTTTGTCTGTCTTTGTTTTCAATGTGGTCCACTCTGCAGCCGGAATAGTGGTAGACAGTTGTGCCTCTATTGCCTGTATGTTTTGCTTTGTCTCTATTATAGACTTTTGGAGATATTCAATTGTCAAAGGGGAGCATTTGTTGAGGATATTCCTATATTTTTCACAATATTCTGAATTATCAGAAAAGAGAGTCGGTCGGAGGTTACTCCTAAGCCCTCTGGGAATTTTACTCTGCCTATGATATTCCGCTAGTGTAATACAATGCAGGTCATAGGAGATTAATTTGCGTCGTTCTTTCTCATAGTCCCTGGTCCTAAGCTCATGAGCTGGGGTTTTTAGGAACTCATTGGAGCCAGTGACTTTGGATAAGATGTTAGTACTTGTAGCCAAATCGTAAACAAATGTGTCAGAAGACATGTAAGAATACGGGAGGTGACCGGTGCTACAGC
The DNA here is from genome assembly GCA_033576555.1 of Oophaga sylvatica. Lineage (NCBI taxonomy): Eukaryota > Metazoa > Chordata > Amphibia > Anura > Dendrobatidae > Oophaga > Oophaga sylvatica. Next base: position 101,787,367 of record JARQOD010000010.1, read on the forward strand.
CAATAAATAATATTGAGAAGGTAGTTAGCGTGCACTCAGGTCTTTTAATAATTGAGGTGCTGGTATAATGGACACATTAGTCCGATACCATAGTAATAAATTTTACCGCACACTCAAAATGATAAATTTTGCAAAGTGAAAATTTTATTTACAGAAAATAAATCTCGTGGGAGCAAAACAGGAATACAAGTTATGAAGCGACACTAATAACCGACGTTTCGGCTCAACCAGAGCCTTATTCATGCGGTCGCTGTGAACAGAAAAAAACGCATAAGTAACGTATATACAGCAAGAAAAACAGAATTTCCACATGGATAGACAACAGAAAACAATACAATAAAAATTCAAAAAAATAATCTCCATAGGTTTTAACAAGATGATGGCAACTATATACATCAGAATAATATTCCAGAAGTAGATAAATAGATATAATCCTAGTGCACTGGAACCAAAGAGAGTGATCCCAAGGAAAAGAAAAAAATTACCTCAGTCCAAGAATGATTGTGGGTAGACAGATATATGAATAAATGTCCAAAATAGAGGATAGCTGTAAATAATATTGATAGTGTTAAATTTATGCACCAATAAACAGTGTGTGGTACTTCGAGAATATTGCCTAATACCTGTATCCTGTGGCCCTGATTGGGAAGGAACCCCAATAATGCTGCAATCTAGGGAGGCATAGAGAATATCTAATGAAGCAGCTATATATTGGTGATATATGACATAAAATAGCGCCCAGAGAGGTTGTGGGAGTACCTGTTATGGGATTATCTAGTGGTTGTCCCAAATAAGGAAAAGCTTTCAACCTAGAGAAGTAAATTCATAAGAGCTGCGCTGTTACATTGTGACAAAACCGCTCTGTAATAGCGGTCAGAGTGTGAGTAAAATTAGTCCCCAAACTCTGCAATTGGCATACCTGGCGATCGGTGTGGTAGGTAACAGCAGCGCTCCCGCGCCTTGCTGCAAGTGGAATGCGAGGATAAGAGCTGACAGGCGCTTGTTTAAAGCGCCCGGCCGGAAGTGGAGCTCCCGGATCGGAAGTGACGTTACGTCACTGGGGTACTGGTGTCAGAATGTATTAGACATGCGCAATAGCCCTGCCAGTGTGCTAAACTGTCTCAGATATTGGTAGAAAGCATTTGTATAGGCGATAAAAGGAAAAGAAAGGGGCTAATTGTGCTGTTATGTCTTAGGTAATGTGTTAAAACTAGAACATATAAATAAAAGTAAAGTAAATGGGCACTGAGATAACGGTAAAAGGGCAATTATCATTAAATGGCAAAGATGTATTATTATGACAATCAATAATGACATTAATCACAGTATATGGACTGGATGGTCAGGGACATGGGGCAGAAACCTGGCGAAGGAGTAAACTCACCTTTTGGTGATGGATTAGCGGGTCTGTAAGAGAATAAATAATATTATTGTCGATTCACAGAAGCCAGTCAATTTCTCTATTGAGCCCTTTAGGGGCCAATGTATCCAGTTTATGGATCCAAAAGGTTTCTCTCTGTTTAAGCAATTTGATATGGTCACCACCTCTCCTAGGGCGAGGAACACCTTCTATAACCTGGAATTTTAATTGAGCCACGGAATGTCTAAGTTTTGAAAAATGATCAGGCAATGGAAGCTTTTTTTTTTGGCATCTGATAGTAGACTTATGACTGGCAATGCGGTCTTTTACATGCTGGGTCGTCTCTCCAACATGTAAAAGTCTGCATGGACACTTGACCAGGTATATCACAAAATTGGAGTCACAAGTGAAAAAGTCTTTTATTGGGAAGGATTTACCGGTTCTGGGGTGGGTAAAATGATCTGATCGAATAACATTAGAACAAGCTGCACAGTTTAAGCATGGAACTGTACCATGTCTGCGAGGGGCCAAGACCCTTTGATTATCCTTAGAGAGTGTACTGCCCATATCAGCTCTCACAAGTTTATCTCTAATGTTCGGTGCTCTTTTCTTGCACATCAGTACTGGTGCTTCAAATGGTGCAATATTTGGATAGGCTTTATACAGAAGCGGGCAATGTTTCTTAATAATGGAATAAGCTTTGGGCATCAGGGGATGAAATGAATGTACAAACGGTATCCTTTCTTTAGGAAAAGTAGGTGGCTGAGGTGAAGGGGGTGTGAGAGCCCGAGCTTTTTCCTCATGTAGTAACCTGGTAGGCTAGTGTCTATCTTTGAATTTCTGAGTCATGGTATCCAATCTGGCTTCTAGTACCTGTTTATCAGACACAATTCGTGATACTCTATTGAGTTGGGACCGTGGCAGACTATTCTTTGCTGATTTGGGAGGCAGCTAGAATAATGTAGAAGGTGGTTCCTATCAGTAGGTTTACAGTACAGATCAGTTGATAAGTTACCATGAGAGTCCTGTATTACTCTAGTATCAAGGAAAGGAATTGACTTAGTATCGTAATGCAATGAAAATTGTAATTCAGGAAAAATTGAATTCAGATAAGAATGAAATTCAAGTAGGGTGTTGTTAGAGCCCGTCCACACAAAGAAAATGTCGTCAATGTAGCGATGGTACACAAGTGCAGAGTGAAGAAACAGATCATTGGAATACACATGTTGATTCAAACTAATTCATAAATGCATTTGCATAAGCAAGCGCGACATTAGCGCCCATCGCGGTGCCGCACTTCTGGACATAATACGTATCTTCATAAAGAAAGTAGTTTTCATGCAATGCAAGGTATAAAAGATCTAAGCACAATTGTATGGAGTCTGTGGACAGGTCAGAGGACTCAAAAAGGGATTTCACAGCCTCAATCCCTTTATCATATGTAATGGATGTGTACAAGCTGTTAACATCTAAGGTAACAAGAAAACTGCCTGGTGGTATAGACCCCAATTGCTGAATAACCCTCAAGAAGTGTCCTGTGTCGAGAAGATAGGATCTCGTGAGTTTAATCAGTGGCGTTAGAATTTTTTCTAGAAAAATCGATAGTGGGGACAGTACAGAATCCGTAGAGGCCACAATCGGTCTGCCGGGTGGGTTGTGAAGGGACTTGTGGATTTTTGGTAGAATATAGAAGACCGGCGTGACGGGGTGACAGTTGGTAAGGAAGGTGACAGCCTTTTGATCTATAGTATGTTGATCGCAATATAATTTAAGAAGGGATTTGATCTTGTTTGTGATTGTGAATACCGGGTCACCTGAAATAGGATGATAGGTATTGCGATCAGACAACTGTCTATGAACCTCCTTATTGTAGTCAGTACGGTTCATGACTACAATTGCACCGCCCTTATCAGCTGGTTTAATCACTATACTCCTGTTATTGCTGAGAGTATTAAGAGCCTGTTTTTCCAGAGTAGACAAGTTTGAGTGAGGTGGAAAGAAACCGAGTTGTGCCTGGTGAGATAACATTTTTATGTCACGATCAACCAGAGAGATGAAGGTTTCGGTTGCGTGATAGATGCGTGGAGGTGAAAATTTACTTTGATTCCGAAGACCAAGTGTTGAGATAGATAACTTAGAAGTAGACTCATTACGTGAAGGTGGAGTATCATCAGGAACAGGTGATAGACCAAAACGGGTTTTTAGTCTGACTGTCCGAAAGAATCTCTCCAAGTCCCTTTCAAGCTGAAAAGAGTTCCACTTCGGAGTCGGGCAAAAGGATAACCCCTTTTGTAGTACAGAAAGTTCAGCGGGGGAGAGAAGATAGTCCGAGATATTGATCACTAAGTCTGACCTCTCACCTGAGAGCGAGTTGTCATTCGATCTCCTTGATATCCTTGTGGGTCTGCGTGTCCTCCCCTGCGGGCTCTGGATAAAAAACGATTCTTTCCTGAATTGGTTGATGAGTCGCTCCCTGAGCTGAAAGAGCCATGGTTTCGTCGATGTTGAGGTCTGCGCCAGGCGCCGGAAGTATCGCTCCATCTATAGATTCTATTCATAGAATAGTCATCCAAGTCACGCTGGAATTTTTGGCGTTTTCTTTCTTGAAGAGCTTTCTGGTGATCAGACAAGATTTTGTCTGTCTTTGTTTTCAATGTGGTCCACTCTGCAGCCGGAATAGCGGTAGACAGTTGTGCCTCTATTGCCTGTATGTTTTGCTTTGTCTCTATTATAGACTTTTGGAGATATTCAATTGTCAAAATAATAATATCAAGGGAGCATTTGTTGAGGATATTCCTATATTTTTCACAATATTCTGAATTATCAGAAAAGAGAGTCAGTCGGAGGTTACTCCTAAGTAGAGTTGAGCGATACTTTCCGATATCCTAAAGTATCGGAATCGGAATGGTATCGCCGATATCACTAAAATATCGGCGATACCCGATACCGATACCGGAAGTCCCATGTAAGTCTATGGGAACAAAATATCGCAACTAAAAAAACCCCATTCTTTCCTTGTAAACACTAAATATACACACATAGAATACATATATATATATATACATGTCATTGTGACATATATATATACATATATGTATAGTTTATACACTTCTACATAGTAAAATATCCTTTGATTCAATTGCCGGGTAAAGCCGGCTTCAGTGAAAAGACAGAAGCACCCGACATGAAATGACACTTGGTGTACATAGGGTTAACCATGTCTTTTCATGTCGTTTGCTATCTGATTTGCACAAACAATTAAATCAGTCTATGTGTGCAAAATTTCACACCTGTAGGGTTAATTAAAGGTGTAAATTCGTTGTAAAAAAACCGGACTTTTTTGCTACGAATTTACACCTTTAATTAACCCCTACAGGTGTGAAATTTTGCACACATAGTCTGATTTAATTGTTTGTGCAAATTAGATAGCAAAGGACATGAAAAGACATGGTTAACCCTATGTACACCAAGTGTCATTTCATGTCGGGTCATAGGTCATAGGTGTTCGGTCTGGATGCCGAACTTTACTGTTCGGGTTCGCCCATCTCTACTTGCAAAATCACCAATCTATAGCACTAGCTTCTCCAAGAGCAGTTCTCCTAATCACAGCTCTGACTATCCTGAGCTATGTGCTTGTTCAAGTGCCATTATCTCTATATGTACCGTAAATACAGTGATAGTGTACATTATAAAACAAATCACTAATAGCTGAATGTGTTACAGCAGAACTTTATAGTTCTACTAATACTATAACTCAGCCTATCCTATCAGAAACAAAGAAGTAAAGAGCAACATAGCTCTGACCTGCTCCAGAGACAAATTGAGAATATTTCTTTAATTGTAACCACAACAATACCAGCACATTAAAAAGTTGTTGTTGTCCAATGTCCATATAGTACTATATTATGCTAAACAGTGGCCAGAGACCGCCATACCATGCCACAATAGTCCCATAGTTTGTTTTCATAGGACAGTGCGATTCTGTGCCTGCACACAGCCATATACTTTGCATAAAGTACCATATTCTACCTGCAAAGAACCAAATTGTGTGTTTGCAGTCCTACAATGAGCCTATATTGCACCCAATAAACTACACATTAGACCCAAATTAGAGTAATACTTGCCCATGTACATAGATGCCAGAGAGAACCACGTTTGTAAGTTACTGTGTATAACAACGCACATTATTCCATATTGTGCCCTGTTTGATTGATCCGATTCCTAACTGAAGGTGGTTTTCCAATCCTTAAAGAAAACTTCAAACTTGCTCCAAATAGTAAAACATAATCTAATATATTCATGTTTTACCCTTACCCCTCCTGTGCTGCTGGCCACAGGACCAACCGTGTGTTGCTTTCCATTGCGCTTGACAGCAGTGATTGGCTGCCTGAGTGACATGGCATTCAATCGACCTCAAAGCATGGTTAACAACTCCTGAAGGTTCTCAGCTTCCAAAACTTTCATGAATGGGCTAATCTCTAAATCCCACCCTTGCCCACTCAAATTGTATAAAATATAGACATGCGGACCCTCGATTTTACCTGATCCGTAGACCATATTGTTTTATATCCATTCAGGAGTTAGGAACACTCTGGCACAACAAGATACTTCTCTTTTATATCCTAAATATGCATGCATGCTAATATTCTGTTACTTTTGATGATGCCAAACCCTATATAGATTTGTATAATCATTGGGTCACATGGCAAAACAAAAATAGGGACAAAGTCAAGTTTGACACCAAATCAGACAAATTCACATTTAGGAGAATCAAAGAACAATCAGACTAATGATCTGTTGAGACTGGGTACACCTTTAGAATACATATAGCCAGTGGCACAACATAAATCTTTTACACGTCAATGCAAAGTCAATAACATGGCCCTCTATAATTGAAAATAAAAATAGTTTGCGCACATAAAAACTACAAGACACAAAAGGATCTGTAGAAAAATAGGAATATGCATGTGTCAAATGGAAAACAATACATAAATT